>CM052440.1:13999488-14070261 GCA_028533085.1 Varecia variegata | reverse complement strand
TGTAACTACCTTTTTATACCACTAAACATGCTGTGACTATCTTCCCATGTTGGTATTAATCTGCCAGGTAATTACAGTAGCTAAGAAGTACTATGATCCATTTTTCCAATCCCTGGTGTTGGACCTTCACCTGATCTATTTTGTAGTAACTTCATGATAAACATTTTTGTAGCAAAGTTTTATTGGCTACATCTTAACTTTCTTAGGCTAACTTGCTAAAAGTGGAATGGCTGTAACAAAGCTAATTTTTCAAGGCCTAGAAAATATACTTATTGCCAAATTCACCAAGAATGGATCAGTATTAATTAAAAAAACTAACTTCAGTAACATAATAATGGTCAGCAATTCAATCATTCATTCAAACATTTGAGAGCCTTATACAATACCAAAATATATTAAAACTATACATAAAACACATATGGTAAGAAAATAATTGCTAACTGGGGAGAATAATATGCCATGATTAAATGCTCTTTAAAGAGAAATATCCAAGGTTTATTACTGGCATCTTAAATTTTATATACTATGAAAGTAATGCTTCCAATTTTGTTTTTAAAGACTGTTCAATTTGGAGTTAGTTTAGATATTCGCATATTGAAAATACATTGATTTCAGCCTCAGTTTACCATCAAGTTATAAACAATCGATTCCAGGGAAGTACTCAGAGCCGTGCCAGACACAGAGTCAGCCTCAGTGAATGGCGGCTATTAGCGATATTACTGGCCACAAAGCAAAGCAACAAAAAGGATAAACCAGTCATGAGATACCTGCTTGTAAATCTGGCCTTTCTGCAACTTGTGGATCTTATCCCAGAGTAAGACACCTTTCTCATTCATCTTTCGGAAAGGTCTAACAACAGAAATGGGAAACGTTACGACCTATGGAGTAGTACTGGCCATCTGTTCTATGAAATACTACACAGTTACCCACTGATAACAGGAAGTAGTCCTTCCACAAACCCAAAAAACCACTGAAAGCAAAACTCCACCACCACGTTCCCTGGCCTAGTACAATACACCCCAGTACCCAAAGGCGTCTCCTGAAAACAAGAATTCCAGAGTTAAATAAATTTGAAAAAACACTATGCAGTACGCATGCCCCTATTTCAAAGTTACTCAGGGCTCTGAAAAGCCCTCGCTGTAAAGAAACCTTCTTTCACCCAGATTTCTCAAACTTGTTTGTGCAGAAGACCTCCATGAAAAGCTTTCGGAAATACTACCTCAGTGCATTTATCCGGCTTTATTCCTAAAATTCAGCCACAGCAGATAAAAAACAAATCAGAGGGCCAGGAGCACTATGTTATGATGTTAACGAGGAAGCAGAGATAAGGCCTCATTCGTCACCTTGAGGGTCTCGGTTTGCCACAAGGTAACAATAACCGTTACGTTAAAAAAGAAGGTAATTTTTTTATCTGATTGTTTTTCTGATTAGAAAACTATAAACTCACTGTAGAAAATCTAGAAAATGCAGAAAAATACAAGGAAGAAAAGGGAAGTGACCCATAATTCCAGTACCCAGGTATAAATACTTAACATTACTTGTCTTTCAATCTTTATGTAAAATCTGTTATCTTTCTTTTTTTTATGAACATAAAATAAGGATCACTTTGTGTATAATGATTTATATCCTTTTTCTCTAATATTGTGAGCAATTTCCCATGTGATTACATATTCCTAAGTATATCTTTTACAGCACTAAAACATGCTCACTGCTTTTGTTCCAAAAAACATCATTTTTCATGGCAGCATAATATCCCCTCATATGGATGCTCTGAATTCAACTAGTCAACTCCTACTGTGGGGCCTTTAGGTTGTTTCTGGCCTCTCTTTATTATAATAACACAGGATGAACACAGATGGAGGATTATTCGGCTATTATTTTAGGCTTCCAGAACGAAGGCAAAATAGATGTGTGACCACCCCCTGACACAAGGAGAAGAGCCCAGGACACTGTCCCTCCACTGTGTACGAACCTAACAAAGGAGAGGAGAAAGGGGCCCTTCTCCTACCTCACCCCAGAATCTACTAAGAAAACGCTTAAGCATTTTATCAAGGACTGCAGGGTCCCCCAGTGCCCCACACCTTCTTTTTCTGTCCGGATGGGGAGTGCCTTGACACCTCTGTGACCCTGCCAGCTGCATGTTTTCCCCTGCAGGCTTGAACCCAAGCTGGGCCCTATTCCCAGACACTGATGAGGGTGTTTAGATTGTTGCCCTAAACACCAAAAGAAACCAGCCCCAACCCTGAACCAAATTCCTTAAACCCTCATATAAACTCCACACCCTGGCCCCCGCATGGCCGACACACCCGGGAAGAACACCCCTTTCTCTTGTCGGCCCAAGGATACGCTGCAGCCCCCTTGTAAGTTCATTCCCCTAATAAATGATTTGGGCCAATCACCCTGGAGTTCAGTGCTTCTTTCTTTGGAATCCCAACTGACCCCATCTTGGGACAGTATGGGGAACTCCCCAGCCACTGCTTTTGGGGTGACTCCAGCCACAGCTGTAGCTGGGATGAAACAGTGACAAAGCAGTAAGCCAGTACTTGTAGCTATTTTTGATCATGCTCTAGCTTTTCCTTCATTCTCTTGAATCCCACCAAGTATTTTTCAGTCCCTGCACACACTTCCTAGGTTTGCCTCTTCTTCAAGGAGTCACCGTGACACGTGGAAAACTGGAACTTAGCATCACAAAAGGAATTTAATGCATTCAACACTAATGCAGAGCACCACACTCTGGTGCCTTAAATTACCTAACAGAGAGGAAAAGGCTGTTATCAACTACAGAACAGATAAATGTGGGTGAAAGTGTTTCAAAAATAGGCCATTATTATATGAGTTATTTTTAGAAGCCTTGTGTACTAATTCTCAGCACAATGGACATTTTGGGGGGAACAACTCTTGGTGAACAGGTCTGTCCCACACATTAAAAGGTATTTCAGCATCCCTGCCTCCACTCTCTAAATACTAACAGCAACCCCAATTCCTGTTACAACCCAAAACTTCCCCATTTCCCAAGGCTACTGTGGCAGGAAGATATTGTATAAGACATGACAGAGATTTTCTCCACCTGATGCAAAACCTGTGTTGCAGAGAAGTTTTGCAAAATCCTATTGCAATTTTAAATGCACCAATTAGAGCTCTGTTTAAACAGATGCCCACCAGGTCTTTGTTGTTGCTATTGTTTTCTTATGCTTCACAATGCATCTGCATCTAAAGACCTAATTTACTATAGGATATTAAGTTTGGATTTTGCATCGCTGTCAATCATTTTCTTAAAGCCTGACTCACAGGTCTGAAGCAGCCCAGTTTGAATTGAGAACCATTTCAATGCATGCAAGCTGTCTGCTATGTACTCATCTCACCCTCCTTGCAATTACTTGCTAGAAAGGTTAAAAATCTAAAGCTATAATCTCAGATGCTCATGATTTTGCAACTGAATTTTACCAAGACACACTACAAATGTATTCATGGCAGCAAAGGAATAAAATCTAGTCTCTTAGAAAGAAAGTCACTCACCTCCGCTTATCATTAAAGAAGTTTGGCTTCTCTGCCTGAACGATGACCACATCAAACAGGTCCCTCCAGTCTTTCCCAACAATATAACTCATCCCTTTGTCCCTAGGACAAGAAATCAGCCAGGTCAGTCTAACATTAAAGAGATGAACTATTTTTGCATCTTTTTCTTTCCAATTTCCAACTGAGAAAATAAATGGAATACAAGAAATGAGCCCAAAGCTAGCAATGAAACACAAAACAACTTACACAAAGCTGCTGGGGCTATTGGTGATGAGAAACATCTTCTTGCCATGATCAGCCAGTTTGGCCAACACTGCACGGGTCTGCTCAGCGTAGCAGATGTACTTTTCTAAGAGGAAGAGAAGAATTCACATGCAGACTCAGCATGAAATCAGTCAATCTGCAAGCACCTACTTAATGGGGAATATGGGCCCAGCGCTGTCTTAGGCACAGCGGGAGAATACAAGTCATAAGGGAGCTTGGTTAAAGGCAGTACATGGGTACCCAGTGCATCAGTAACAAAGACCCTGCCTCCTCCATCTAACTGGAAAAAACTAAGCGGGCTGCCACTGCCAGCTCCTTCCTCTCTGATCAGAACTATGTCAAGTTCTGGGACAAAGAGATGATGTCTGAGATGCCAGGATTCAAGGACCCTACAAGGCACTCAGAAGAGAGGCACGCAGCCCCTGTAGCACTCGGAATGCAAAGTAAAATGCCTGCGCGGTTGCACAAAGGCTGAAACGATCTTCGTGACACTCTCGAGCACATACCAATATCTGCTTCGATCGCTCTGTACATAATTCCTTTGATGTGGACGTCTCGAATTGAATCCTGTCAAAAGATACATTTTTCATCAGTAAGAGTGTAACTGAGATGGCCTGAGTAACAGTACAAGTGAAATGGCAGTCGTGATGACTTCTGTCTTTAGAAATCTGACAAGCCAGACACTCAACGAAATCTAAATTCTGGTCTAGTTATCACAGGCGGCCCCTCGGGCAAAGCGTAAGTTTCCATGGTGATAGTGGCAGTTTCCAATGCACTTTTCAAAAGGGTTACTTGGAAGAGGTAACTGGTGTGAACAATTCTGAGTAAAGTCCCAGAGGATAAACAGTAATTTATATGCAGTATTGTGAACAAATGATGCCAGTTCATCTAGACAGAGGGAGTGATTGCTCTTCTCATCTTTGTACCCATCTCCAACCCTAGACCCCAACAGTAGATTCTGTAACCTGGAATGAGAGGCAGAGACAAACAGATACCAGCTTCCTCCTTCTCTCTTTGGTATTACTAATAGGGCAAGAACTGTCAATCAGACTGTAGCTCAGACAGAGATGTGGTCCAACTGGCAGGCATGGGAATGGGGAGAGGAGGAGGAGGAGGAAGAAAAAGAGGAGGAGGAAGAGATAACTAACTCTTTGTAGGCTCAGGGGTGTGGCAGCTTGATGCTTGGTGGGTATCAAGCAGAGTGCCACTTGCAGGTGGCAGGGCACAGGGTCTCTCCGGGGAGGTATTCCTAGAAGTATATGGAAACTTTCTAGAGCCGGTAGCAAGAGACTGGGCTGCAAGCAAAACTGTGCCTAAGCCTTAGATGATTGGTGGGAGATTTCTGTCAAGAGTGGGCACTTCTGGACTGTAATCTCAACCCCAACTACCTTTCAGCACCGGCCTGTTTCAATTTCACACCAGCAGCAGAAGGCAGTGGTTAAATGCAAGCTGGAGTGTCTGGCTTAAAATCAAGACTCTGCTACTTACTAGCTGTGTGACCTGGGCAAGTTACTCAACCTCTCTGTGCCTCAATTTCTTTCTCTATAAAATGGGATGATAATAATAGTACCTACTTCAAGGCGTTATTGTGAATATTTAGTGAGTTAACATGCATGAACAGTGCCTGGGACCTAGTAAACTCTACATAAGTGTTGCTATTGATGGTAGTAATATTTGTAGTAAAAACTGAACTTTCAAATAAACATCTTGCCTCATGAATGCAAAGTGTTGCTACAAGTGATTCTTAAAGATTTTTAAAGATGAAATATCTGTGTAACAAAAAAACAGAAGCCAAATATTTACATTTAGTTCAGATAATACCATACTGATGTTGAGAAACTATAATTCATCCTTTATCTTCCTAAAACCCAGGATTTGGGGCAGTCAAAATTTAAAATTAGTCAATAAACATATAATAAAAATATTTTAGTGTATAAACATATATCTTTCTAAAATATAAATATTTCAAATAAATATATATTACATATAAGTATATATTTATAAGTATCATATTATTATAAATATATATAAATAAATAACATAAAGATATCTTTTAGTATTGAAAAGTTCATATAACTTAAAGAATGTATATAAACACATGTCAGTATAAATATAAATTTAAATATATAAATACAAATAATGAGTACAGTAAGTCCTTAATGTTTTTTGATAAGGTTCTTAGAAACTGTGACTTTAAGAGAAATGACATGTAACAAAACCAATTTTCTTCCCCTCATCCACGTTATAACAAAATGACGTTGAAGAAAACAGCATTCCTCCAGGGCCTGCTGTATGCAGTTTCACTTAAAGTCACAGTCACCAAGAACCTACAGACATTAAGGACTTGCTGTGTATGTGCATATAAATGTTTCCATCTGTCCCTATCCCTCTCAGACCGGATTCTTGCATGGCTTCTGCAGAGCCTCAGAGAGCCACATGGAACCTTCGTGGGCAAGAGACAAAGGTGTCCCCTCTGGGAAACTTCAGCCTGGGGCATGAACATCATCTCTTCTCATGAGGAAGGGACACCCCACGCTGTCCCCTCTCATCTCTTTGGCTGGGTGCACTGCCCTGGCCTGCCGATTAGAAACCCAGACAGCAGCGTGAGCACCATCTTGTTTTAACAAAAAACTTGACTGATTTCCAATTCTCCTGATGTAACAACATCTTTCTTACAATTTTCAAGGTTAAACCACAAATAGAGATCCCAGCTCAGAGACTATTTAAAGCGCCTAACCTAGAAAGGAGGCTAAAGGCTCCGTTACTTCCCCTGAAAAGCTGAGAGAGACACAGCCCCACAATCCCACTGTCGATACAACCTTGACATCTTTGTACAGGTGAACGGGCTCATAGTCAATGTTGTTCTTCAGGAAGTATTCGTTCACACAGGACAGGAGGGTCATCTCAGGCAGGGAGAAGATGTCCATGAACTGCTTCATGGTGTTTCCGTGGGAACTCTGCGGACAGGGAGGAGGTGCTTTAGAATCGGGGCCCATACCAGCGGCAGAGCCACCTGCAACAAGCACTTGGGACAAGGAAGACTTCTTAGAAGTCAGGGGGCCTCTGGTCATCAACATTTAGAAGCCTGTCCATTGAAAAAGGAAAATTCTAAGAAAAAAGTAAAATGTTCCCTTGTTCCTGATGTCTTGCTCTAAGCATGACTGCAATGTCCACGGAAACGCCCTGATTTCCAAGAGTCTGACCGCCCTGCCCTCCCACTCTCTCATGTGCTCGTCCAACTTCATGTTCTTTCAGGAAACACAGAGGAAAGCTGGAAAATAGACTATTGCCCATGTGACAGTATACAAAGCCACGTAACTCTCCTGAACTGGAGCACACCCTTGCAGTCCATATTTAAGCTTACAAAATAGCTTTCTCTGAATGCTTGCAATTTACGCAATAGATGCTCCTCTATTTACAATGGTGTTGTAACCTGATAAACTCGTCACAAGTCAAAAGTGCATTTATAAGTCGAACCTACCAAACATCATTGCTTAGCCAAGCCTACCTTTGACATGCTCAGAACACTTACATTAACCTACAGTTGAGCAAAACCATTTAACACAAAGTCTATTTTATGATAAAGTGTTGACTATCTCATGTCACTTACTGAATACTGTCATTGACATCGAAATTGCAATGGTTTCACACCATCGCAAAGACAAAAAGTTGTTAAGTTGAACCATCATCAGTTAGGGGCCATCTGTACCAAGTTTACTGGCTGACTGGGCATCTTCCAGTTCATCTGGACAAGGCGAACAAGTGAGTGCCTCTCATAAGACAAGAGGCAAAAGTTCCGAGAGCAAAGAGAACCACAAAAGTTAGAAAAGCAGAGGTTTCCCTTCAGGGAAAAAGGGTCGCCGTGTGGCTGTCAATCTCTGGCATTCTGCAGCCATGGCTCAGGGGAAGTGACACCTGGGCACCGACAGCCCCTGGTCCCTGCTGAGCCCCATTCCAGCAAGCAGGGACACTCCCGAATGTGGTGGCAAACAGGGCTAGGCACGAGGGAGGTGACAAGAGCCTCCACCAGGCAGGGAGGAAGGGCTTACGAAAGGAGAATCATGACACACCAGCCCCTCTCAAAACACAATCTCAAATCTCCCTGTCCCTTCCACACGCGCAGGAGGTGAGACCAGCCGTTCAAGCTCCTGTATCTCCAAGGCCGTGTTTTCAGAAGGAGAAGGACGAGCTGCTTTATATAAATAAAGTGCTTCTCATTACCTTTCCGTAAAAGTCACTCATCTGTTCCAAGGGCACGTGGGACCCCTCATACATGTCAATCACTTCTTCATCAGGGACAACGCTGAGGCCTCTGGAAAAATCAGACGGCGTTGTTAAAGAGCTCACCTGGAGAGACCAGCGATTTTCAGACCTCTGTCCACTGCTGGGATTTTACAGCTGGGTGCCAGACACTGCTGTCACCATGAGGCAAATGTGCCCCAAGTAAATGCTACAAATAACAGGCAAGACACTACTACTATTACCACTACCATTGTTCTGTTGGTAACAAGAGCAAGAATAATAATAGCTAATGCTACATGGCATCTACTATGTGCCAGATGTGAATCATACCTAGTCATTCACTTACTCCTCAGTGTTCCTAGAAGGGAGGCACGAATAGTCTTCCCATTTTCCAGCTGAGATAACTGAGGCACAGAAAGGTCATGTACCTTGTCAAGGTCACCAAAGTAGAAAGTAGTGGGTCAGGATTAGAATCCAGGCTTTCCGGCTCTAGGGCACAGGCTCTTAAACTACTAAGGCACAAGGCTTCCTGATGACTTGCTTTGGGACCACTTTTTAAGTGATTTTAATACATTAGGACAGAGAAAGGCTATTTTTATCTCCATCAACATCCTGCTGCCCCCCAATACTCTCCCCTGAGACAGATGCTGAGGGTGGAATGTCACACACATGGCTCAGTGGACTAAACCCCGTGACATGAGGCAGGAAGCCCGGTGGCACCACCATCTTGGACAGGGAAGGACCCCAAATGCTTTGTGGCACTGAAAGCCCATTTCCTCATCTGTGAAAAGCCAAAGTAACATCTACCATCTGTCTGCCTCTGGAATTTGCAAATGAATCCAGCCCCTCCACATACAGCAAAAAAAAAAAAAAAAAAAAAAAAGAATTTTGGAGTCAGTGGCCAGGGTTTTGCCCCTGCCTCTAGCATCAGCACTGTGAGCAGGTGCTTTCATCTGCTCACCTGGACTCGCCCACCGCAGAGGGTGATGAGGGGACACAGCTGCTCTGCCACCCACTCCGTAGAGGACAGAGTGCTTGAGAAATAGGCACCAATGAAATGCATTGCTTAGCATACAAGACCACAGGGCCCATATTAAAATATGTACACAATGTAGTTTATGTCTGGATGTGTAATGTTAATGAAAATATCACTTCAACCGCTTTCCTCCAACCTCCATCCCCCATGTTACTTCTAAAAGTATCCGAGTACATTCAGTAATATTTTGCCTCTGATCTTGATTAAGTTGCTACAACTACTGGCCTTTGAAAATAAAAGCAGCACCGTACTCCCCTTATCTTTGCTCCAGAAATCAGATAAGCCACTGGCACTAAACCAGATCATTCTAGGCAGTGACCTTGGGAAGAGCTCTCGCTGCGTAGCAACGGGCAGGCGTCCAACACTCCCAAGGCTCTAACGCTCAGAGAGATGACATAAAAAGTGGGGAGATTCTGCCAGGTGAGAGTTATTTCCCTGCCTGACACTCAGGCCCAAAGCCTTTGGAAGCCACTGCTGCCACCACACAGGCTGCAATTTTAAGGGCCAGGCATCCAAATGTCAGCTCAGAAGAGGTGGTGAAATCAGTGGGCTCCAGTCAGCCGCGTTCCCCAGGAGGCAGAGGCAGAGTCAAGCGGAACCGCGACAGGCACGGGCGGATGGCAGAGTGCTCTGCCACATCTGAATGCTGCCTGCACCAGCACTGAAATCAAACTGAAAGCCCCTTTCTCCAGCCCTGTGCGGGGTTATGAGAAACGGGGAGGTTAAGAGCACAGATGTGAACAAGCCTGCCCGGGTTCAAATCCCAGCTCCCATAATTGCTAGGGGTATCACCTTGACAAGTAGTTTAGCCTCTTTGGGTCTCAACGTCTTCACCCTTACAGCAGGGAACAACAGGGGTGCCTACTTCCTGCCGTCACTGAGCAGATTCAAGGAGCTATGACACACAGAACGGCTGGTTCACAGTAAGCACTGTCAGTTCCGTTGGTGGGACTGTGATGGAAACAGTCCCAGCCTTTCTGGGGTAGAACAGACCCCTGCAGTGCTCGGGAACAAGCGAGGTGGAGGCTGACACTTTCTTCCCACCCTTCTCTCATTCATGACGCTTTCTGGGGGGAAAGGGAAGTGACATTTCCGCGTGCCCATAAACTTCTGGGCACTGTTCCAAGCATGTTTCATCTTCCCAACAGGCTGCCCCTCGGGCTGGCACTGGAACCATGGCTGTTTGACAGAGGAGGGAAGCGAAGCTTTTAGGGGAGCCAGAACTTGCTCAAGACCACACACGTGTGAGCAGCGGAGCTGGGGTTCGCACCCAGGAAGCGTGTGTGACACACGCTCGCTCTGGGGCTCAGCTCGCCACACCCACGCTCAGCACTGATGCCACAGTGAACTCCCACGACCAAACTCTGATCCTCCTTCCCCCAAGCGCCTCGGCAGCTCCTCCTGCCATACTCCTCAACCCGAGGGACACTTTCATAAATAAGCAGAAGGAAGTAGACGATAAGGAGTCCTAAGGATGGCGTGGACCACAGGAGAGGAGACACAGACCCCTGCAGGCTGACAGGGTGAGGGGAGGACTCACCACCAGTTGGCCACCAAGGGTGGGTGGCATTTCAAGAAGCAGAGAGGAGGGAAAACTGCATCATGGTGGAACGATGCCAGCAGGAGCAAGTGCCAAGTGTGAGAAAGGAGAACAAACTCAGAGGAAAAGAATCCATGTGTTGTTTTCGCCTGCCTGGTGTCTATTCCCCCTTCATCATATTGGTTCAGGACCAAGCACATGACCCAATCCGATGAGATTCAGTCCTGAGACTCTGGCTGAACCATAGAGAAGCAAAGCTCCTCTGTCCTCTCAACCTGGTGCTGGGGGGATGAGAGCCTGATATTGCCAGGGGTCCCCACACAGAGGGGCCTGCCTGAGAATGAGCCACACAAGAGAGGAAGACAGCCAGGAGAAGCAAAGACTCTGACAATCGTCATCTGGCCCCTGGAGCCAGCCACTCCTGCAAGGAGCGCTGTCCCTGGGCTGTACAAATATAAGCCAATGTTGTGTTTTTGATTAAGCCAGTTTGAGTTGGGTTTCAGTCACTTGCAACCGAGAGTCTTAACCATTCCAATATGTAAAGGAGCTGTGTCTGGAAGAAGAGGAAGCTGAGGGTTTAGAGTAGGTTGATAAAAATCTCAAACCTCAGCCTGAGCCTAAAGCTTGGACTTCATTCAGCTGACAGTAGCAAGCCATCCAGGGTTTCAGAGGAGGGGGGAGTTGGGGGTAATGATTTAGGGAAATTAGTCTAGGAACAATGTCCAGGATGGGCTGCACTGCAGAAAACTCCAAGAGCCCAGGGGAGAAGGGCTAAGAGTCTAAACCAGAGGCTGATGGGAGAAAGAAATGCAGGGACAGAACCAAAAGATCTGGTGAGGATTTCCACAAACATGGACAACCTTGCCTTCTTTATCCCTCCCCCCATTGCCACTGCCAGAATAATTTGGGGAAAACATTGGGAGCTATTAGTAAGGAGTGAACAAGGGAATTGTGAAAGTTGTCAGAACCAAAATGGAGTCACCAATATTAAGAAAACCCTGACAAATAGAGCCAAGAAAGGCCAGGAAAAGCAGGTTCTCACACTTGTATGCCTTATAACAACTATCACAAAAGATTACAAAAACCACAACCTTGCACAAAGGCTATCACAGTCTTACACAAAAAATAATTCTGCAAGGACATCCGTCCAGCAACTGCCTGCTCAACCTTGGACTGGTGTCACCCTTGTTACTGATCTTTGTAGCCAAGGATAATTATTGCAAAAACAATTACATAATCCTCCTCATTTTTTCCTTTAAAAACCTTTGTCTTCCTTTACCTCTCTGAATACACACATAGTTTATTTTACTATGGCATGCGTATTCCCACTACAATGCTCTATTCCCAAATAAATATCTTTTCTTTTAGAGAGCCTTTGTGTGCTATTTAGGTTGACAGAATGAATGCATGCATGAATGAATGAGTGTCCATTTAGGTGGTTTAGAGAAGAGGAAATTAAAATTTGGAATATGTTAAGTATAGAAACAACTTCAAACTTAAAAGCAAGTCTCTTGGGAGTGGTAAAATCTTTCTGGAAGTCATTTAAGCCATTTCAAAAGCCTTAAAATGAATAAACATGTTCACCCAACAATTTTACTTCTAGAGATTTTACCTAACAAAAGGAGACATGTGCACCAAAGCATTCAGTTATATTTAATATACCTAAATTACTTACAAAATAAATGGAAAGATTATTTTTAATAGTATAGATTAAAATAGATTCATTACCCCCTGGAAAAAAGATATGCTGAGGGACTCCAATTAGCCCTCACCACAGCACGGTTGGCCAAGAGCACAGACTCTGGAGCCAGACTGCCCAGGTCTGAACTCTAGCCCAGGGCAATCATTTGCTGTGTTACCTTGGGCAAGTTACTTAACATCTCTGGGACTGATAATAGTATCTACTTCATAAGGTTATTTTGAGGATCAGATGAATGAACTTAGATAAAACCCTTAAAATAGTGCCCATCTCATAGCAAGACTCAATATTTGTTAGTCACTATTTATTATCACTAATATTATTATCATCTCCATCACTTCCTCTAGAAACACCATTAAAATGAGAGAGGAAATGAGAGCAAAGACGGCAATGGATAAGACATCTCAACAAGACGTGGGAAGACAAATAGTGGATGCAAAGAAGGAAGAAGATGACTTAACATCACTGAGAACAGAGGCCTGCAAGGGGACACCAACAAGAATTGATTAACTGCCACAGATCTCCAGAAAGGCTCAGCACCACAAGGCACCAGGAAACTACTAGAGGATATGCTCCAGCAAAATGAGGAAGTAAAGCCAGAAAGAGGAAGAGATGGAAACCAGGAAACAAGGAAAGTGACAAAGGGAAATCCTAGAACAAGCAACCAAACCAGATCAGAACAGGAGGGGGATAGTCAATTAAAAAAAAAAAAAAGTAACAGATTATTGAAAACATTTGAATTATTGGAAAATAAATACATGCTTGACATTTATGATGGAACATGTGGAAACAATCAGAGATACTCACACAGAAAGCTAAGCAAACAAAAACTGGAATTACTATTAAATCTAAGAAAAACCAAACACTATACAAGAAGAAAATGATCAACTGGCTTAAGAGTAAACAAGACAAGTTACCAAAAAAATGAAAAAATACCTAGGAAAATTACCTAGGAATACCAAAAAAGTAAAAAGGCTCTAAAATGAAAACTATAAAATGCTGATGAAAGAAACTGAAGAGTATACACACACACAAAAATGGAAAAATAGCCTATGTTCATGAAGTGGAAGAATTAATATTGTTAAAATGTCCAGAGCACCCAAAGTGATTTATAGATTCAATGTAATTCTTATCAAAATGCCAAAGACACTCTTCACAGAAATAGAAAAAAACAATCCTAAAGTATACTGAACCACAAAACACCCCGAAGAGTCAAAGCAATCCTGAGCAAAAAGAACAAAGCTGGAGACATCTCACTACCTGACTTCAAAATATACTACAAAGCTACAGTAACCAAACAGCCTGGTACTGGTATAAAATGGACACAAAGACCAATGAAACAGAACAGAGAACTCAGAAATAAACTGCATTTACAGCCATTTACAGTCAACTGATTTTCAAAAAAGGCACCAAGAATATACATTGGGGAAAGGACAATCTCTTCAATAAATGCTACTAGGAAAAATGGTAACTATATGCAGAAGAATGAAACTAGATCCCTGTCTCTCACCATATACAAAAATCAAATCAAAATGGATTAAAGATTTAAATGTAAGGCCTGAAAGTATGAAACTACTAGAAGAAAACATTGAGGAAACGCTTCAGGACGTTAGTCTGGGCAAAGATCTTTTGGCTAAGATTTTACAACTATGGTCAAAAAAAGCAAAAATAGACAAATAGGCTTATATCAAGCTAAAAAGCTTCTGCACAGCAAAGGAAACAACAGAGTGAAGAGACAACCTACAGAATGGCAGAAAATATTGGCCAACTACCCATCCAAGAAGGGATTAATAACCAGGGTATATAAGGAACTCAACAGAAAAAACAAACAAAAAATAATAATCCCATTAAAAAGTGGGCAAAGGACTTGAATAGACATCCCCCCAAAGAAGACACACAAATGGTCAACATGTATATGAAAAAATGCTCACCATCACCAATCACCAGGTAAATGCAAATCCAAACCACAATGAGATATCTCACTCCAGTTACAATGGATATTATCAAAAAGACAAAAAAAAAAAAAAAAAATAACAAATGCTGGCCAAGGATACAGAGAAAAGGGAACTCATACATTGTTGGTGGGAATGTCAATTAGTATAGCCACTATGGAAAACAGTATGGAGGTTCCCCATAAAACTAAAAACAGAACTACCACATGATCCCACTGCTGGCTATATATCCAAAAGAAAGGAAATCAGTATATCAAAGAGATATCTGCACTCCCATGTTTACTGCAGCACTATTCACAATAGCCAAGGTATGGAATCAACCTAAGTGTTCATCAGTGGATGAATGGATAAGGGAAATGTGCATATATACATAACAGTATATTATTCAGTCATTAAAAAGATGAAATCCTATCATTTGCAACAACATGGATGAACCTAGAGGACATCATATTAAGTAAAATAAGCCAGGCACAGAAAGACAAATATCATATGTTCTCACTTAGATGTGAGAGCTAAAAAAAAAAAAAGTGGATCTCATGGAGGTAGTGAGCAGAATGGTGGTTACCAAAGTCTGAGAAGGGTAGTGGGTCAAGGGGATGAAGAGAGGTTGGTTAATGGGCACAAACATAAAGTTAGACAGAAGGAATAATTTCTAGTGTTTGATAGCACAGTAGGTGACTACAGCTAACAGTAATATATTGCATATTTCAAAATAGAGAAGAGACGATTTGGAATACTTCCAACACAAAGAAATGATAAATGTTCGAGGTGATGAATAGCCCAATTACCCAGACTTGATCATGACACAGTACATGCCTCTATCAAAATATCACATGTACCCCATAAATATGTACAATTATGTATCAAAAAAATAAATGTTTTAAAAGAGTGTACAAGACCTCAAGAGTCTTAACATAAACAATGACTGGTACAACCACCGAATCCTGAGATCTTAATGAGATGAGAAGAATGACGGTGAAGATGGCGGGGCAGGGATGGTGGAGAGTGCCAGAGAGCTAAGCCCTCGTCTATCACAGCAGGGACAGTGTCCGGAATTAATAAATTAGGAAATAGAAGAATGAGCACATTATTTAGAAACAGGAAGGAAAAAACACCAGAAAAAAAGAATCTAAAGAGCTTAAAGGGTTTGGCTCGGGAGTGGAGGACAGAGGCTGCTGTCCCCTGTGACGACTTCAATACTATTTGATTGTAACTGTATGCATATTTTACTCTGACAAAAAAATAAATGACTGAGGCCGGGCGCGGTGGCTCACGCCTGTAATCCTAGCACTCTGGGAGGCCGAGGCGGGCGGATTGTTTGAGCTCAGGAGTTCGAGACCAGCCTGAGCAAGAGCGAGACCTCATCTCTACTAAAAATAGAAAGAAATTATCTGGCCAACTAAAAATATATATAGAAAAAATTAGCCGGGCATGGTGGCGCATGCCTGTAGTCCCAGCTACTCAGGAGGCTGAGGCAGTAGGATCACTTAAGCCCAGGAGTTTGAGGTTGCTGTGAGCTAGGCTGATGCCACGGCACTCACTCTAGCCCGGGCAACAAAGCGAGACTCTGTCTCAAAAAAAATAAAAATAAAAAAAATAAATAAATGACTGAGCATTAATTTTAACAGTTTGTGAGAGAAGACTGTAAGCTAAGATATGCACACTTTTTTAAAAGTTCATAAACTAGGAACCTAAATACAAATCATACTCCTAAATCCCCTCCCAAATTAGAGAATTAAAAAAGGCAAAACCCTCCATTTTAAAAGTTACAAAGATTTCTGGCTACGCGATGTACTTCTATTAATTCTAATAAACAGGGGGCAAAAAGTCTCAAATCCAAACCATCCGACTCCCATGGTGGGACAGAGAACCCTGCTGCCTCACCCCCACGGCCCTCCCCTCCAAGCCTCACCAGGACCCTCCCTCAGCTCCTCAGCCATCACCTCCATGAAGCCAGTCCTCCCCCAGAGTCCTCCAGAGACCCCCAAAGTGCTCCCTGACGGTCTGAGCACATTTCCATCATTGCCTTTGTCACTGTGGACAATAGCCATTTACTTGTGTAGCTTCCCACCCACACCCCAACGTCCTTGAGGGCATCCTTGTAAGCCAAACCCTCCACACCCAGCATGACAGCAGGTCTGAAAAATGCTCTTGGAAGAGCAAGTGGATGAATGAATGAATCCTAATACACACACTCCAGCACTCCTCATCACTGAACAGTCTGTGGGTCCTAAAACCCAAAGCCACTTGGTTATTCTGGGTGAAGTAAATTTATCTCCTTTTACTCTTACCTGTAGACAGTTCCCAGCTGAATGTAATGGAAAGCATCAATCTTCATCAATACTGCCTTTAAAAACACAAACATATGCACATGTAAATAACACACAACTTGCATATTAAAGGAACAATCCAGGAGTCATCATGGATCCTATCAACATTGGGTTGCCCTAACAAGGAAGCACACTGTATGTTCCTGAAAGGCTTGCTTCTTAATTAAAGTGCTGTACAGCTCTTTAAGGAAATTGCCTATCTACAAAAGCCAAAAAAAAAAAGATATGGCAACTGGCTCCTCCTCAAAACACCAAAATGACTAAATAGTACATCCCAAGTAGCTAAATGCATTCATGCTTTTCTAACACGTAGTCTCTTTAAAAAGATTTTACCCAAAGATATTTGAATAATTTGGTTCTGCAGCCCTGAATAACATAATTTAAAACCAATTTACCTGTTCAGCAAAGGAAAGCATCAAGAGTGCATTTTATTTTCAAACATCAGTACACTGTAGGAAAAAACATGAGAAGTAAACTTACCCGCTGTACATCATAATGAAGTCCACGAATTGCAAAACTGGGGTCATACTCATACTTCCTAATTTCCACAGGGTACTAAGAAAGAAGAAAGGAATCGGTTTCAGCCAACAACATACTAAGTTCAGGATCATGTCCTTATCTGGCCCTTGTACACAGGCCGAGGTAGCTGATGCGCTCTGGTGGGAAGGTGGGCTCAGAAGGGCAGACCACAGCTTGTCCCTCTGCTTCCAGCCCAAGCACCTCCTGGCAACCACGCCGGCCACAGACCCTCCAACCTGCCCCGAGCACAGCTGATCTGCCCAAGCTCAAGCTGGGCCTCATCCCCTTCCCCCTCACCTGCTCACATCTTAACTCTCCTCTCCCAGTGCCCCCTTCCCTGGGTCCCTAGACCCCCAGAACCCTGAGACCCCCAGCAACACATCTGCTCCTCCCTCCAACCATCACTCCCTCCTCTTGTTTTTAAGGCTGCTGAGGAGAAGGAGCTGGAAGGTCCCCTCTATTACTAGAAGCACAACTTTTCCCAAACACATTGTCAACCACCCATTCAGCTCTTACTTGAGCACCTCAGTGCAGCAGCCCCGACTTTCACAGAGAGACCCAAGGTGAAAATGTTTCATGGGGGGCCCTCCACATAGCCTCCATCACTTTGCTCCTCTGGACATCTGGCAGCCCTCACCCTCCACGACAGCCCCCACAGCTGTCGGGTTTCTCAGCACCTGGCTCCCAGCTGCTGCTCCAACACCCTGTCTCAGAACACTCATGACTTCTGGAGGCAGCCCAGCTCCCCTGGTGCTATTAAGCCATTCCCCACACTGTGAGAAAACACTGTCTCCTCCCTATCTACTGCACTAGGCATCCAAGTCCTGCCTTCCTCCCCAAATCTCAGAATTAGAACACCAGCCACCCAGTAGGCAGCACCAACCTGCAGTCACCACTTCTGCTGCTGTGACACGGCAGGCCCTGCCACCCTCATTTTACAGAGGGGACATCAGAGGAACCAATTGGCCTGGGCCACCCAGCTGAGGCATGGTGGGTGGAGACTCAGGCTCGGTCCTTCACCCCTGCTCTCCCCACACCCCCTGTGCCCTGGAGCACTGGACTGCAGGACGGAATATCTATTCCTGAGTCTAGGGAGGTGACATCACCAGGCTCCCCCAATCATGATGTAAACTGCTTATATAAAAACCTGGACGACTACTAAGACGCCCAGGAAACCTCCCTGCACAGGTGCGCTGCTAACTTTTCATGGCCAGGGTCCCATTTGTGCAAGAACATTTCCTGGGACTACCAGGTTGACCCGCATGCAGCAAGTTCCCAAGTCAAACTGCACAAAGCACTGACTCGAATGTCACATTTGGGCTCACTTATCTACCACCTGCCACACGTGCCGAGAAATCACCAAACTGATGTTACCACTTACGGGCGTCTCCAAGAATTCTGAACCCTGTGTACGGTCCTGCGTTTTCACTGACATACTTGATACAGCTGCCACGGAACCCAACACCTGGACCCACAGTTCTGCTTACTGAAGACGGGCCAAGGGACTTCAGCAGCTCTGAATCTCCTTTAAAACTCAGGAGTGATGAATGAGTAAGAGGACAGATAGGAAAGACATATTTAAAATGTCACGGAGACAGGTGTCTTGACTGAGCATTTGCTATGTGCCATACGCTAGACACTTTCTACGGCTTTATCTTCTTTATTCCTCTCTATACCGACATGAAGGAGACGGGGCATCTCATGCCTGTTTTCCTGTTGAATAATCTAAAGATCAGAGTCAAGGAATTTGCCCAGGGTCACACAGCTAGAGAGCGGTCAGGTCAGTATTTGAACCCAGGTCTGTGTCACGCCCAGGTCCCCCCTAACCACCACATGATGCATTCTGAACCAACTCTGAGCCACCACGCTGGACACTCATCACCCCCAGGGACAGCAGCACCTGCCACCTTGGAGGGGCTCCGTAAGTTTCTGAAAGGATTCGTGGTATCTCAGCTGACAGCCGGGCATGGATAAGAGTGTGTACACTGCTGAGAAGTCTGGCATTTCTTTCTTTGAACAAGGTTCATCTGGGCTCCCCAGAAGGGCACAGCCCCACACACATTCATAATCCCTCACCTCTCACTCTCGCTGTTTTTCTTGGAGAGCCACCCCTGAGAGATATGCAACGTTTATCAAATGGTCCAAAGTCTATAGTAAATGACCCTGAGAATTGGCAGAAGCAGCTAAAAGAGCGTCAACACGACAATTTCATAACGAAGGGCACAGCTCCGAGGCTGAGAGACCAGGTGTCCCACCACATCTAGCTGAGTGACCCTGGGCTAGGTCCTCTGTCTCTCAGAGCCTTGGTTTTCTCATCTGCAAAGTAAGGATAACAAGAGTCCTGTCCTTTTGGAAGTGCAGATGATTAAGTCCAAAAATGCATGTGGGGAGTCAGGGCAGTGCCTGGCACATAGCACGTGCTCAGTAAAACTGAGCTGCTGCACTAGATTGAGAACCAGCAGGCCTGGGGTTCAGGAGCCACGCTACTAGCCTCTGCTACTCTCCTACGGGACTCTAGGCAAGTCGCCTCCAAGGCCTCTTCCTTCACCTGCAAAATGAAATGGGGGGCGAGGGTGATCTCTGTGCACCACTCCTGCCCTAAACTGTAATTTCCCCAAACAACCAGCAGGTCAAAACACCCTCACACTGGGCTGCTTGCCGGCAGGCTCACATGCGCACACCCGCGGCACCTCTGGGAACAACTGTCACCAGGAACGTCCAGCCCAGGAAGCCAGAGCTGCTGACACCAGCCAGGCAGTGCGTTCCTCCCCCGCAGTTTAGGGCTAGATTTTCAAGACTCTTTTTTTAGATTTTCAGGACTGTTAACGGTGTAGAAACTTTTTCACCACCCAGAAAAACAAGACTCATCCATTGTGAGGCATCACGGAAATAACTGGCATCCCTAAAACAGTAAGAAATATAAAAGATAAAAGACCTTTACTTGAGATTTTTATTAAAATTCTAATTTAGGCTCAGTCGGGTTTCCTTCAGTGCCTGGATTTGCTTCAATCCCTGGTACCATCTGGGCAGGCTACTGTGTGCTGGTAAAGAAAGAGCAAAGTGTGCCCTGCAAATGCTACAGAAATGTCCCTATGGCTTCAAGCAAAGTTAATACCAAAATGCAGCAGAGAACCCAGGAATCCTCGTGTGTGTATAATTCCTACAGTCCTGCGGCTGGGCCACGTGCCTCATTCCCGGGCAATTACAAAATCTCTGGATACAGCTGGTAACCTCTGCCTTACAACACCACCCGTGCCTTCCTGAGGTCCTATAAATACATCTGGTTTCCAGAGGTCTTGGTTGATGTTTAAAGGAACCTAAATTATGAGTTTACTTAGAGGCAGGGCAGAACATGAAAACAAAGCTCTCGGAAAGCCACACAAAACACGAAGCTAGGGAAGAATGACCTCATCGGAGTGCCAGCCCTGCATGAAGCACAGCTGTCTCACTTCCCTGTGGAATTCGTGGATGCCAATGTCAAGTGTTTGTTGGGCCCGCACTTTGTGCCTGGGGCTGGAAAGACGGCAGTGAACAAAACTGACAAAGTCTCCGCCCCTGAGAAGTTTCCACTCTACCGCAGGGAGGCAGACCACAAACAAATACACACGTGCAGAGTATAATGCCTCAGAGTGTTTGTTCTATGAAGAAAATGCAATATGAGGGTTTGCAAATCTAAAAAAAAGAGAAAACAAGGAGCAAGCCTCAGGCTGCCTGGGGCAGGAAGGGTGTTCCAAGGCAGAGGAAACAGCAAATGCTAAAGCCAAAAGTAGAAAGGTGTTCAGCGGTTCGAGGAGCAGCAGGGAGGCCAGTGTGACCAGAGCAGCCAGCAAGGGCAGGTAGGAGGAGGCTGGAGGAGACGCTGGGGCCTGGGGCACAGCACAGACTCTCGCTACGACAGGATGAAAACCACACTCATCTCTGCAGTCTTCCTCCCCGTCTACTCATGAGGAAAATGCACACAGTATCTGACTGATACTCTTCAAAATTGTCAAGGTCATCAAAAATAAGAAAAGTCAGGGAAACTGTTTAAGCCAAGAGCTGCCTAAGGAGCCACGACAAGCGAATGTCATGTGGTGTCCTGTGGTGTCCTGGATGGGAACCTGGAGCAGGAAAGGGACAGTAGGTAAAAACTAAAAATATCTGAATAAAGTATGCACTTTAGCTAATGACAATGTACCAATTTTTTTTTTTTAATACAGGATCTCACTCTGTCACCCAGGCTGGAATATAATCACCATCATAGCTCAATGCAACCTTGACCTCCTCGGCTCAAGTGAGTGCCACCATGCCTGGCTAAGTTTTTTATTTTTTGTAGAGATGGGGTCTTGCTATGTTGCCCAGGCTGGGTCACCCAATTCCTGGCCTCAAGCAACCCTCCCACCTCAGCCTCCCAAAGTGCTAGGATTACAGGCGTGAGCCACTACACCTGGCGAATACTGGTCCTTTAGTTGTGACAAATGTACCACAGTAATGTAAAATGTTAACATTAGGGGAAGCTGGGCATGAGGTATTTATATAGGAACTCAGTGTTAACTTTGCAACTTTTCTGTAAGCCTGTAAACTATCCTAAAACTAAAAATTTAAAAAAGAGAGAGGGCGCACAGCATTTGCTGAGCAATCAGATGTAGGATACAGAGTGTAAGGGCTCACAGCTGATGGTACCCTTGGGATCTGAACAACCAGGTGGTCGTCAGCACCAACTAATAAGAAGAGAATGTGAACGAAGGTGTGATTCTGGGAGCCGAAATCGAGAGCTCTTCTACCAGTCCCTTTCTGTTCCTTGGTGGACATAGGAAATAAAAATATAGATCTAGTTATTACCCAATTTTTTATTTCCATTTTTGTAAAAAAAAATTGTTCTTGTTAAAAAAAGGGTAATTACGAAGGAGCTGGAACTTTTACATTTGCTTTTTGGAAAGATGCTAAATAGCAGATTTACTGTTCTATCACTGTGTGTCTCAAAAGCAGATGTCTTTCCATCTCTCCAAGCACATAAAGTGCATTCAGTCTCAGCCGGAAAAAATGGCACTGAACTCAGTGCATCTTGGAAGAATTATTTTGTTAAATCAGAGCAAGAGAAAAATCTGCATAAGCATAAGTGACACTACTAATATGCCTGATATAATTAGTACTATAACATTTCTTTTATCAAAGCAACAAATAGATGTAATGAGAATGAAATATCAATAATCTTAAATCTAGAGGCTTTTCTAATCATAATGATTGCACCTTTTATTTTATCCATCTATTTCATCTCTTCCCCCTAAATTTCATAAATTTTTTATGTTCATGAATGTTTTACTTTCATGAATATTTCATTTTCATCCGAACAAAAAACCCATAGGATGGAGAGGTGTTATCACCCCTACAAGAGGCAACATGGAATACAGGAGAGCACACAAGTCCCTTGGAAACAGGCAGATCTGAGTTGAAATCCTGGTTCTGCCTCCCATTGGCCTGTGGCCTTGATCTAGTAGCGTAACTCTCTGAGCCTCAGTTTCCTCAACCATAAAACAGGGATGACATATATGTGCGGAGTTGTCGTGCAGATTAAAAATAACAATATTAGTATATAGCTAACATTTATTGAGTGTTTTCTATGTGCCAGGCACTTTACATATTTAGATATTAACTCATTTAGTTATCACAATAACACTGTGAAAAAAGCACTATTACTGTGTCTATTTTACAAAGGAGAAAACCGAGGCCCAGAGAAATTGGGTGAGTTGATCAAGATTACATAGGAAATAAGTGGTGAAGGCCAGGATTTGAGTCCCAGCAGTCAGGCTTACTTAGAACCCGTGCTTTCAGCACCTAGCAGGCAATCGATAAGCAGTGCTGTCAGGGTCATGACCTGCTTTCTGTAAGTGGCATCAAAGTCACAGAAAACACTGCAGCTGACCTGGGACTAGAATGCCAGCACCAATGCAACACCCCTTCAGCTCCATCTCCTAGCATCTCCCACGGGGTGGTGAAGGGACAGCTTGGGGTAGCAGACGGGAAGCAAGGGCAGAAACTTCTCGTTCTTAGTCTGCCTCCATCTCACAATCCCAGGAAGGGACCACAGTTTAGACGGGAGGGAAGACAGTCTCTTGAGCAAATGAAGACCTGCTGCTGGATAGCAAGTAGCTGGGGGTTTTAGCTCTGGTAAAGGGGCCATAACTAAAGAAAGCCGACTGTTGGCTTAGTGGCAGAAGGGAAGGTTCTTTCTGGCAAATACCATTTCTGCATTTTAGATGAGGACAAAAGAAATTGTTTAGATCCACTGATAACTAAAAGCTGAGGGGGATCAGAAAATACATACTGGATCAAATGGTCAGGATCCAAAACTAATGGAAATTTTGGCTGCATTAATAGAAGTATGATATCCAGAACCAGGGAAGTGATGGTCTCCCTCTATTCCATGCTAGTCAGACCCCACCTGTGGTAACACCTTCAGTTCAAGGCCTCGCATTTGGGGGAGACAAACCAGGGCACACACAAAGGAGGGTGACCAGGATGGTGAAAAGAAAAGAGACAAATAAGAATGGTTAAAACAGCTAATAATGATTAGCCTGGGAAAAGAGAAGATTTGGAGGGCATGATGGGCTGGTCTACACACCAGCCCATTATACGTCTGGTACGCAGACAGTCAGGAATAAAACATTAGTTTGCATGATTTGCATTTCTAGGGTACTCACACCCATCCACCCCCAGCCCACCTTTGCCAGCGAACTCCTGGCTGAAATATCACTTCTTACTTGTTTCTAGTTCCCTCAGCCAGAGAAGTCATTCCAACCACCCTCTACACATCCTTAGCTCTCCATCTGGGTGTCTACAGAGGCCTCATAATTTATCCACCTACATGACCAGCTCCCCAACGAGGCTGCTGGTTCTCCATGGGCAATGCCCATCTCCTACTCACCTTCCTTCATCCTCCCTGCTTCTACCGCAGGTCTTGGCACAGACGAGGCACTTACTAAAGGCTTAAGGAATGGATGAAGGAAGAAGAGAGACCAATGGTGAAAACTATGTGAGAAGGCGGAACTGTTCAACCCATGGAAGAACTTCCCAGAAACCAGAACGGCCTCCTGGGGTAAGGTGCTCCTGTCAGAGATGGAGATTCCAGCCATACTTCTCAGGCTGCTCTGGCAGTTCTCAAAGGACACTAGTCACACGACCTCTGAGGTTGCTTTTCACCCTGACTCCTAAAATGTGTACCCCAACCAGACCAAAGAACACTAGCATTGAATATTTTCTTTTTGTCCTTCCTCATTAAAAGCTCTCAGTGTTACTGTGCTTCAGAAGACATTCAAATATTCTTTACTCTTAGCAATTCAAACCAGTATTGAGGGTAAAACATTGCCCGTCATTTGCAGAATTTCTCCTAACTACAATTCAATAGGCTGCCACTCTGTCAAGCTCTGGGAGAAACTGCTACTGCTCTGTGAAACGTGAGAATGCAGACATCTCCAGCTGCATCTCCACTAATGTGGACCTGGGGACAGTCTTTGGTCAGAGAGACATTTAAAGATTAAAAAAAAAAAAACAACTATCTTCCAGATAAGAGTCATTTGAAAATTCAGAATGGAACAAAATCTACTCATTCATTCAGCAACAATTTACTAAACGACTTCTCTGTGCTGGGCACGGGGCCACGTCAGCTCGAGGTTGTTCTAAGAGGAAAGCAGGAGGGAGGGGACTGAATGGCCCCTGTGATCTTACCCGGTGTTCATTGATGAGAAGGTCCCGAGCAGCATTAAATATCAGCGTGTGGAGGTGCTTTGAATAAAACACCAAGGTGTAATCGTAATCAAAGCCGTAGATTTCAATGTCTGACAGGCTCATTTCATTGTTTGAGAAAATGGCATCTGGATTCAACAAGTTGTTCATAATTGAAGGAACCAATTCTGGAAGGAAAGAAAAAAAAATACATTATACCACATAATAAATAAGGGTTAGTATGATTTCTAAAAAAAAAAAATAATGAGTAAACTAGAATATAGGAGTGATTTGATTCACCTTGAAAATATGTGGAGTGAAAGAACCCAATCACAAAGGACCACATGCGCCATGATTCCATTTATATGAAAAGTACAGAAATGACAAATCCCTAGAGACAGAAGGTAGATTGGTGGTTGCCTAGGACTGGGGGGTTGGAGGTAAGTGGGAAATGACTGCTAATGGGTATAGAATTTTTTTTTGGGGGGGGGGATAGAAATATTCTAAAATTGATTGTGGTGACAGTGATGGTTGAACACCTCTTTTGAATATACTAAAAACCAATGCATAGAGAGACTTTAAATGGGTGAATTGTATGGTACGTAAATTATATCCTAATAAAACTGTTACTGAAAAAGAATATTTAGGCCAGGTGTGAAATCCTAGCACTTTGGGGGGCCAAGGCAGGAGGATCGCTTGAGACCAGGAATTTGAGACCAGCCTGAACAACATGGCGAGCCCCCACCTCTACAAAAAATTAGCTGGGCGTGGTGGTGCACACTTGTAGTCCCAGCTGCTTGGGAGGCTGAGATGGGAGGATCGCTTGAACCCAGGTGTTAGAAGTTACAGTGATCTACGACTGGCCACTGCACTCCAGCCTAGGCAACAGAGCAAGATCCTGTCTCTAAAAAAAAAAAAAGAGCAAAAAGAAAAGAAAACCCAAACAGTGAAGATTCACCAATACTTCCATTGCTTCATTAGCTTCTTTTGTCAAAATCAATGAGACAATAACCGTGGCTTTTATTTTTCTTTTGCAAATAAGACAGATCTGAGGATGGTAAACAAACAATAATATTTTGTAAAACTTGGAGGCAGGTAGTTCACAAGAGCTGGTCTTGAGGAAGAGGAGAAGCCGGCAGTCCCAAGCTTCAGTATCTAATACCAAAAATCTTCTGGCCTTATGTGATCAATGGGCCACTGTGAAGGATGCTATTTTCTGAATATGACCACACGGGATTGTCCATATGATGTCAGTAAGGCAGGATCGCTTACACAGTGACCAAAAGCTCCACTTTCACAAATGACCTTTCCAAGGGAGGTTCTAACAGCCTGTTTAATTAGAAGTTTATATTTGGAAGTGGTGTTGGCGAGAAAGTCTATCTCCCTTTCTATTACTTGAGAAGACGACGTGAAGCCCTCAAGGAGAAACTGCTACGATGGAAAATCACAACCAACCAGCACATCTTAAAAGCTGCACGGAATTCCCCTGCTGCAGCAAACGCCCGAGGTGCATTAATCACACAAACAGCATCACCTGAAAGCGTAGATGTTTGTCATCCTCAAAATAAACACAAGGAGCAGCATCAGAGGCTTAAAAGATCTCAGCTCCCTGTGCAGCCATCATATAAAAAAGTTAAGAACAAACATGAATAATGAAAACAATCAACCACTCACAAAAAGCAAAACAGTCTGTCTAAACTTTAGACTCTAAAGGATAAACTGAATGCCCCCTGACTAATTCGTCAGTTATGTATTTTCTCAAAGCAGAAACAAGAGCATAAATGGGTACAAATTTAGAAAGTGAATTCCTTTTGTACATAATGGATGATGACAGCAACACTATACAGTTAGGACAAAGAAACGGAGAGACAGCCCTGATGCTCTGGCCAAGCTCTGACCAGTACTGGGCTCCGACGTGGCTCCGAGTGTCCCACCGGGCTGGACACTCCGCACCTTCCATCAGACAGTGTGGCTCACTGGAAACCCCCGGCACATCCAACAGCTTCCAGTTTTTCCTCTGCTCATCCCTCAGAGCACCGGCAAGTGTGGTGAACAACGCATGGGGAAAACTTGTTAGCTTTTTGTTTTGGCTTGGGTTTCTGTGGTTTTAATTGTGGTAAAATACACATAAAATTTACCATCTTAACCATTTTTAAGTACACAAATCAGTGGCATTAAGTACATTCTCCTTGTTGTGCTACCATCACCACCATCCATCTCTAGAACTCTTTTAATCTTGCAACTGAAACTCCATACCCACTAAACTACTACTCATCCCCCTCTTCTCCAGTGGCCACCATTCTGTTTTCTGTCTCTGTGAATGTCTGTGCCTGCCCAGCATGGCTGTGCCATCTCATGTTCACCCCCATCCAGCTAGTCCCTCTTCCCAGGCACAGGGAGAGGATTACAATCCTCCCCCAACTCCTCACCCCCAGCTCTGGTCAGCTCTAGTCAATACATCTTGGGCAGCCAGAGTGGGGCACACTCCCTTCTCCTACTGTGCCTACTGTGGACGCATGTGTCTACCACACAAGATAAAGAAGCCTGGAAGGCTAAGCTGCCACATGGAGCTGACTGCCCTGGAGAGTTGCCAAAGTCCCGGGTAGATTTTGCATGAGTCAGAAACAAACTTTGGTTATAGCTGTCTGTCTGTAGTAAGTCATTGAAATTTTGGTGTTGCTTGTCACTGCAGCATAACCCAGCCTAACCTGACTAATACACCTTCTATTCCTCTAATACCCCAAATTTCTTTGGGAAACCTCCCCTCCCCAACATCCAGACTGTCTGTTCTCTGGGGTTTCCATTCCTGACTCCAGGGGGAGGCCATGTGACCCAAGCCTGGCCTAACAGAGCACCTGAATTCCCCTACCAACACGGATTAGTTTGGGGCAGACTAGGCCCCCTTCCAGCCAATCATAATGATACTTTCCCTGAAGCCAAAGTGAACCAATGAGTCCAATCAAGTCAATTTGGGGATCTGCAAAGAAGAGACGCTCTTTTCTTCCAAACCTGGACTTAAGAGGATATAAATCTGGAGATGTGAGGGACCACTATGAAGAACTTGAAAAAGATGCCAATGGGGAAGAGAGGAAGGTCAAGAGACAGAGAGAAACCACCCAATAACATCATCAGAACTCCTGGATCAGGTCACGCTTGGAGCTAGTACTACCTCTGAATTTTGTAATCACATGAGCCCATAAAATTTGTTCTTTTTAAATTATTTTTGCTTAAATTAAATCAGTTTGAGTTAGGTTTTCTATGGCTTGCAGCCAAAGGAATCCTAACTGAAAGTTCATTTCAAGGATATTTAGCCACTCAAAATTCTGACTACAAATTTTAACTTATAATCTAGCATCAAAGGCATTCCCCATGTATATCTTAACCTATCTTTCCAATCTTAAATTTTCTTTCACACACCCTATTTTTAAAAGATGGGTGATCCACTACTCTGTGTTCTCCAGCATCTACTATAGTTGAGTTAAATCTGCCTGGAATATTCGTCTAATGTCTGTGTATAAACACTCATCAGTATACGCAAAGAATGTCAAGTAAGATTTTCCTTCATATTATGCTGCAAAACAAACACCATCTGAATCAAAGAGTTAATATTTTTTTAAACATTAAAAAGGTAGAAGACACACATAGATCACTATTTCATCACTGAATAAAACGTAACTTTCCAAATGTAAAAAAAAAAGCAATACAATAAATCATGAAGGAAAGTACTGATAGATTTACAATAAAAAAATTTTTAACATCTGTGTACCCAAAAATATCAAAAACAATAACTTGGGGGGAGGGGTATATTAGACAAAAAAATTCAAAGACAAACAGCGAAGGACTAATATCCTTAATATAAAAAATCCATACAAGAGGAAATTATATAGCTAAAAAACACAAATGTTCAACCATTCTAATTATCAAAAAAAGCAAATTAAAGCAATTAAACACAGTTAATAGTAGCTCTCTCTGAAAGGCAGAATTACAAATGGCTCTATTGTCTATTTCATTCACATGTTTTTCTATAATAAGCATGTGTTTACTTGGCTAAGAAATAAAAGTAAGGCGTCATTTTCCTCCTGTCAGATTGCAGCAGTGGTTTTGTTACTAGTGTTGTGTGTTATGTTTGGGGGTATTCTATTCTTGCTTTATTTATAATGACAGAACCCAGAGCTAGCTGGTGCTGGGACCCAGGCAGCTTCGCTCCTAGCTGTTTAATTATAAATCAGCACAAGCTTTCTGGAAAGCAGCTTGGCAATAAGTATTAAGAGTCTTTTTTTTTTTTTTAAATATTCATAGCCTTTGACCCAGTAATTCTCTTTCGAGGAACTATGCTAAGGAAATATTCAGAGATGTGGATAAAGATTTATATACAAAGATTTTGTTACAGTGATATTAATCAAGCAAAAACCTGGGGAAAACATGCTCCATTTGGAGGCCCAAACATACATTTCAGATATTTGAACCCAGGAACCAAAATGTGTTAACAAGAATGTGATCAAACGAGAAGCTGAAAGACACTTGGAAATCCTTGAAGTTCAATTTTATTGATAATGCAAACCACAATCCCAGAGACATTAAGATAGCATTTTTCTTTAGTTAGTTATGATTTTTCCTTTTGGGATATGCACTAGATTTCAAGCTGTTTCCCTAGGAAAAGAATATACAGATTTGAAGTCCTAAAGAAGAAATGGAAGGGGGAAAAAATTTCCTAGAGGCTTTTAGAGGTTACCAAAAAAACAGGGGGAAAGCCTCCATTTCCCTACCCCATTTACCACGAGTGTCCTGAGAATCTCCCCAGAGCTCAATGGACCAAGTTCTTCCAGTGGGTAATAATTATGTGCATATACTATGTACCAGCCACTACACAAAGCAATGTAGCTGCCACTTAATGTGAGGCACTAGTTATCATGCCCATTTTACAGAGGAAGAAAATGAAAATGAGGTGAGATTGACAGCTCCAGGTCACATTTCTTTGTAATCCATTTCTATGTTCCTAAATCAACAAATGTTACAGCAGAGTTAAGATATTTGTTGTTCCCTAATTTGTAGTTCATGAATACTCACAAATATTCCAAGTATTTTATGAATTATTTCATATTTATTTAACATTACTTGACGTTATCTTTTAGAAGTTCACATGTAGATTGCAAACAGCAAGGTTTCAAAATTTCTTTTAAAAGTATACATACAGATTGTAAACATTTTTAAAAGTATAGGTACTTTTTGTTCCTATGTTGAGGTAGTACTTACTAATATTTTTCTAATAATAGAAAAAGACACTATAAGTGAACTCAAAGTCCCACCCAAATTGGAAACATTTAAACTTCATATCTGTAATTCCCAGTGAAGAGAACAAGAAAAAGACAATCCTACTTTAGGTAATTTTCTCTTAGCAACTTTTCGCCATGTGCCACCCAGGCACAGGCAGTACAGTTGGTTCTGCTATTAATGGTTGTCGGAAAAATGTGGATTTGTTCTAAATGATACATTAGGGGACAATTTGATCATAATGCAATTTCACATTTGCTTGTGTTTTGGTATGTTATGTTTAGAGCCAACAAATGTCATTTGATATAGTTGTGTCCACTTAATATCCATTCTGCTAATAATTATAGTTACAGTAAGAGAAACAGAGTTGAGTAGAAAGTGTGATTTTGAAGGCCAAGGCTCAGATACAGACAATTCGTAAGAGTGTGATACTATTAGACCTTAGAGATTTAAATATAACTATTTTTAGCCAGAAATTGTTTTCTCCAGTATCTCCAATAACCACTGGGTTTTTGGTCATTTTTACTTCTGAAAATAGTCCAATGATAGATACTGAGACGAAACAAAGTGTCCAAGGAGGTATCCTTTTCACAATGAAGGTGAATGCTGATGGGATTATCTGCCTAGCACACTGCAACCTTTGTATAAGAAATGATGCTTCCCCATCTCTGAACAACAAATTCCAGGTTCTTCCAGGACCTGCCCCTCCAGCTGCAGCTGCTGGTCCAGGGCAGAACACCTGACTCACACTGGGCCACTCCTGGGGCCCTACCTTCTGGGGTGGGTACAGGCCTCGAGCTAAACCAGAATCCTTCCCTTACTTCCCTGTTTCAATAGCTTTACTGAGCTGCAAATAATGTACAATAAATCGCACAAAAAAGGTTTGACATATACCATAGAGATATCTGTGAAGCTATCGTCACAATAAAGATAATGAGCAAATCTAACACCCCCAAATGCTTCCTCACAACCCTTTAAATTCCAGCCCACCCTCCCTCCACCCTTGCCCACGACACTGCTGATCTGGTCAGATTCAATCGTGTTTTCTAGAGTGTCATATAAATGGGATCATACAGCACGCAGCATTTTTGCAAACTGGTTTTCCTGCTTACCAGACTTACAGGAATTTTTTCAATAAGCACCTACCACACCTACTACGTGCCAGGCACTGCACAGGGCACCATACAGGGGTTATCAAAACAGAGCAACATCACGGGCAGTGGGGAAGACCAACAAATATCATACTGAACCCAGGAGAAGACAGAGCGGTCTCTTTAACAAAGGGCCAGGCATGCCCCCAGGGGAAGAGACAATTCAACAGGCATTTTTATTACATCTAATAATCTAAAAAGAAACTTTCATTTTTCCATTAGTTTACATATTTTGCATCGTCTCCGGGGAAAAGCAATTCATGACAAATAGAATTACTCATCTGACTAATTAATAATGAACATGACATTTATACTACTCCCACCAAAAGTTAAAATTATACCTCTCATTACCGTGTATTATCTGTAATTCTGACTACTACATAGAAATTCATCACACTTCCTAAAGTTCCAAAAATAAAACTACATACAGCTACATTTGACATAAAACTAAATATAGTAATGGTTTAATGACACCCTAATCTTAAGATAAGTCATTTAGGCCAGGTGCTGTGGCTCACACCTGTAATCCTAGCACTCTGGGAGGCTGAGGGGGGAGGATCGCTTGAGCTCAGGAATTCGAGACCAGCCTAAGCAAGAGCGAGACCCTGCCTCTACAAAAAAATAGAAAACAAGTTAGCCAGGCGTGACGGTGTGCACCTATAATCCCAGCTACTAGGGAGGCTGAGGCAGGAGGATCGCTTGAGCCCTGTGGTCCCCAACCCCAGGTGTAGGAATGGTACTTGTCCATGGCCTGTTAGGAACCAGGCCGCACAGCAGGAGGTGAGCAGAGGGCCGGCAAGCGAAGCTTCATCTGTATTTTCAGCCATTCCCCATCACTCGCATCACTGCATAAGCTCCACCTCCTGTCAGATCAGCGGCAGCATTAAACTCTACCGTAAACTGCACGTGCGAGGGATGTAGGTTGCGCGCGCTCCTTTATGAGAATCTAATGCCTGATGATCTGAGGTGCAGCTGAGGTGGTGAGTGGCTGCAAATACAGATTATCATTAGCAGAGAGGTTTCATTGCACAATAAATGTAATCCACTTGAATCATCCCAAAACCATCCCCTGCCCCAGCAGTGGAAAAATTGTCTTCCATGAAACCAATCCCTGGTGCCAAAAAGGTTGGGGACCACTGCTTGAGTTCAGGAGTCTGAGGTTGCAGTGAGCTACGATGATACCACTGCACACTAACTGGGACAACAGAGTGAGACTGTCTCCAAAAAAACAAAAAAGATAAGTCATTTAATAAAAAGCAAACATAATTGCTCAAAAGTACATTGAGCTTCAAGGGAAAAACTTCTTAGAAAAAGAAAATTGAGCCATGTCAAAAGATCAAATATTAAGCATTATCAAGAATTTTTCCAGGCCGAGCATGGTGGCTCACACCTGTAATCCTAGCACTCTGGGAGGCCGAGGCGGGCGGATTGTTTGAGCTCAGGAGTTCGAGACCAGCCTGAGCAAGAGTGAGACCCCGTCCCTACTAAAAATAGAAGGAAATTAGCCAAAACAACTAAAATATATAGAAAATATTAGCTGGGCATGGTGGCACATGCCTGTAGTCCCAGCTACTTGGGAGGCTGAGGCAAGAGGTTTGCTTGAGCCCAGGAGTTTGAGGTTGCTGTGAGCTAGGCTGATGCCACGGCACTCACTCTAGCCCGGGCAACAAAGCGAGACTCTGTCTCAACAACAAAAAAGAATTTTTCCTTAGAGTACACAGGAAAAAGAAAAGGAATAAATACCAATGCTTTCCACATGCCATGCATTGGGCACTTCTCATTCATCATCTCCATTAACGTCACAAGAACCCCATGAGGTAATTACTGCCATCCCTGATTTGCAGATGAGGAAAATGAGGCTGAGAAGTAAAGTAACCGGCTCAAAGTCCATGTCCATTAAACAATACAGTGTAAGTCAAATGCTTGGCACAGTGCTTGGCACATAGATGCTTCATAAACGTCAGTCCGTTCTTTTTTCTGTTCATCCATTCCACTAATATTTCTCCTAATCAGTAGTTATCAGCATAATCTGGGAAACCTCCCCCGCTTCAGGGGATCTTTGAGGTCAAAACTATTCTCATAATAACACTAAGGCAAGGTAGGCAGAATAATGGCTCTCCAAAGACATCCGTGTCCTTATCCCTAGAACCTGTGAATACGTTACCCTACTTGGCAAGCAGGAGTTAAGGCTGCAGATGGTTTAAGGCTGTTTATCAACTGACTATAAAATGAGGCGATTTTCCAGGATTATCCCGGTGGGCCCAATGTAATCACCATGGTCCTTCAGTGTGGAAAAGGAAAGCGGAAGATTCAGTGTCAGAGAGTTGAGATGCGAGAAAGCCTCAGAAAGCCACTGCTGGCTTTGAAAATGGGAGTGTGAGGAATGTGGGAAGTCTCTAGAAACCAGAAAGGGCAAGAAAACATTCTCCACCGGAGCCTCCAGAAAAGAATGCCATCCTGCCCACACCCTGATTCCAGAACAGGGAGACCTACTTCAGACTTTTGATTTCCAGAACTATAAAGACAATAAATTGTGTTGGTCCCTTTAAGTCACTAAATCTGTGGTATTTTGTTACTGGAGCAATAAGAATTTAATACAGAGCTGCCTTTTTCACTCTTGTTCTCTCAAAAATGTACCGTGGAGTTTGCCAGAGGCTATGTGATGTCTGTCTGATATTGCAAGAGCCTGAACGCAGAATCCATCTGTCTTCTCTTAACCCAGACATCACAGAAATCTGCAAAAATGTGAAACCATAGCCTTCTTCTAAACTTATTTTAGAAAACATTTTTCATAAAAAGTATGCCACTTATGTTAGCAGGCAAACAGATGATTACTTTAAGTGAATCAATAAATATATACCTTAAACACCTCTTGGTTTTAATTTCTAATATAGTCATTATCAATATAATCTATACACAAAAACTTTAGGACCTTCGATAATTTTAAGTGTATAAAAGAGTTCTGAGGGCAAAAAGTTTGAAAACTGCTACCATAGCTACATGTTAATATTCTGATATTAGTGATGTTTCTCAAGTAGATTTTCCTGCTCAAATGAGAACAAAAGAAATATTCCAATCTATTTGGAGATTTACATCTCTACATACAAATTAAAATTGTATTCAGGTTTATATATCAATAGCTCATCAATTTACTTAGCATGAAACAGTTCCTCAAAACCCTTGTAAAGTGAAAAAGATGAGTTACTCAAAGTTAAGGACCAACCCATTAAAGTACAAAAATGTCCTACAAAACCCAGCCTAATCAATCAGCTTCTCTCTGCACTGTCTTAACTATAACATGTAGTAATTAACTTTAAAAAATAAAATAAAAATAAAATGCTATCATTTTCTTCTAAGCACTTCTTTATAAAGAAGTTTTTTAAAAAAAATTTTTTTTCTCTTTTCCTTCTCTAAAATATATCTTGTCAATATAGGAAGGACAAAGTCAGGATTTAGCTGACCACAAACTGAACCTGAATTAACCCCACACTGAACTCTTAAGGTGTTCTAACAGGAGTCCGGTGCCCGTCATGCAAGCGCCAGTTGCTTCCCTCCACTTTCAACCAGTTAGACCACAGGTAGCGTCCTGTGGCCAGGAAGGAATGGGTCACTTTCAAAGGGATACTGACAAACCAGAGTGAAAACAAAGATGAGCTTCTAAAATGAAGTCAAAGGGATGGTGCATGACTGCCATCTCCACATTTAAGCAGCATCATATGGAAGGGGAATCAGAATTACTCTCTGTGACTCAGCCATCCAAAATAAAATGGGCAGCCTTGTGATCACACGACAAACTCAGGCACATGCCAGATGGCCACTCACAAGGGCTATGGAAAAAGGGATTCCTTCTCCCAGCAGAAGACTGGATTCCAGGAACTCCAGAGGCCTCTGCACTTGCCAGTCTAAGGTTTTCCTATTCTAGGCATTTCGTTCCTACCTAAAAATGTGAAAATTACCATGTGGCATGTTTCTGCCTTAAACCTTTTTACTATTTTTTTATATGGCCACAGCATCATCATCATACGCCTAAACAAAAGATAACTTTTAAAGAATGCATTATCCTATTTTTAAGACATAAAGAAAAATAAGAAGGTAATATAAAGAATGCCCACACCCCACCATCCAGGTGGGAAATAAAGCCTTCGGCCCTCACCTGTGTGCTCCTCCCGCCTCCAACATAACCACAACCCTGATTTTGGTGCTTAGCACTCCTCTGCATTTCTTTAGACTTTTACCACTTACACGTGTATCCCTACAAGTACTCTATAGTACTTTTATGTGTTTGCAAATGTCTGCAACTTGCTTATTTTTTTTTTTTTTTTTACTTGACATTTTTCTTGTGAGAGTCCAGATGTTGGTATAAACACGTAGTTCTGGTTCAGGAGTCAACACACATTTTCTATGAAGGGCCGGTTCACAAATATTTGGTGTTGTGCATACAGTCTCTGCTGCAACTGCTCAACTCTGATGTCAGCACAAAAGGAGCTCCCCTGCCCCCAAATGGAAACAATGGGTGTGGCTGTGTTCCAATAGAATTTAGTATACAAACAGACATCAGGCTAGAATTGGCCCAAGAATTGTAGTTTGCAACCTTTCCTCCAGTTAAAAGTATTTCCTTTTAATACCATTTCAATATTTGTCTGATATTCATAGCCTGCCAATTTTCTTTGGTTAGCATTTACCCAAGATATCCTTTCCCATAATCTCAACCTTTCTATATCTTTGTTTTGTGATGTATCTCTTATAAACAGCATCCAGCTGGACTGTGTTTTTGACATCTGATCTGATGATCTGTCTTTTAATCTGAGTTTATCATGATTATTGATAGATTTGGAATTATTTCCCCCATCATATTTTATGCTATTTCTTGCATTTTCTGTTTCTCTTACCTTCTCTCCTGCCTGCTTTTAGACTGATTTCTACATTGTCCATATTTGTTTAGATTTTTTACCTCTACCAATTTCTTTGTTCTCCATTTTCGCTTGCATCTTAGATTTCCCTTGGAAATCTTTTTTCTTTACCTGATATATCCATATATATATATATATATATATGTCCTTTAGAAATTCCTTTAGTGAGTTGTTTTGGTGGTAAGCTCTTGGTTTTTATCTAAAAATGTCTTTACTCTCATTCTTAAATGACAATTTAGCTGAGTATACGATTCTAAATTCACATTTTTCTCCCAGCCCTTTGACGTGATTCTACTGTCCTCAACCTTCCACTATCACTGTTCTAAAGTCTATCGGTCTCCCATTCCTTTGTGGTAGTGATAATAACATCAGTAATCGCAGTTGATACTTACATGGGGCTTACTATGTGTCAGGCCCTATTTTAAGAACTCGACATGTATTAACTCATTTAAACCTACCAGTCTTAGGAGATAGGTATTATTAGTATTCCCCTTTCACATATGAGGAAAGTGAGGCACACAGAAGTCATCTGCCCAAGGTCACATAGCTTCTAAGTAATGAAGTTAGGATTTGAACCCAGATATGCTTGTTCCACAGTCTCTGGGTCTGAATTTTTAATTTTAAGAATTAAAATTTTAATTTCTAGAATTTCTATTTGGTTCCTTTTAAAATCTGCCTGATCATTTCAATATGATCATAATCCTTGCTCACATTTTCAATATCTTTTATTTCTCCAAAAGTTTTAGCACACTGAGGGCCACACTAGAGAAAAAAATTTTTTCCTTGGGGCCACGGTGTTTTATTACAAAAATAGAATTCAAACTTTGAAAACAATCTTTTCTAATTTATTGAAAAATTCATACTTTATTGTTTTCTGTGCGTGAGTTATATGCAACTTGAAAAGCAGTTCATGCGGCTCCCAGGGTGAAGAGATGTGAGTTACATATGCTTCGTGAGGCCCCAGGCTCAAAACTAGCATGAGTTAACTACAACTCACATAGCAGTTAATGTGTTAAACATTCTCAGATGCCACTATGAATATTCTTTACCTAATAATTCCAATATCTAAAGTTCCATTCATATTAATTCTTCTGTCTGCTGATTCTGTTGGTTCTCACCTATGGTGGCTTAAGTGTCTATTTTTTAATTTTGGGTTGTGAGCTCAGATCTGATTGATCTAATCTTGAGAGTCCTGGAAGGCCTGAGTTTAAGGTCTATTCATCCAGGGAGAGTTTGCATTTGCTTCTACCAGGAGTCCCAGGTCGCTATCACACATTTTCAGTTAATTTCTCAGCTTGGGATCACGAGACCACACAAGCAGAATAAATTCAAACCCAAACTCATGTAAGGACTAGCCTGTGATTACAAGGTCACAGGAGACTTCCACAAACTACCCCCAACACACACAGAAAAAATATCTAGAGCAAGGGCCAAGACAGACAAGCTTCCCTATTGTCTCCATGCAGGGAAGGAAGCACTTTGTGGCCACCAGATGTATAGGAGAGTCTCAGACAACGTGCGTGTGTGTGCCCAAAACCTATTCTTCCCTCCTAGCTGGCACAGCCAATCTAAAACCAACAAATGCTGCCAGGACAGTAGTACCGTCAGGGCTGGTCACCATTCTGGTTTCAGCTTCCTCTTCATTATTAATCCTTGGGACGTCTCCAATTTCTCAGAGTTCCGTTGTGAATTCCAAAGAAGGTCCTTTGTATTTTATTTCAGCATGTGAGTATTCTGTACAAAAAGATTGTTAGACTACGTATCTAGTCTGCCAGATTGCTGGAAGCCAAAGTCCAAAAGAACTTTTGAAGGATACGAGATATCTGTTTCTACGTGTCTTTAATAGTTCAATAAAGGATTGGTTTCCAAACCCAGCCTGTAAAAATACAAATTCCCAGACCCTCCCTCCACACTTTGCAAATCAGAATCTCCAGGGTTAGGGCCTCGGAATCTCCATTTTTAAACAAGCTTCCCAGGTGATTCTGATGTGCCACCAAGTTTGAGAGCTACTGAATTTTTTTTTTTTTAATTCTACTTGCCTTCAAAGGCTGGCAACAAAATTATCATGTAATCTTCTTTTTACATTTTATCTCCTTTCACTTCCTCTTTACCATACCAGAGATTTACACCCTAATGAAAGAGCAAAATGAATTCTAGATTCCAACTGGTAGATCACCCAGCCATCCCCACAGTAGTTACAGAAAACCTTAACACTCAGCAGCAAAATTCAGGCCCAAAATATATTATTATTCCAGGCAGGTTTCTCAATCTCAGGTACAAATTTAAATCTAGAAAACAGTCCCCATGTTGAGCTCTGCCTCCATAAGCATCCCATCACATCTCAATCCTTCATCCTTTCTTAAAGGGTAATAGAGCAAGTAAATGAGCACTGGGTCACCAGAAGAGATTGAGATGCTCCAGGAACCCCCTGAAATTACACAGAAAATAGTTTGTGTGCGAACAAGTGGTATGTGTAATGGGAAAAATGTTTCTACAGACAGAATACACAGCTTTCTCCAGATTCTCAGACGGTCCCTGACTCTATTATTCTACATCTCTGTTGCATAGAAAAAGCACATCTGGTTGTACAATTAGCATCTTTCAGTATTGACATAGATTCCTGTTAGACATATTATTAGAACTTCCAAAGTATATGCTTTAGAATCTCAAGATACAGTTATTGCCTCAAAAAAAGAGGCTCCATAGTCAAATTTGAGAAGCACTAAACCTACTTCCTTCCTCCCTCTTGGAGATTTATGCATTTTAAAGGCTCTAATTCACTAGTTCTGAAAAGCCCAGCTATAAAGAGCCTTCTTTAATATATATTTTCTATATTTCTTCAACCACACCTCTCAGAAGATTGTGGAACACAATCTGAGAAATACTGGTCTAATTTTAAGGTTATCTCAAGAGTCTCTAACCCACTGCAGTTCCTTGAGGAACTTATGCTTACTGATATTTATTATCTTAATATTATATATATGATTATTATCCTTGTGTCTTATGCCTATCTTATACATGTTAAACTTACATCATAATGCTATATACAGTCCTGACTAAATACAGCACATCATTTTTGATTAAGTGTTCTCCACCCAGAACTTTGAATAAACCCTTCAACACTCTATAAAAGTTTCTACCACTTCGCACTAATCCCTGTACTTCTTTCTACAACTTAATATATAATAGTTGATAGCCCCAGCCAAGCAGCCAAACATTCTAAATAGACCAGGCTCCGAGATTAATTCTAAAGAACAAAACAACCACTAGACTATCCAAATAGAAGGCTGGAGAACCCCTCTTCTGCTTCCCTTCTGCACCTACCAGGACGGGCCAAGCCTCCGATGAGCACATCTGGAAGGCCAGGGATTGAGTTCAAAGACGACACACACAGCACAACAAAAAGAAAAGATCATACAAATATATCCAGCCCTTAAAATCAATATCACACAATGAGTTCTTAGAATTCAATTTAGGACAAGGTTTCTCGACCTTGGTACTATTGACATTAGGGGCCATGTAATTCTTTGTTACGGATTATTGTTCTGTGCACTGTAGGATGTTCAGCAGCATCCCCGGCCTCTACCCACTAAAGGCCAACAGCACCTGTCTTCCCCAGCTGTGACAAAAACGTCCTCAGGTCTCCAGACGCTGCCAAACTCCAAACTGCCCCCTCCAACTCCTGTTGAGAACCACTGCTCTAGGGGAAAATTACGGCATCTAACATTTTTGCTAGAGGTTATAAACCAATCATTTCTTTTCTTAAAAATACAAAGATTTTTTTTCTTTTTTGAGCTGAGTTTGAAACAGGATACATAAACATTATACTTCCAAAAGTCTCAAGTTAAAAAACAGGTAAACATTTCAATTGGGGGACATTCTACAAAGTATGTGACCAGTACCCCTCAAGACTGTCATGGTCATCAAAAACAGAAAAGTCTGAGAAACTGTTAGAGCCTAAAGGAGCTTATGGAGATATGACGGCTAAATGTGTACTGTGCTGTCCTGAGTGGCATCCTGGAACAGAAAAAGGACACTAGGTAAAAACTAAGGAAATTTGAGTAAACTATGGATAACATATCAATATTGACTCAAAAATTGTGACAAATATACCACAGTAATGTGAGAGGTTAACAACAGGGGAGGGGTGTCAGGTTTATAGAAACTACAAGATTTCCCAATAAATCTAAAACTGATCTAAAAAAAATATTTTTTAAATATTTTAATTAAAAAAAAAAAAGGATGGGAGAGAAAGGGTAAAACAAAGAATAAAAAGCATTCCTCCCCTATGCAGATTTCACTCTGGGAACCCTTAGAAAGGGAAGATATCGGAACAGATTGTGTGGATTAAGAAAAGAGATCAAATGGCTAGAAAGAAAGAGAGAAAATAAAATTCTTTTGTCCTCTTCCAACTTGAGGGGAAAAAGGATCTATATTTTTTTATGAATATCAGTATTTCCTCTGACCTCTCCTTCCTACCAGACACAGCTCAGGGGTCAGCCTTGGCAAAGCATTTCCTGCATCTCTGAGCAGTTATGTGCTCTGATGTCAGAGACCCTGGGGCCCACTGTTTATCCCCCCCAAGGTGGACTGTCACTTATCTCTTTGCCAGACTCCCCATCCATGCAACACTGGTCCACTGTGTGGCACAGGCTGGTCCTCAGCCGCTGTGGGCCCCTCCCTGTCAGACTCATCCATCTGTGAATCAGCAGCCTTCAAACCCACAGCTGGGTGCTTAATAAGTATGTGTTGAATGAACAGAAGTTGGGCACGTCCATTCATACAGACTTCAGCTAGAGGGGCTAAGAATGGTGCAGCCACAGAATGGGCAAAGAAGGAAAAGTCTGATTAAAGTCCTCACATTTCAGAGTGACAGGGACCAGGTGCATGTGTGCTGGGGGCATGAGGAGATAGGGTGCGCTGAATCCTGTACCTGTAACACTTGAATACTTACTTACAATATTTAAAAAGACTTAGCCATTATTTAGTGCAGTGGCCTCATTTTACACAGAGAGAAACCAAAGCCAAAAGGGATTAGGTAACTTGTTCAAGGCCACACAGCTAGTTATGGTACTGCCCTAAGCAGGAGACCCAGATCCAAGAGCTAAATAACCCATCTCCATCTTTTACTAAGTATGTGTCTAAGAGTGACAGTTATTCAATAACTATTAATAACAGCTACTATCTACTGGGCATCTGCTGGATGCCAATCCCGTGCTAAAAATCTCCACATTATCCCCATATTATGACTGAGGAAACTAAGGTCAGAGAGAAAAGTAACACAGTAATGCCCCCCAGACTGTCCCACACCAAAGCCCAAACTCTGGGCCAATGTTGATCTTTATCACCAGACACTTTAGCCACCTCACATACCAGGCACTGTTCTAAACACCTTTCATGGATGAGCTCATCTAGTCTTCACCAGAACCCTATGATGCTGGTACTACCAGCATGCCCATTTTACAGATGAAGAAACTCAAGCTTCATGACCTTCCCAGTCCTCACAGGCAACAAGCGGCAAACCTGGACCATGAAATTGGAATGGCAAAAATTTTGCTTGCAGTTTCTTATAAAACTAAGCATGCAATTACCATTGAACCCAGCAACAGTACTCTTGCGCAATGAAAATATATGTTCACACAAAAACCTGGACACAAATGTTTAGAGCAGCTTTATTTGTAATAAGCAAAGACTGGATGCATCCCAGATGTTCTTTGAAAGTAAACTATGGGTAAATGGTTCAATGTGGTTAAACAGATGGTTAAATTGTGATACATGCATACCATGGAATATTACTCAGCAAAAAGGAAGGAAAGCACTATTGATACAATATGTGCACCAACTTGGATAAAACTCCAGGGAATTATATTCAGTGAAAAAAGCCAATCCCAAAAGGTTACCTACTGTATGATTGTATCTATATAACATTTTTTGAAATGACAAAATTTTAGAAATGGAGAACAGATAATGTTCCAGAGATGGGAAAGCAGAGAGAGTATCAGGAGACAGGTGGGTGTGGTTATAAAGACAGTATGAGGCATCCCTGTGATGGACTGTTCAGTACTTTGACTGTGATGGTGGACACATAAACCTACATCTGATAAAACTGTGCAGAACTACATGTGTGCACACACAGGAGTACAATAACACTAGGGGATTCTGATTGTATCAATCCGCACTGGTTGTGATGCTCTACTATTGTTTTGCAAAATGTTAGCATTGGAATGAACTGGGTAAAGGATATGCCGATCTCCCTGTATTAGTTCCTACAACTGCATGTACATATACAATTATCTCAATAAAAATTTCAATTAAAAAAAATCTTGCCTGCCCTAAATCTGGGCTAGATAATCTTTTACAATTTCGTTCATCTCTCAAGATCTCCAGTTCCCAGTGCCTCCAAAGCCAGTCTTCTCTCCACCATACCACACAACAGCTTCAAAAGCCAAAGAAATTAAACTCTTGGCAAAGGGAAACTAAGAAAATAAGCAGCTATTGCATAGAATTCTGCATTGCTGGCCATTTTAAGTTCCCTCTGAAAATTACTCCAATTTGGTTTTATTTCATGAAACTGACTTCTAGTCAAAAGATGGAAAATGTGACCAGACAAAATGTTCTCTCTCACCAAATATTCTCTCCCTATCTCTATGTGCCACCTCCAGCAACAAAAAAAGAAATCAGTATCAGAATTTTGATTCTGGATCTTCCCTGAAAGCAAGCAGCGGGGCCAGTGGATTACCAGTTCCCACATGGTCAGCTGCTACTGGAAAGCAGCGTGACACAGGACACAGGACGGCAGGTTAGGGGTTGACCCAGACCTAGGTCAAGGCGTGACTTGAGTCTTGCCTTTCCCATCTGTAGAACCGGGTTGTGGCAGCTCCGTCGCCGGCTATTTATTGCAAGAATGCTAGCAATCTATGTGCCTGGCGTTACTATTTACTGGTTCCTCTTTCCGGCTCTCTCGTTTCCCTTGGTAACAAAGGAACTAAGCTCATTTTCGGTTCACCTGGCCACAAAGTACTCGTTCACTCCCCCTGAATCCCCTCCTCACTGAGGATAGTAGATAACGCAGAACACCCCCAACCCGGGTCTCTCCGATTTCAAACACAGCACATCCCCCCTGCCCCACGGAAATCAGATCAGCCGGATACACGGCCACCTGCCCAGCAGCCCCGCTCCAGGGTGACTGGGCACCGGTGACTCCGGCTGTTCTGTCATTACTGTAGGTTAGTAACAATACCTAACGGTGCACGGGGGTGATCGCCTCCCAGGGGTGTCTGCGGAACCCCCGGGGCAGCCCAAAGCGCTTTCGATGCAGATTTAGGGCTAAAAATCTCAAGAATGTATAAAACAGCTATCCCAACAGGAAAGACAAGAGTTGTGAAGTTTTGGAGTCGCTCGGCAGAGGCGATGCTGCCTGCGGCTGGGGCCTGAGGGGCCGAGGGTCGCTGGAGCGCCTTGGAGGTCAGCAGCAGCGGGACTGGCCCGGGTCCGAGGGTGCCCGCTTCCCGCCGACCGCGCGGGAGGACACCTGCCGCCCCAGCGGGAGCGGAGGGGTCCCCAGGTGCTGGGGGGGGGGGGGGCCCGCACTCACCTTCCGTGCTTCTCTTCGCCTCCCGGTAGCGCTCCCACAGGTAGCGCTTCATGTCCGGGGCGGTCCCGGGTGCCGTGCACAAGGGCCGAGCTGGGCCCGTGCACGGCCTCCCCGGTGCCGCGGTCCTGCAGCAGCCCCGCAGGGCCAAAGCCGCCGCCCTCGCCCCGGCCCCGCGGGCCACCACCGCCACTGCCGCCGTGGTCATGCCTGCCGCCACCACGCTGCCTGTGGCGCCGCGGGGCCAGTCCTCTGCCCGCGCTCAGCTCCGCAGGCGGGCGGCTCCCTGCGTCGGAACACGTGGCGCTGTGGCCAGGCCCTCGGACCGCTGCGGGGCGGGGCGGGGCCGGGACGGGGCGGGACAGGGCGGAGTAGGGGAGGAGTCCGGGGCGGGGCTGCCGCCGGGGCCCGCGCGGCTGGGGTCTGACGCCGGCCTGCTGCGGTCACTTTCTGACTCTGATGCGCGCAGGGGCGACCGCGTGGTGGTGCGTAGGCCACATGGAATGGAACGACAAGACGCGACGCCGGCGCCACCCGCTGAGCTCCGCCGCACCTTCCTCCTGCCTTCTGTGGCCAATGGCCTCTTGATCTGCTTTGGCCCGGCTCTGGAAGGTGACCTCTTCTCATTAATGGCCTCTGCAGTCGGGACTTCCCCTGGATCGTGGGGACCGGTCTGGGACATCCCCCAATCCTCAGCTTGGATCCGTGAGGGGATGGCTGGACCGAGGCCCCCACATGTGGACTGATGTTGGCTGGAGGACCCCAGCCCCTTAACTTCAATAAGTTTGAAGGGCACCCGCATTGCACAGCCTGGACGACCCAGTACCCCACCCTAGATTTCCATCCCCCAAGAGAGGCGCTCGGGACACGGTCACCCAGCTGCTGTCCCTGCCCAAGCTCCTGGTGAACAGGTCTTTCAGACGAGCTAGGCTGCATCTGTTCTGTGCCATGCGGTTCCACTCAAGCCAAATGAACAGTAACCTCCCCAACGGGAAGCATTTCTGTGTGGACTCAGACCCGGCTCCTGCAGGAAAGACTGATGTGGCCCACCCAGAGCCCTGCTGCGAATCACTGGACTGCAAGGACTTCCCAAGCTGCCCGGTGGTTACTGCTGAGCAGGGTGCTAAGTGGAAAAGGGGAATAACTGTCAAGGCTGGCACTCTTCGAGGGAGACCATACTGCCGTGCATGAAATAAGTGGGGCACGACTAACGCAAAGCATAGTGTATGTATGTTCAAGTTGTGGCCTGGAGGGGTCGGGAGATGTTTCATGGAAAAAGGTGGCATCTGGGTTAGACTACCATTTATTGAAGGCTTCTGTGCGCGTTATCTGATGCAATCTTCTCAGTAATCCTGAAAACTAGATGCCATAATTTCTCCCATTTTACAAATACAGCACTCCCTTGGTATCTGCCAGGGATTGGTTCCAGAACGCCCCGCTCCCCACAGACTGAAATCCATGGATGCTCAAGTCCCTCATATAAAACAGCATAGTATTTGCATATAGCCTACTCCCATCCTCCTGTATACTTTAAATCATCTCTAGGTTACTTATAATACCTAATACAAAGTAAATGTTATGTAAATAATTGTTATACTGTATTTTCTATTTGTATTATTTTTTATTCTTATGTTGGGTTTTTTCCTAGAATTTTCAGTCCACAGTTGGTTGAATCCAAGAGTGCAGAACCTGTGGATGGAGAGGGCTGACTCAGTGTAATAACACTGAGGCTCAGAGAGGTTAAATAACTTTCTTAAAGTCACACAGCTGAGCCCATTCTTCCATTTGGCTTCCTAACATAGTATGTAAGATTTAGTTGGGTGATAGGGAAGAAGGTAGCCAATAAATAATCCTTAACAGTTAATGGTCCCAGCCTGAGCAAGAGCGAGACCCCGTCTCTACTAAAAATAGAAAGAAATTATCTGGCTAACTAAAAATATATACAGAAAAATTAGCCGGGCATGGTGGCGCATGGCTGTAGTCCCAGCTACTCGGGAGGCTGAGGCAGTAGGATCGCTTAAGCCCAGGAGTTTGAGGTTGCTGTGAGCTAGGCTGACGCCACGGCACTCACTCTAGCCCGGGCAACAAAGTGAGACTCTGTCTCAAAAAAAAAAAAAAAACAGTTAATGGTCAATGTTTTACAAATCACTGATAAAATGAGATAATAAAATGCTTAAAACAGCTGCTATCAAATCCACAGGCTCAGGTACTTTAAATTTACTTTATGGTTTTAATTTATTCTAATTTATATTTTATTCATGTTTCGAAAAAAGGTTCTGTGGTAATAGTTGCAAATTTTGCTTACATGTTAAATGAATTCATAAATTCAAAATAGATAAACTACAGCAATGTAAAAATAACACAATTAGAACTTTAATAAAATTATTTCTAGATATTTTTCGATATGAAACACTGTGAGATCAATGATACCTAGCATAGAAATGTGAATCACTTAAAAATTATTCTTTGTTAGCTAAAATCAGTTACAATATTTTAAGGAGCTGAAAAATCAAATCCTCAGATCTTGATTATCACTCCTAAGTGGTTTAGAAGAAAATATCCAATCAAAGAGTTCTAATTAAAGACAAGTGGAAAGAACTTGACACCAAAGAGTCTACTATAATTTTTATTCCTTATCCGTATCATTTGAAGTCTTCAACAATTTTGTTTTCATTTGAGATCTCTTCAAAAAAAACACTTCTAAGTTGAACTATAACCTGGGCTATGAAAAAGCCACTTTTCTGATATGAGCTCAGATATGGATTTCCAAGGTTTATTTGTGCTAAGGGGATGGCAGTAAATAGTGGTGATTTGGCCTTCTCCACTCTTGCTTTTAGCTGACAAAATCCTTTGCCTTGAAAGCTTTACTAAACCATTCGTTTTACCAAAAGATAAAATCTTAGGGGAATAGTCCTTCTTTTTCTTTGCTGCTTCTTTTCCTGGGCTAGTCCGTATTTCAACCTTATTTGGTGTCTTCCGTTGGGCCTTTTCCTCAGCAGAAATGGAAAGAATGGGTTTCAAGATCTTTTTCTTTTTTGCACATTTTGACTTCTCCGAAATTGTGTGAGGTGCCAAGTCCGTTGTGCTTTTAGCACTTTGTAACTTATCTGCCCTCATGCACATTGCAGAGCTCACTGTTTTAGAACTCTGAGCACTGTGGTAGTTTAATTTAAGCAAGTGCTCCCATAATGACGAGCCATTCCTAGAACCCTCAGTATATTGTTGGCTCATACCTTGAGGCCAACATCTCTTGCCCCGAATCTGCTTGATTTCCTCCAGAAGCCTGCAAAAGATCAAAAGTTATCAAGAGGTCATATATATAACATGAAGAACCAGAAGCATATTTCTTTGGGAGTCATAAAACAGAAACTCACTGTAGGATTCCATGGATTGATGAATGAGAAGATCCCAGGTAGGTTGCCCTTAAATCAAGTGATCTGTACAGATAGCCTACTGCCTCGATCATGATGTGGTGACAAGAGTCATTTGTCAGTAACTGACCTGCTGGATATTTGAAAATAAGAATATTAGAATTTGTAAAAATTACTCCTGACTTCACACATTTAAAAGAGAAGGACAAAAAGGTGGCATTGGAACATTACCTATTGTAATATTCCGCCAAGAACATTGAACCTGAGTCTAATCATAAAGAAACAACCAGACAGAAACAAATTAAAGGACACTGGGGCAAAGAAGGTAGGGCAGAAACTGACTTCGACTCTTCAACAATGTCAATGTCATGAAAGACAAAACAAGGCAACTTAAATGTTCTAGACTAAAAGAAATGAAATGCAAGATCTTCAATAGGATTCTGTATTAAAAACTAAACAGCTACACAGGACAGTACGGGAATACTTGAGGAAATTTGAATTTGGATTCTACATTAGATAATAGTCTAATGTAAAAGTTAAATATCCTAGATTCGATTATTGTATTGTGGTTATGTAGGGGAATGTCCTGTACACAGAAGACACATGAAGTAGTACAGTATTTAGAGATAAGTGTCAAGTTTGCAACTAACTTTCAAATGGTTCAGAAAAATATGTGTGTATGTGCTTTGTGTGTAAGAAAGAAAGAGAACCCAAATGTGTAAAATGTTAATAATTGGTGAATATCAGTGAAGGTTATACAGTTGTTCATTATACTATTCTTGAAATTTCACTGTAGGTTTAAAAGTTTTCAAAATAAAAAATAGAGAAAAAATTTTGCCAAGTGCTATTGTCAATAATTAAATTGTCTAAAATTTGTTAAAAGTAAACATATAATACATTTTTCAGTCTAATTTGCACATGGTACTCATTTATTCATTTTACCCATTTATAAGACTGCTTTTAAGGGGCTGAATTTATACCATTGATTATGACCCTAATGTAAGACTGGTGTGTGTAGGGCATTGCTCTGGATAGTGATGAAGAGACTACTGGGTACATAAGAGCTAAAAACACTGACAGATGACCCAGCCAGTGTTCCTGCATTAATAATAACAGCAGCAAATGTATGTGAGTAACTACCATCTGTCAAAACTGTGTAATCCTATAAGGTATAAACTACCATCACTTGTCCTTTTTTTCATTTATTCTTTTTAATAGGACCACACATCCACCTGGTTCGAAAATGAAAATGTATCAAAATATAAAGTGAAAAGTGTCTTTCTCTTCTCTGTCCCATCCCCATCTGTGCAGTCTTCTAAAATGGAACCACTGACGTTTGTTTCTAGTGTGTCCTTCCAGAGAATTTTTAGTGCATGTTCATTTTACTTGTCTTTTAAAGATGAGAAAACTGAAAGAGGTTAAGTAAGTTGTTCCAGTTCATGGTAGAACAGTCCTGGAACTGCCTCATCCCCAAGTCTGTGCCCTTGACTGCTAGACTAGGCTGCCTCTTCCCCATTCTGGATTGTCCTGAGTATCAGCTGTGGCTTCTGCTTGCAGAGATGTCCTCTCTGCAGCCTTGCTTCGTGGGTCACAGCCTGCGTCTCATATTGCCTGCAGCTTTTTCTGGAAATCTGATAGGGAGTTTCAGTTGTTGTCTCTGCTTTGCAATCTGCAGCTATGTTTCTTCTTTCTGAATTATTTTCATGATGCTCTATGATGTTCCCAGGTGCCCCAATCTAGCTCAGCAAAAGGCAATTGTGAACCACCCTGTTCGTGATGACCAACTTGCACTGGCATTAACTGGCCTTACAAAAGAAAAATGGAGAAAAATAGAATGTGTCATGTGGTAGCAAAGACAGAACCCATTCTCAGAGATTCTCTGGCCACCAATAACCAGATTTATAGGTGTCTGCGAGAACGTTTAAGAACTTCTGATGCTGCGGGATAGAGATTTTTCACGCCGGCCAGTTTCCAGTGCCGTTTGCACACAGTACTTCATGCCCTTCGTCCCCAGGCTCCCTTTTGGCCACACACATCGACTCCTCAGGCCCCTTTCCCCTGGCGGCCCATTCTGGACCTAATCTATAGCCTCGACCTCAGAACTTTCTTGGACATAATCAGACTGTTTCATTCTGGCAACAAGCAGATGCCAGAAAAAGGCATCCTTGCCTCAGCCCCCAACCTCCCCGACCTTTCCTCAGCTGGTAGCAGCTGGGCCAGCCTGCTCAGTCCTCCCAACTCAGGGAAGAAGAAAGACCAGAATTGGTTAATTTAAATTGCAGAGAAGTCATTGACCCTCCTCCCACTTCAAACCTATGCTCTAGATGGGGAGGGAACTTAACATTTTATTTTGCATTTTGTTCATTGTTTTGTGTACAATATCTCATTAAATCTTCAGAATAGCCCCATAGGCAGACTTTATTATACCCTCTTGGTTGGTAAAAAAAAAAAAAAAAAAAAATTGTGGCTCAGAGAGGTTACGTTCACAAGCCCAGAAAATAGCAGAACTGTGATTCCAACCCAGATCCCTGGGATGCAACACCATAACTTCTAGAAGTAAGAAAAGAGAGCACTATTTTCCTTGTCACATTGGTTCTGTGGGAGATTTTCCATAAAAATACCGCTGGGAAAGAACCACCAGTTATATTTTCCATTTTGTACTTCTGGATGGAGCAACACCTTCCTTATTTCCAACGGAGTATAAATTGGGGGTGGGGATCGGGGGAAGGTCCCACCAACACTCTTGAAAACCTGTTCTTAGATTTTAAGTAGTAGTTTTCCTGGTCTTCCTCTTTTATTTTCAGTGCTTAACATTAAAAAGAAAGTGGTATATTTGTTATTTCCTCTGAAAAAAGAAAGGAAGATATTTTATCCAAAGACAGTCCTCTGTCCTTTCAAGTAATCTTCTAAAGCACACCTTTTCCTAATCTTTATTCTACCGAAATTGAAATTAAGTCCTGTTTTCTCTTGCTTCATATTATATTTGCTGTCACCTAGTAGGTGGATTTTTGCAATGCCATCCCGTGTGACAGATGTTTACTTTCTCTTGGGCCCACAGCAGCAATTCAGGCAGTTGTCACCAGGTAACAGTGAAATCTCAGGTGTTGGCGGAGGTCCTCAGGAAGTTTCCCTGAATGAGTCGAGACTCAGTGGATGCTGCCCAACAATGAACTTCCCCTCTGTGCTGGGAGCAAATGGGATTAAGAACCAAGGACAATCACAGCGATTATTCTCTGACCAGAAGACAGGCTGCAAATTTGTAATGAAGAAGGAGAATTCAGCAGTATCTAAAGGCTCTTTGTTGAAAGTTTCTTTTTGTTTGATAGCCAGGCTATGTCTAAAGTTTCTTTGTTAGAGTCTTAAATTCAGTTTGAGAAATTAAGTTCATTTGCTCATTCTTTCAATTAAACTCTTGTGTCTATAAACAGATTAGGGAGAAAGCTGTTTATCATTGGTCCCAAATAAAGTAAAAAGTTGCAACTGGATGTCTCCATGGACCCTCAATTTCTGCCCTAAAGAAAACAATAAAAGACTTTAGGAGGTCCTCCTCCACCCAGCTCCGCTGAGTCCATGGCCTAGGCTGGCTCAGATGGACCTGGCTGCAGACGGCAAGTAGCACCCTCTGTTGTCTTCTTCTCCCAGTCCCCACAAACTCACTGTGCCAATTAAAAAGGCTGGGCCTGTGCAGACCCCTACCTTTGGGTAGACGAAACAGATTCATTGTTCTCTCTTAAACAGACTTTTGTCCCTACCACCAAAATTGAAGTTTCCCTGTGAACTTTGTGTTGCTAAACATAATGGTCTCTTCTCAATCTCGTGGTCAGTTCTCAACACTCTGCTTTTTTGGCTTCCATGATTTTACTGATTCTCAGCCTACCACTGGAGCCATTCTTCATCTTTTGCTACAAGCCTTTCCTCTGCCCACCTCTTAAATACCAACATTCTCCCAAGTTCTATCTCTTGCCACCATCTTGTCTTATATTCTTCTTGGTTCTTTGAACCATTGTACTGGGTTGAGCCACCAAATATATGCTAAGGATTCCCAAATGTTTTCTCTGGCTCAGTCTTCTAGCCCTAACCACCAGATTCATATGTTCTGCTGCCTACTGAATGTCTCCACTTGGATAGGAAATTCAGACTCAACATGCCCAAAATTAGTTCACTGTGGTTCCCACCCCTTCCCCCAAACTGTGCTCTCTACCGTGCAATGGCAACAGCATCATCCACCCAGTTTCACTGGCCTATGGCATAGCCATAAACTAGGAGATGCCTTTGACTGTTCCCATTGCCTCACCTCCCACGTCCAATCAAGCACTAACCCCTATTGGGTTTACCTACTAAATCTCAAATTCAACTCTTTCTCTCCATTTCTACTATCCCTGTCTTAGTTTACTAATTCCACTCCCCATTTGGCCACAAAAGTATTGTATCTAAAACACAAATCTACTCATGTCCTTAGTGCTGGAAATCCTACAGAAGCTCCCCTGCCAAACCCTTGAGCATGGTAGAAAAGATTTTCTTTGCCCTAAACGTCACTGATTACTCCAACATCATTTCCCAACCCTCCCCATTCCAGAGTTTCACACCATCCTGATTCACCTTTCCTTGCTTTGTTCATGATGATCCTTCTTACTTAAAATGCTCTGCCTGAACTTCTTCACCAGGTATCTGTCAGCACTCTTGGCCTAAATCACTTTCTCTAGAAAGTCTTCCTTGTTGCCTGTGTCACGTGCTTCCCCATGCCCTCTCCAATGTCTGTCACAGTACACAACATATTGCATTGCACTTATGTGCTTGTCTCCTCAAGCCCATGAACAGTGGGAAGACCTTGGAATTTGGGGACAGAGGACAAGATTCCGAGTCCTAAATCTATTACTTATTAGCTGAGAGGTTTTGGAATGTCACTTGGTCTTTGTGAGCCTCAATGATTATAATATCTAATTCATAGGATTCTCTGATCAAATGTACTGGAGCAAGTCATATGACACATCTGCTATTTCCTCAGCTTTAAAATTGGCTCAGCAATCTCTAGAGTCCCTTCCATGTTTAAAAGTTTTCTAAGCTTATGAGGTCTACTTGCCCTTTTCCTGCAATCAATGGCATTCACCAATTTATAACCCATTAAAAATGATTAAACCTATACAACAAATGAAAAGTATTCTCTATTAACACATACAAACTGGCTTGTTGGATTAACCAGGGCCCTACCCCTCCTCTACAAAACATACTCCCTGACGCCCAGAGCACACTAGATGCCTGCAGCTAGTAGGTGATCTCTACTCTGCTGGCATACTTCTGTCCCCACAGCTCAGTTCTAGCAGGACCCAGAGTCGATTGGGTTTGTCAGTCTAATTAGGTATAATTAAGTAATTATAATTATATCTAATTAAGTATAATACAAACTAATAACATATGAGTGTGAAATGAAAAGGAGTTGTTTTCTATGAAAACCAGACTGAATGTTTTGGAAAGACTCAATACCATGAGCTGCTAAAAAAAATAAATAAATTCAAATGATGAGTGGACAAGACAACTGCAAAAGATTGAAGGGGGGGAAAGGTAGCAATTTAGAAGGATCCTGCATACAGACTGCATCACAATTGTTCTAGAAGCCAAAACTAGAAATGGTGTGTGATGCATTTTGAGAAAGATGATATCTAATTCCAATCAGAAGACCCATTAAAAAAAGGAAGAGAGAGACCTTAATTCTACATTAAAAAGTTTGTGAAAAGAATGGACATTTATGTTTAAGTTAAAATTAAAATGTAAGGTGTATCTCTATCACTTACCTGATTTTAGGATTAAGGAACCCACTGCTATAGAGAAAAGGGTTCTACCTGAGCTGAGCATTTTTAAATTAAGAGAAGGGACTGACTGCCCCTTCTGAGGGTCACCCACTAGAGCCTTTGTTTAATTTCTTCCTTCTAAATTTGACTAAGAGGGTTGGCATTTCTTTTTCAAAAGAATCCCAGGGAGAGAGAAGCAACATAATGTTCATCTACCACACTTCATCCAAAACAAACAATTCAGTACAGAACACTCAGCTTGATATAATGGAGTCTGAAAAGCCACGTTTCTATTATTTTCTCCCGCAGAAATTGTTTCATAATAGGCAAACGTAAAACACTCGTCAAAGAAGAGCAATAAGATGGCTCTGTGTCAGAGGTAGCTCAGGACATAACTCACAAAAACCCTCATTTCATAGTCAAGGTTCCTGCTAAAATCTCTGGAATTGACAGTTTTATTAGGTTAAGGTTTGTACTTGAAATTGGATCAAAGTTGCAAGGGGATGAACTATAAAGGATATACTAAATAAAAAGAGATTTCATTTATGAATAAGCGTGCGTCACAAAACTGATCAGAAGAAGAAACAAAATTTTTGGACTTGTCACCTCACAAATTGGTCATTTTAATATATGATTATGGTAGTCTCATGCATAAAAATGTGATTATAATTAATATATCTATTATCAAAAATTGCTGGAAGTCCACTATTTTCATATCCCTTGAAAGATCTATTCTGTATTCTACATGTTGATCAAACATAATGATAAAAGATTAAGGAAGGTCCCAAGACATTCAAGCTAGCAATTATGACTGTTAATCTGTAACCTAAAATGAGATCTGAAAAGTCAACTAAAGATTATTGTTTTCACCAGGTAAAATTACAATTGGATTGTTTTTCTCAATATCGTTAGCCTGGAGCAGAGCCATCATTTCTGTTGAATAACCCAAGGTACATCTTGTAAATACCCAGAAAGAACCTGTTTATCCATTTGGCAGCCTTCCTGCAGTGACGGAGCACTTGTGTACAGCTAGTGTTGTTTCTCCTGCTTTGAGGATACAAAGAATAAATGACAAGGCCCCTGCTCCTGGGGGTTGAGTCTGTTTGAGAGGTCAAAATATACACCTTGGAAAGGAATAGAAAATGAATGTTGTAAAAGTGTCCTTTGTGCTCCTTCGTGACTCTGGATTCACAATATTATTTTAGAATATGATATTAGAAATATCTTGTGAAGACCATGCTAGGAGAGTGACTCTAGGGTCCTGACACTTACCTACTTTGCAAAAACCTTGCACTGGCTTTCAGCTGCTCATATGGTAACATCCCAAATCCTTGACTGGGCCTGGGAGGCCTGTGACCCAGCCCCCCACCCCTCTCTAACATCCTCCTCGTGCACCACCCCCCCAACTTTGCTCTCTGCACTCCAGCCATGAAAATTCTGTTCCCGCTGCCTGAATGACTCTTCTTCTCCCCCTACTTTACTTAGTGAGCAACTTCTCATCCTGCAGATTCAATTTCCTCATCACCCCTGAGATGCACCCAATGCATCCCCCTCCATCTGACAGCTCAAAGTCCCCTGTTAGTACTTGTATTTTCCCATGATAGCACTTTCCTCAATTGTAGTCGAGCCATTGTGTGTTTAGTCATCTAACTGCCATCTCCATAGTAACACTTTCCACAATCACAGTTAAACAAGTGTGTATTTAGTTGTCTGACAGCCTTCTCCCCCAGTGTGGGCTCAGGGAGGGCAGTGTTGGTCTCTATCCATCCTGTTTATTGCTATACCCCTAGGAACTAGAGATTGTCACCTAATAGGTACAGTAAATATTTGTTGAATGAATTAATTAATGAATGAGCAATTGAATTAATTATAAGAATACAAGTAATTAACATTCAAATGCCCTTAGTAATCAATGCTTGCTTTTCTAAAGCAGGAGGATAAATCTGAATTGGCTAAGGCATTTCCTCCACCACACATTCATTTACTCGGTAAATGTTTATTGAACACCTACTAGGTGCTAGCCACTATTCTAAGAGTAGGATGTACAATGATAGAGAAGACAGATCAAGTCTCTTTTTTTTAGCAAGGGAGACAGACAAAAAAAAAGCCTAGTGAACAAATAAATATATAATTTTAGATAGTAAAGCACAGGATGAGTATCCCTTATCTAAAATACTTGAGACCAGAAGTGTTTTAGATTTCAGATTTTTTCGGATTTTGGAATATTTGCATTATGCTTATTGGTTGAACATCCCTAATCCAAAAAGCCAAAAGCCAAAATGCTCCAATGAGTATTTCTTTTGAGCATCACGTTGACGCTAAAAAAGTTTTAGATTTTGGAGCATTTTGGATTTTGGATTTTTAGATTAAGGATATTCAACCTGTACGATGTTTAGTACCTTAGGTGGTAATGGGGTGGGGGTTAAATTACATAAGGTGGAAAAGGAATTCTTCACCATGCACCTATAGATAGTCTTGATGAGATCTAAATCATTCTGAAGAATTTCCAAAACAATCTCCTACATAGAATGAGCCCTTTAGAGGAAGGATCACTGGCCCCCAAGACTTCTTCAGTCTTAAACCTCCATTTGTCTGCAGCACAGGACTTCCTTCAAGTCAGTGCACTGCCTCAGCTCTCCCACCACTGCCTGTTTTCCTTCTTCTTCACCCCCTCCCACCCCACCTCCCACCGCCCCCTCTTTCTGGACACTTTCTCATAACCCCTCCTGACAGCTCTCACTGGTCCCCTCCACATTTTGTTTCTACCTTTGTGCATGCAGTTTCCCCACCTAGAAGTGCCCCCTTTCTTGGACAACTTATGCCCTCCACTTCCTCAAGGGTCCCTGCCAAGAGGTTCTCAAATCTCTTGCTACGGATCACTGTCTTTCTTTACATTTAAGCATGGAATATTAACTCTGTTGAGGATCTTTAGGAACTCAACACTCATTTTACGGGTGGGACCCAGGGACAGACCTGGGCCAGAGAGGTTGTGACTTGCCAAAGGTCACATGGCTGATTATGGCCAAGCTAAAACCAAAATCTAGTTCAGTACCCTCCAGCCAGGCTATGTTTTAAATCTTTAATGTGCTGTATTTTTTTTTATTATAGGTTTTGTTTTGTGTCCTAACAAAATGGTAAGTTGCTTGAAGGCAGAAGTTAATCTTCTTTTGTTTCTGAATCCTGCAAAGCATTTAGTATAGTCCTTTGAGCACAAGGAACCTAGTGTCCATCTATTTGTCTGTCTGTCTGTTACTGCATTCAGAAAAGACCAAAACAGATTTTCACCAATTTAGAAAGTATGTTTGGGATGATATTAACTAATACAGGCCATATGGCATTCATAAAAGTCACATTGGGGGACCTAGGGGACCATTTCAAAGTAATAGGCAGCCTCCCTGCAGAGCACCCCAGGATCCTTCCCCAGAAGGGAGATAAGCTTCAGACAAAGGAAACAAACGATAGTTTCATACATGAGCCCCCAAGCCAAAGTCACAAAGGCAGATGCAAGCAATCCATTCACGCGGGCAGCTTCATGCTGTGTGCACCAAGAGGGGGAGGCATGTTGTTTTTCTTTACAGGGTGAGTGATTCTCCCAAACCACCCCAGAGCCACAAACTACTCAGGTAAGATAAAATATGACCTTCCAACTCTGACATGCATTACAATGTATAAAGCACTTAAAGTAAAGGCTTGCTGAACAAATACAGTGTAACCATCTGTATACCATAGTTCTCTTATTTCCCCCTCCTCAATGAAAGAATACATATCTGTGACTTCCAAGAGAACTGCTTCCGCAACATTCAGTAACACTTTTACTACAGAGGGCCCAAGACGTCTTTAAAAATGATTAATGGTGAGGAGTCCCAACTACATGTGACTCTGGCTTATTTCTTATTTTATGGAGTCCACTCAGCCACATTTCCATTTAGATAGAAAGTTTCCATTAAAGGTAGGAAAACTAAAAATACTTCTTATATTACTATATTAAAGGACAACTGACTCAGCGGTCTCCATAAACAGTCTACTTTCCCTCTCAACACTCCTGTCTTTGTGAAGTAATAATATTGGTCTGCTCTCACTGTCACCGATTGAAACAAAAGCACACGGTTCTCGCTTTAACAGCTGAATTAACCATCTGCAATGTCCCTGTGAGCCGGAAGTGGGCCTCATGTTAAATGAATCAACTTCAGTCAACAGCAGGAGATAGTGGTGGCAAGAAATGGTGGCAGGAAATGACTCCTTAACCACACTGGAAATTGACTGCAAAATTGAAAAATATTGTAAAGACCTGTTTAAGAAGTCATAAAAACACTGCGATGGCTACTATTACAGATGCCTTCTCATCTGAAAGTAAACAAATATATTATGCTTCCATCACAGACCAGACACCAAATCTGTTACATAACAGAGTATTATAAGAAGCAACCAGATTAGATATACTAGTTCCTTCTCCATAAATTTTCTCTAGATTTGCATCTGCGTTTTCTGTGTGTAAACAAAATGCTTCATGCACTCAGCCTGGAAACACTAAAAAAAAATGCACAAACACACACTCCTAAATCTATACACTGAAAATACTCTTTCACTACAGACATCAGGCATTTTAAGGCTTTTTCTGCCTCAGCAAGTGACTAGGCTGAGAGCAATCATGTTTTATTGTAGAATGAATGGCGAGGACATGTCATAGAAAGTGGCTGGTTTAGGTCAAGGTCTCTCAACCTCAGCATTACTGACGTTTGAGGCTGCATCATTTTTTGTTGTGGGGGCTGTTCTGGGCATTGTAAAATGTTCAGCCACACCTTGGCCACAACCCACAAAATGAGAGCAGTGTTCCCAACCCACGTCCTACCCCAGTTGTGACAATCAAAAATTTCCCCAGACTTTTGTCCTGGTGGGGCAAAATCACCCCTACTTAAAAACCACTTATTTAGGTTGAAATACAGATCGCCTTGTGGCAATGAGATGTGAGGACCCCTGACAGTGTTTTAAAATTTTTCTAGTTGTGGCAATTATGGAAAATGAGGATTCTTGTGTAGCCTACTAAAATCAACAAATCTACTCAAGGCTGGAGATGACCAGTCTAGAGGCTGCATCCCTGCCCAGCTGCCCAAGGGCTGAGTCTCAGTTTGGCACAGGTCAGTAACCTACTCATCCAAGACACAAAAGCCGCGAAGCTCTGTTCTGTGGGACTCAGACTCTCAGCTACCTCTGCTCTGCCTGCCACCTTCCCACTGCATGGCCCGTCTCCAGCTTACTGTCCAAGCTTTGTCTGCAGCCTCCAACTCAACTCTCTGTTCTCCTCAATTTCCAAGTCTGCAACAACAAGCTAATAGATTACCAGGCCAAATAAGTACCAAGGCAGTAAAAGATAAGGTCTCTGGCAAACCCTGGAGAGTAGAGCCCTTCTCCCATGAGGCCTCTGAGGTGTTCTTCAACAGTGACCCTGGGAGACTGCCCGTATGATGTAAATAAATCTCACTTAACCGAGCCAGTACCATTTCTTCTTCTACTACTGAAGAAGAAACTCAATAGTCACCATAAACTGCAAGTAATAATATCAACATTTTGGTTAAAGGAACTTCAAAACAGAATTGGAACTCCTTCCATAAAGGGAAACAAAACAGTAACAACAGAAGCAACAAGTAGCAAGAGGAATAAATGAATGCAACCCCACCCCTCCTGGTGAAACTGAAAGCCAAATTTTTAAATTTCATTTGAAGTTTTTTTTTTTTTTTTTTTTTTTTTTTTTTGAGACAGAGTCTTGCTTTGTTGCCCGGGCTAGAGTGCCGTGGCGTCAGCCTAGCTCACAGCAACCTCAAACTCCTGGGCTTAAGCGATCCTACTGCCTCAGCCTCCCGAGTAGCTGGGACTACAGGCATATGCCACCATGCCCGGCTAATTTTTTCTATATATATATTTTTAGCTGTCCAGATAATTTCTTTCTATTTTTAGTAGAGACGGGGTCTCGCTCTTGCTCAGGCTGGTCTCGAACTCCTGACCTCGAGCGATCCGCCCGCCTCGGCCTCCCAGAGTGCTAGGATTACAGGCCTGAGCCACCGCGCCCGGCCCATTTGAAGTTTTTAATCTTTTATCTTTAAGTAGACCTGGCCTTCAAACTTCTGGGCCAGGTCTGAGGAACTGAGACCTACGTCATATTGCTAAAATCAAGGGTGGGCCCCATGAAAAGCCATCTTGTTATTTCTGGTCACATGCTAACTTTAACATCACATCATGGACAGGTATGAAAAGGCTACGCACGTCCAGTACAAACAATTTCTTAAGACAGAATTTGAAGAAAGGTGGCAGAAGGGTGTGGTTGGGCATGGTGCTTAGCCTATAAAAGAATGAGAAATGGGATGGAAAAGATTTTTAAAAGATATCTTCCCTAATAATGGAAGGTAAATAAGTAGCAAAAAATAGTTGAAAGTTAACAGGAGCTGCTTTCTTCAAAAATGGACACTTTCTAAAAAATAAAGTATGCAGGTGAAACAAAGGAAAAGTCACCTGCTTATAACAGAACTAGATGAGAGCAATTACCTAATTTACACAAGGTATCGCTGAGGCTGACGTTCAACTGCTTCCTGATGACCGAGGAGTTGGCCAGAGTGTCTGCATTTTCCTTTATTTTTATCACTTGTTTATAATAGTCAATTACTTCCTTCCTCTCGGATCTAGAAAAGAGAAATTCAATTCAAGTTTTGCATGGAAGAAGCATGGTTTTCATTCCTGCATTCACTCAACAAACATTCACTGAATGTTGGTGCTAAGCCTGGGGAGCAAATATGCATAAAACTAACCCTTGCCCTCGGGAACTTCCTGAGGTAGGAGGGGAGATAGGAGGGTGAAGCAGGGGTCCACCCAGGAAGGCCCTTGAGTGCAAACCTAAGGGTTTGGGCCTTTAATGATTGAAGAGTTTTCATTAAGAGAATAATGTGACCAAATTTACATTTGAGAAAAATCTGCCAGCATAGAAGTGTGGAGGACAAACTGAAGTAGGTGAGGCTATAGCAGGGGACCAATTAGTCCAGAGAAGAGCAAACGATGACGGTCTGAGCTGATGCAGTGGCCACAGATGTGAAGAGAGACCTGCTAGGACTTGGCGCCGCACTGGATATGGTGGCGCTGATGCTGGGAGTGTTGCACAGAGTGACATGAGTAAGCGCTCAAGCTCCAACTCTGGGCAGACATGGTAGTGGGCACAGAGGCTTTTCAATCAGACTTCCCGGGTGCTAACCCCAGCTCTGCTACATAAAAGCTGGGCAAGCGTCTTAACTTCCTAAGCCTCAACTTTCTCATGTTCAAATGGGGTAATAGGCTAGGTGTGGTGGCTCACGCCTGTAATCCCAACACTTTGGGAGGCTAAGGTGGGAGGATCTCAAGGCCAGGAATTCAAGACCAGTATGGAAAACATAGCGAGACTCCATCTCTACAAAAAATTAAAATATTAGCCAGGTGTGGTGGCACACACCTATAGTCCCAGCTACTCAGGAGGCTGAGGCAGGAGGATAGCTTGAGCCCAGGAGTTCAAAGCTGCAGTGAGCTATGATGGTACCACTGCACTCCAGCCTGGGAGAAAGAATAAGACCCTATCTCAAAAAAAAAAAAAAAAAAAAAAATGGAAGGAAGAAAAAGATGAGGACAAGAGAGTTGTGAGGATTAAATGAGAAAATGGATGGGATGTGTTTAGCACAGTGACTAATAATAAAGATGGTTAAGATGTATCATTAAAATGATGCGATGGTGTCTGCACTGGGTGAGATGAGAGAAGGAGCATTTAGTAAGACAGTGAGGGGTGGGTGTGTCCAGTCTTAAGCACGTTGACCAGCAGAATATCCAGTGGAATATCCAAATGGAGAAGTCCAATAGGCAGATGGAGGCGGGTGTCTGTAGCCAACAATAAATACAGACCCGAGAAGGAGATGGAGACAAGAAAACCTCCCCTATGGACCAACAGCTGAAGCCCTGGGCACTGGAGGGCCTGAGGTGCTCAGACTGAGATGAGCATAGAGCCCAAAAGGCAAGCTCAAGAGGACGCCAGTATTTGGGCAAGAGGCAGGGAGAGAAAGAGGAGCCCACAAAAGAAACTGGGACAGCATAATCAGAGAGGATATCCATGAGGGAGGGTACCTCAGAACCCAGGACAGTATAGTTTCAGGAAGGACCCACACTGTCAAATCCTTCAGAGGAGAGAGCCAAGATAAAAATGCAAAGGGACACTTTGGAGACATTCCTGATGACTTTCACAAGAGCAGACAAAATGGAGCTGGGTGGGGGAAGAAGTCCAAGGCCAGTAAGTGAGAAGTGAGGAAGTAAAGAAGCTTGACTGTGAGGAGGACACTGACTACAGGATGGCCCCGGACAGATGGCCAAACAGTTAAGAAAGAGTAGACGATAATCATTTCACTGAGAATGTTCCTCTTAAGACATTTTGTTCATTCTTCTCTGTCCTGTTCTTACAACTTTTAATTTTTTAATTTGACCTCATCTGTGCAGCCCGACCCACCTCCCTTCTACACGGCCCCCAGGTCCCACGGATCATTTCTGTAGTGCGTGAGCATGGCCTCAGGAGCCCCGGCCACCAGGGCAAAGGATCTACACAGGTTTGAGAGGTGAGTTGAGCTGCATAGCAAAATCTCTCCTGGTTTTAACCAGTGAGAAACAGGCAGTCCCCTAAGTACAACTTTCAACAGGGAGAAAGACCTCTCCATTGTTTCAGAAGGTCAACCGTTGACGAGGCCTGGGTGGAAGGCAACCATGTATGGTCGGGTCCTGTGACGTTGAGGCCGTCCCTGTGGAACGTCCCAGCAGTACTCAGTGTCCCGTGATTCATGCCCCACCAGCTCTGGATCTGGGGTGGGGCGGCCAGGCAGGAGAGATGACTCAGTGAGTTTGCTACATGTTTAGATTTTTCTTTTGCAAGGCAATCGGTTCTACAGTCAAGCTTTTTGCTTCTCTAAAGAAAGTCCTGTTCTCTGTTCTCTGCTTACAGTGCTGGTCTTAAGATGAGTAAGAAGAGGCTTATGTGGTGTCAAGTGCCTCAAAAATCACCTGCTGGGAAGCCAAATAATACTAACGACTCAATTTATTGAACTGTGCCAGGCATTCTGCTAAACTCTTTACATAGAGGGTCTGTTAATCCTCATGATAATCTGGTGAGGAAGATGCCATTATGACTCTCATTGTACCAATGAGCAAGTGAATGAGATACCAACATGTTAAGCACTTGCCCAGCTTCTCACTGTTACTAAGTGGCAGGAACAAAATGTGGTCCCGGGCAATCAGCCCTCAGAGCCCACCATCTCCCCACCACTGCCCGGCGCCTGCTGTTTCACCTTTAGATCCTCCCTGATTTGGGCCACTCTTTAAAAGGTATTTATCTTTTGAATACTTTTCAGAAAGGGTCAATACTGATTTGCACTTAAGTGTCAGGGACTACCAATATTACATTCTTCCTGCAAAAGCCGAAGAGGTCACCTACCCGGTGAGAGGAAGATGATCTTGGGGAAAGCGGGAGACTGAAATGGAAAAGCAAGCCAGGGAACGTGGGAGGGAGGGAAGAGGAGCTACTACAACAAAACCTGACAACGTCACAATTTAACCTGGAGCATCTCTGACCATTCAGTCAGCGGAATCTGCTACAAAAGGGTGGAAGCTGGACCAAAGGAAGGCTGTGCACGGCTCCCTGTGGATTCACAAAGAAGCTTCTCCCATCCCAACCTGTCAAGAGAAGAAGTGGTCAGACCTGGAGGATGCTCACACTAAGTGGATCCAGAGGGTAATACCTACAACCCTCTTTTAAACTGAGATGTCTCGTGTGGGGAGCTGAGGAGAACCCCACACATCACGAGAGAATAAGAGACTCCTTGAGCAAGGAGGGGCAGCAGGTGAGCACAACCTGAGGCATTGCAGGCTCTGGCCTAAGTCTTGTGAAGAGACAAACCAGGGCAATGTGGGACCAGAAACAATGGCCATGGCCAAGGCCTGCATAGAGCCCTAAAGCAAGTGCATCTTCCTCGCAAGGCCTGTGAGTGATATTGGGAACATTCATGACAACGTCATGCTCCTTTATTCTTTGCCTACTGCCAAGATCTCTACACCGCTTGTGAGCCAATAGCTCCTTCTGAATACATCCTTGCCAGTGTCCTGACAAACGGATGGGGACAGAAGTCTCAGGCAGGGAGAGTCCCCCAGGTCTCTGAGCCAGGCTGGAGCCAGAGAAGTATTACCAGAGTTACCCCTATAACCCCAGACCTCCCTGCCACTGGTAGGGTTTTTTTTTTTTTTTTTGGTGGGGGGGGTGGCGGTGGGGAGGAGGAGACACATTTCTTGAAACATTTCATAAAAACTTACATTTCACTATCTCCTGGAAGGAAAAATAGTAAATCTGCTAAAAATTCCATAATTTCTCCAACTAGCATGTTTTTCTCACCAAACAAGCCTCTCCTGATATTTAAGCTCTCCTGAAGTTTGGTTTTTGCAAGAGAAATGTCTCCAGCAACGAACCTGAAAATAAAGCACGTGTGTTATTTATGGAGCATGTTCGCTACATTCATTGTGCTATCAAAAATAATTCTTATAAAACATCCTTTATTTTGTGTAAAAATCTGTCCTGGAAGCTATAAAAAAAGAGCAATTTATAATAGTAAAGATGCAAGAACTTTGACGTGATTTATAAGAAGACAGTGTATACATCTTTATAAAGCAACTATAGCACTCTTTTCAACCTCCGCACGATTGACATTTGGACTGAATAATTCTTTGTTGTGGGGGGCCGTCCTGTGCATTGTGTAAAGTTTAGCAGCACCCCTGGCCTCTAACTACTAGATGCCAATAACAATTCCTCCAGTTATGACAACAACAATGTCCCCAGGCCAGGCGCGGTGGCTCACGCCTATAATCCTAGCACTCTGGGAGGCCGAGGCGGGTGGATCGCTCAAGGTCAGGAGTTCGACACCAGCCTAAGCAAGAGCGAGACCCCATCTCTACTAAAAATAGAAAGAAATTAGCTGGCCAACTAAAAATATAGAAAAAATTAGCCGAGCATGGTGGCGCATGCCTATAGTCCCAGCTACTCGGGAGGCTGAGGCAGAAGGATTGCTTAAGCCCAGGAGTTTGAGGTTGCTGTGAGCTAGGCTGACGCCACGGCACTCACTCTAGCCCGGGCAACAAAGCGAGACTCTGTTTCAAAAAAAAAAAAAAAAAATGTCCCCAGACATTGCCAAAAGTCCCCTGGGTGGGGAAGGGGTCCAAAACTGCCCCTGATTGAGAACCACTAAGCAATAGAATGGAAATGCAAAAGGTGACCATTTTTTAGCCAAATCAGTTAGGTGGGCAGTAGATTAACAGGTGTGGGTTAAGCATATTAAAGCATAATAATAAAAGCTAGTACAAAAAATTTTAAAAAGTTTAAAAAATCATATGTTTACATCAGAACACCTTCGACGTATTTCACAGTAGCTTGATCACGGGGATTGTTGTCCAATAACTTGGAAACTTCAGTAGCATGTCCCAAAATGTCATTTCCTTTTAAGAATTCCTCAGACGCTGACTTTGCCAGGTTATACAGCACTCTGACTGCAGGGAATAAATTTTGGCAAAGAATAGGACACTTAATGTTGTTTCCACGAAAGAGTTAAGATGTCAACATACATAGCTTTAGTATCATTTCTTCATCACTGCCCATAGCCAGGTTTTTTCTTAATAAATCAACTCTTGACCTACACTGCATGGGGGCTGGTTTTCATATAAAGCATTTGTGTGTGCACAGCAGTTATAGGGCCAAGGAGCCAAGACAATAGATTGAAACTGAATTCTGAGTCTGTTTTGCAAATAAACAGGTCAGAAATTGAGTGAGAATATGGATGCGGTAAAGCCGGTCATCACCATGGCAACTGAGTTCTCCAGAAGGCAGCCAGTGGGTCCTGTAATAAGATACAATAAAATGATGCAGGCTTATAACAAGAACACATCAGTAAGTCCCACAAGCCCAATTAATAAGTAATGGGCTGTGGCCAGGTGCGGTGGTGAAAACTGTGACCCAAAGAGTATAAGTAATGTGTCCAAAGGCACAGAGAGCTAATAAGTGGAGACATGGGATTTGAACCCAGAAACGCTGGCTTCAGAGTCAAGCTCTCATGGCCCTCCCTTACCGCCTAAAGCCTCCTTCTCTGAGGCTCAACCTCACAGGCTATGACAATATGAAAAGGTGGACCAATAGAATGAAGAGTGATTCGTGTTCAACACTCATACACTACCAGCGCTCCAAACACACCAAGCCAACAAAGCACACGTGTCCATTTCCCTTTTCTCACACATGGGAATAGCCCAGGAGGAGTCCAGCTGTGTGCAACCCAAGAGGTCATCCCCTCTGCATGTGTTGCCGTACCTTTCTGCTTCACCAAGTTCTGGCTGTCTTTTAAGTCACTGAGTGAAAAACACAGCAGGTTGGACCATGCTTTCTGGAAATACTGGAACCCTTCTTGAGTCAATCCCATTTCAAGGTACAGCTCTCCAAGAGCATTCTGTACTTTGAGAAGCATCTCCGTCGTGGCTCGGCTCTGCACAAACGGAAGAGGAAACCACTCCTGAGGGGAAACGGCATCAGCACAGGTACAGCCACCAGACACCCGCCCGAGAAAGGCTCACGCCATGATGAACTTGCGAAAGACTGTATGCGTTACATCATTTCTCAGGGAATTTTAAATATTTATAAAATAATGCTCACGGTGAAATATTTATTGGAAGACATTGCAAACTGAAAACATTTTTGGAAAATGATTTCACAGGTTGTTAGTCAACACTAATAAAAATTGTTGAAGACACACATGACGGTGTCTTGCGTGTGTTAAAGGTCGCAGAGGAGGCGAGATCCGGAATGCAAATGAACAACTGGAGACGCTGCTTGAATTCAAATGTGACCAGAGAGCCGCTAATGTTATGTTGGACACATTTTTGCTTAGAGACTTGAATATAAATTTCCCTTACTGGTCTAGCATGTTTATTTCAGGGTGTAGGAGCCAAGAAAAACTTCCCCTTTGCCCTCTGAAGTTCTGTTGAAAAATCAACTGACAAAAGGCGGATTAATAGAAGGTCCAGACTTTCGGCAGATAAGGGAACTTCAAAGAACAACTTCATCCTCTGCTTGGGAGGTGAGGGACGGCCAGGGAGGCCTGGAGGCCTCTCGTTCAGTTCAGCATGTCAAAGCACCGTATCTTGGGGCATTGGGTCTCTGAACCCTAACGAGGGTTACTTAACTTCATTAATTTAAATCACTCCTCTCTCAAAACCTTATCAAGCCATAGGAATATACCAATTGATTATAGTCTTTTAAATGCCCAGCACAAGAAATGAGTTAGTGCTGAGTTTTCTTACTGTTAATATTTCACTTCAGAAAACTTAATATTAACAAGGACATGTGGGAGGAATGTGTTTGGTAACCAATGAGGCCCTACACAGTGGGCGGCAGTATCATTGTTATTGCTAATGTGATACTTTATGCTATACCACAATGTTAGCTCAGGAAAGGATTGACTGAGCCTGGCTCCCTGGTGTGAATTTAAAGACTTTGACTCTTTCTACTTTCCTGCACCTACTGAAAGTGTTCTTCCACATCAAACTGACCTTCTGTAGCTTGACCCAGAGTTTTCCAACAGGGATCCTGCAAACAGGTAATATCTGCTCTGAGGTACTGCTCAGCTCTGAAGGCAGCCAGGCACGGTGTGGAACACCCAGGTCTGCGGTTCTTCCGCACATCCCTCAGGTGTATCTTTAAAAGCACCCCCTCTCGGCAGCTATTGTAGATCTCAGCCTTGTGCTCATACTCCCATTCCTCCACTGCACGATGGCCTCCATTCTGACTTTGTGGAGACCAAATCTATCCTGAAAGATTGCCTTCAAATTTACCCTGAAAGATAGCCCACGGCTATAGACATTCCACAGTGTCAAAGATTCCCTCTTCTGATTTCATTGCTTGACCTTGCCTGACCTCTAGGTATTCTCCAGGATACCATTTGGTCTAGAATGGCTGTTCCATCTCCAGCCATCATATTCACAATTCAACTAGCAGGAAGGAGGAGAGGTATCATGGACTGAACATTTGTGTCCCCCTGCGAAGTTCACGTTGAAATTCTAGCCCCCAATGTTATGTTATTAGGAGGTGGGGCTTTAGGACTTGATTCAGTCATGAGGGTGGAGCCCTCATAAGTGGAATTAGTGCCCTTATTAGAGATCCCAGAGAGCTAGCTAGCTCCTTCCACCATGTGAGGGGTAGTGAGAAGGCACTATGAACCAGGAAGCAGGCCCTCACCAGACACCAAATCTGCCAGTGCCTTGATCTTGGACCTTCCAGTCTCCAAAACTGTGAGAAATAAAGGTTTGTCGTTTAAACCGCCCAGTCCACAGTATTTGTTATAGCAGCTGAATGGACTAAGACAAAGGGGGAGAAGAAGGGCACACCCTTCACTTCATGGGAGCTTCTCAGAAGTTATCCATCCCTGCCCCTGAGCTCTCAGGGTCCTGCCCGCCTGCCTCCTCACAGGTTCCTCGCCAACATCTCCAATCTCTCCCTCTCCCTGTTCATTTCCTGCTCCATGCAAACATATCCTGGATCAAACTTGACCTTAACCTGCTCCTATCCTGACTTTTCATCTTTCTCCTTTTACCGACAAACTTCTCTAACAGGTGTCAACATGCACTGCTTCTCCACCTCATTATCACACAGTCACCTCTTACAGCCCTGCATTTCAGCTCCTCCCACACACCCCTGCAACCTCAGTGGTTACCACTCGCCCCTACTCACCAGACCTAGGGGTCTTTTTCAGTCCTCATTTGTCCAGGCCAAACCTCTAGGCAGCATTTGATGCTGTTAACCTCCTTGATTTGCAGGAAACTATGATATCCCTCCCTCCTTCACAAGTTCTACTTTTACTTTTCTCCTTCTAAATATTAGCAATTCCCTCCAAATCAGTTCCTATTATCATTGAGAGACCTCATTTCCTTTTGTGGTTTCAGCATTCACCGGTATGTTGACGTCTCCCTAATCTCCCTCCAGATTGCCAATCCTGGATTTCCCTCAGCTGGCTGGATACTCCACTTGGACATTTTTCCTAAACTGCAAATTCAAAATGTCTAAGATTTATCATCTTTCTCTCCAAATCCACCTTCCTCTTCAGATTTCCCCTCTGTCAACCAGGCTCAAATTCTCAGGGCTTCTTTGATTGCTGCCCATGCCACAGCCATGTTTCCAATCAGTCTGGGAGTGGGGCTGAAGCCCTGGGCACAGGCACTGGCAGCTGCTCAACCCACTGCCAGGCCCCAGTGGCCCCACCACCTCCAAATCCCACTGTGCACGCTGCAGGTGATGCTAATCCGTGTGTCAAATGTGGGCCTATGTGGTCAGCTTCCTCTGTGTGAATGCGTGTCTTTTATTCCCCTCGTTCTGCCCCAGTCTACCTACTCCTTGGGGGCAGAGACTCCAGAATCAAGTGTGGAGCTCTGAGCCTCATAGGCGTTCAATAAGTATGTGCTGATGATAGTCAGTCACAGTGATTGTACAGCACACACACAGTTTCATGCTTAGGTCATGGGTCTGTACTAGCCACCACCTATGGAGCACTGACTAAGCTGCGCTCTTGCCAAGTGTGACCTCACTGGATACTTACAGTTACCCTAGGAAGCAGGGCTTACTGCTTCTCTAGTACAGGTGGGGAAACCACGGCTCAGTGAGGTTAAATAAATCACCCAAGCTCTCGTGGCTAACCAGTAGGAGAGCAAAGGGGTCTAACCCAATCTGCCTGTCTCCAAAGCACTGCTCTGTGTGTTTTCTTGACAAGTGAGACTCTGTGATGCATAAGCAGGGGACTCTTCACAGATGTATCATTTGGTTTTCCTGCTTCCTGGTAAACGTGCTGTGAAATACTGAGGGGAGAGTAATGAGATGGCATTTTAATAAACATCCAAATCAGGGATTCTCCAGCTTAGCACTATTGCGTTTGAGGCAGGATACCCTTGTGCTGTGGGGGCTGTCCTGTGCTCTATAGGATTTTAGCAGCACCCCTGGCCTCTACCCACCAGATGCCAGTAGCAACTCTCCCCCAAATTGTGGCAACCCACCATGTCTCCAGCATTGCCAGATGTTCTCTAGGGGACAAAATTGGCCCCCAGTTGAAAACCACTTCATTAAATTTTAAAACTACCTCATCTGAAGAAATTATAACACCATATACAGAATGTGTACGTCACAAATAACAAGATCTTCCCCCTCAAGAATGTTAGGCACATATTTCAAAGACGTTGTTACTGCCCAAAATAGTTATAAAACTGCTCTTTTGGAAGTGCCTTCAGAGACTGAAAAGATTCTTTTAATAGTCTTCATGGTGGCTAGTCCCAAAGAACTGTTGCAAAAATATTTTGAGGATAGAATCATAAGACTGATGCCTCTGGAAGGAGTCCTCTGAAGTGGGAAATTCTCTTTGGATGCCTGAACTTCAGCACGCCTCCTACCAAGCCAGCCTCGTCCCTTCACGACCACGTATTTCAGGGGGTTGCTTCATGACTGAGGAGCTGCAGAAGGTGGCAGTGACTTCCAGCTGGACTGGGAGCTCCACCAGGCCAGAAACCGGCCAGCTCATTTGCTGCTACCATTCCAACTCCCTGCACCGTGCTCGGGCCAGACAAGGCCCTCAGTGAATGCTAGCTGAGTGACTGAATGACACGACTGAGTGAATGACTGAATGACGGAGTGAGTGACTGCAATCAGGCATTCAATGATTACCCAATAAAATAACTGATGCTTTCCAGACAGCATCAGTTGCTGACAGGTGACTGTCAGCAACAGAAAATGTGGACCTCACGGGGAAAAAACTGGTGCAGGGGAAAACTCCACAATCATAATAGGAAACCATAGAACCAGTGGACTCTACTCCCTGAATGATGCCAGAGTGGACAAAAAAGCTTAAATCAAACTCTTATATTTCTAAGCTAGGCCTCACTTACTTTATAACCCAAGGACAGTAATGACAAAATAGCTACCAGCACTTAAGATCTCACTATGTATCAGATATTGCGTGAGGTGCTTTTATGGACTTTCTTTCTTGACCCTGTTAACAGCCCCATGAGATAGATTCTAGAATCCTCAAAGATGAGAACTCACAGAGGCACAGATTAAAATCCTCACCAAGACCGCGCAAGCAGAATATGGGAAAGAAGAATCTGTGTCAGTCTGAAAACAGCCCATCCTGTCTTCACTGCTGCCTGCTACCTTGTAAGGACATGGAGGAATCTCCGAGTTCAAACTGATTTACAGACTTATTTATCTCATTTGTTAAGCACCCACAGGCTATAATATGCCAAGGAGGAACAAAAATGGGCAAATAAACATGGTCTCTGCCATATAGGAACTTGCAATGTTGAGTCTCATAAATCTCTTTCGATAGAACTCCTTCCATAAAGATGTATGTTGATGGGGGCAGGGGCAGTGTTTTACAAAAATCTGAAGGTCTTTGTTTTAAAATAAAAACAGCTTTGTTTTGGGTTATACTACCCTAAGTCCATAAATTCTACCGAAATCAGTGAAAATTTATAATTTTTTTTTAAAAATAGCAGTTAAATGTCATCACTAGCATACATATGTTATAAGTGAAGCCTTTCATTGTGTTCAACAAAGCCAAAAGTTCATATTTCAGAAAAGCAGATCAATATAGGGACAAGATAATCAATCAACCTTCCCCAATATTTTTATGAAAGTTATAACCAAGTCTCTGGCTAGTCTTTTATTAATTCATTTCAATCTATATATTTCCCTTTTTGCTTTTTTTTTATTTTTTTTTTATTTTTTATTTTTTATTTATTTTTTTTTGAGACAGAGTCTCACTCTGTTGCCCGGGCTAGAGTGAGTG
>CM052440.1:13940859-13998988 GCA_028533085.1 Varecia variegata | reverse complement strand
AGAATCTAGACAGACTGGCCTTGCTGGGTTTCCCTGCTCAGTCAATCATATTTCTACATGGCTGTCTATGCTTTGTTGAACCTAAGCAGCAAAATGGGCCATTTCCCCTGTATCTCTGGATTTTCAGTCTGAAGACTCCCATGTGCATATTAATGAAATTTGTGTGCCTTTTCTCCAATTAATCTGCCTCTTGTCAGTGATTTTCAGTGAACCTTCAGAGGGCAAAGGGGAAGCTTTCCCTTGGCCCCTACAGGGTATATACCTAGCCTGGTCTCCAACAACATAGCAAGACCCCATCTCTACAGAGAGAGAGAGAGAGAGAGAGAGAGAGAGAGAGAAAGATCATGCCACAGAGAATCTATAAAGAAGTTGTCTTCTAGGCTCAAAGCCCTCTCTACTGGTCATCTATCAGAGATGCGACTTCCCCAGATGCGTGCCACAGGGAGAGGCAAACCCGGGCTCCAGGCGGACCGGACAAGAAGGACCCCAGGAGAAGCAAGTTCAAGACCCCAACCGCACATCATTTCCTGTGAACCCAAGAAGTCAGGCTTGTCATTCTCCCGGAGCCACGGGGGAAGCCAAACTTGGCGGTCCAGCGGGAGGAGCGCGCTGGTGCCCAGTCCATGCCCAGCAGTGGCAACGCAGCGGGAGACGTCAGATGGTCTTCCACTCCCCCACCCAACTGACGGACTGAGCCACCCTGGGAAAAGTCTCATTTTTAAAGGAATTTTCCCAAAGCAGGCAGCAGTCAAAACTGTAAGTTGCCTAGTTATCTCACAGAACGGAAGGGGATAGTGAGGAATGAGACCCGAGAAGGAAATTCTTAATCCTTTCCCACAAGTGGGAAATGATGTTCCCATTGAGCCCATGATCGGGGCTCTCTTTCTACTTTGAAGTGAGCCTGCCTGGAAAGTTCCTCTCCGTCCAATAGCAGGATATAGCCCACCCTTCCTCAAACTTCTTCTTGCTGCTTGATTTAGGGGAAAAGAATTTTTGTACTACATTCCCTTCCCCACTAGCCCGGCTTCTCTGATGATGCCTGGCTCACCCTAAACTACTGCCCCTGCTTCAGCCCCAAGTCCCAGCTCTGCTTGCACTTCTGTGGCGGCTTCCTGAGGCCTCTTGCTGGCCCCTCTCTGATCCACATCCTTTAAATGAGGAACACTATGGATTTGCCTTTATTCCCCCAAACCATGTGTTTGTAACAGACTTTTATTAAAAACATAGGATATCAAGGCCGGGCGCAGTGGCTCACGCCTGTAATCCTAGCACTCTGGGAGGCTGAGGCGGGAGGATCGCTTGAGGTCAGGAGTTCGAGACCAGCCTGAGCAAGAGCGAGACCCCCATCTCTACTAAAAATAGAAAGAAATGATCTGGACAGCTAAAAATATATATATAGAAAAAATTAGCTGGGCATGGTGGCATGTGCCTGTAGTCCCAGCTACTCGGGAGGCTGAGGCAGGAGGATTGCTTGAGCCCAGGAGTTTGAGGTTGCAGTGAACTGGGCTGACGCCACTGCACTCTAGCAACAGAGTGAGACTCTGTCTCAAAACAAACAAACAAAAAACCATAGGATATCAGAGTAGGGCTTCAACACAGCACAGAGAAGAAAGCAACTCACAATGGAATATTAGATATTTAATAACATTAATTTAGTTGGCATCCATCTTCATTTTGGAAATGTCTAACTCTTAGCCCTGGTTTTCCTCCTAGCTCTCTAACCCTTCCTTCCTGTCCCCAGCTGCATCCTCTTCCTCTGCTCACCCCTGGAAGTTCTGTCCCAGGCCCACCTCACCTCTTCCTCTCCCTGATGACCTCATTCCCTCTCCTGGGCCCATCTTCCTAATAGAGATGTATTGCTGGCCCGGCTCTCTTTCTCTGAGCCCTGTGACTATCTCCTCGTTGCTTTCAACAGTCACTCCAAACACCATGTGGCTTCTGTCCCCAAACCCACCCCCTTAGGAGGGTTTCCTGTTTTGGTCAACAGCAGTGTCATCTGTCTGTCATTCAAGTCAACTTGGGATTCATCTTGACTCCTCCGTCTCCTGCACCCAACTGATGATCAAGTCCTGTGGATTCTATGTGCAAACCTTCCACCTCCTCTTCTAAGCCAACATTGCCTGTCACCTGGGTTGTTACCACTAGCAGGTCTCCTTGGAGCCATGCTTGTCCCTTTCCATTTCATTGTTTACATGCCACCCAAAGTGACCTTTTAAAACCAACCTGTTACCATCTTGCTTGAATCCCTGATGGCTTCCCACTGCTCTTAGGATAAGGGCTGAATCCTTAGCATGACCTAGGGCCTTGGGCTCCTGCCTCTGCAGCCTCAGGACGCCCCTACACTGTCCACCCTTTCTTACCCACGCGGGACTTGTTCAGTTCTTCAGATTCACTATTCTCCTTCTACCTCAACCCTGTGGTTCTCTCTTTCTGGAATTCTTTCTCTTCATCTCTGTGTCAGATTCCAGACAAGGTTACATCTCCCTGCTCTAAGCTCCATGCCACCACTTGGAACCACTCCTCGTGGGCCAAATTGCTTTTTAATGTATATCATTTACACTTGACTATAAGCTTCACTAAGGCAGGAACCACGTCTGCCTTATCATTGCTCTATCCTCAGCAACTAACACCATGTTTGGCACAAGCAGGTACTCGGTTAATATTGTTGAATTAATCTGGGGGAGTGACAGTATTTCCTCAGATCTCTTTAATTAGAAAAGAGGGGCCAGGCGCAGTGGCTCACGCCTGTAATCCTAGCACTCTGGGAGGCCGAGGAGGGAGGATCGCTCGAGGTCAGGAGTTCGAGACCAGCCTGAGCAAGAGCGAGACCCCCATCTCTACTAAAAATAGAAAGAAATGATCTGGACAGCTAAAAATATATATAGAAAAACAATTAGCCAGGCATGGTGGCACATGCTTGCAGTCCCAGCTACTCGGGAGGCTGAGGCAGAAGGATTGCTAGAGCCCAAGAGTTTGAGGTTGCTGTGAGCTAGGCTGACGCCACGGCACTGTAGCCCAGGCAACAGAGTGAGACTCTGTCTCCAAAAAAAAAATAAAAATAAAAGAGGACAGGGATGAACTGGCAGGCAACATGCAGGACTGCATATTATAAAACAGGATTTCTCCCAAAATTCTTTAAAAGAGCAGTCCAGTTAAGGGCCTGTCCTCCAGCAGCACCCCAGGAGGGCAGATTGATTCGGGGCCATGTGTGGCTACATGATCATGGTAGAAAAAAATGGGGAGGCCCAGACAGCCAACCAGACCACTGTAGTAACTCCTATGGCTATTATGCAGGATTCCTGATATAATTAGATCTTATTCTGATGAATCTAATATATTTTCCTATTGCTCTGGTAACAGTACTTGACCTTGTGACTTCTACTTTCAGCAACCCACCAAGAGAGAAAAGTGAGCTCACATAGTCCTGGAGGAACTTCAGAGAGTCTCCCCAAATGGTCATGGGCAGAGTCTGCCAGCCAGGGTAGGAGGGGAGGCACAAAGGTGAACAGCTACCATATGCAGAGTGACTGGATCACAGCCTCGCTTTATGAAGACTCTTCCAGAAAGAGGAAAGGAGGGCCCAGTAGAGATGAGAGAATGGATGTGAGAAGCTTTATGGAAGTAAAATCTATAGGACTTGTCCATGATTAAACATAAGGGGTGTCAAAGGCAATTATGGAGGCCAGGACTCCCCAGTGAGAGGCCCTTGGGGGCCCAGAGTAACATGGAGACTGACGGGCAGGATCTTAGAAGTTTATCTAGGTGACATCACGCTTACAGCATCACCAGAAGAGCCCTATGGATGTTTCCTGTGTAATTCAAAGGGATGCATTCTGAACTAGGCTCATTTACACCCAGAAAATCTTTACACACTGAAATATTAGATGACTTCCTACCAGTTTCAACTGTCAGCCCCCAACATCCTCCATCACCATAACAACCATGTTATGATAAGCAGTGTGCCATTATCTGGAAGGATTTTTTTTACCCACTCCCCCCAGATCTAATCTCCCCTTGGTTAGCATTCAGCTTCCTATAACACATAGAACCACCCCCTTCCTCTCCCCTCCCCTACCCCACATCCTAAGCAAGAACACATTTCCAGATGGGTCCTGGCTGTATTCAACACACTTGCATCCTTATGAGTATTGCCTGATTACTGGATCAGACAAATTCCAAAATTGCACATATCCTCACAGCAATAAGAATAAAGGTAAAGCAAGATGTTTAAAGACCAAAATGGATACAGGTGTGGTAAAGCCCAAATCTATTCCTCACTCTCTGGGAGACCTCAGGAAACTTAGCTCTCGGAGACTCAGTTTCCTTAATTTCCATTCAAGATATTACTAGTATCATGGAAGCTTTATGAAAATTAAACAAACCGATTCATAAAAAGTACTTAACTTAGAGTCTGGCATATAACAAATGCTCAAAATCTATTATGGTCACTACACTGTAAACCCCACAAGGGCAGGGACTCCATTTGCCTCGGTCATTGCTGTGTCAGGGAGTCCATCAGTTCATGGCCCAGGGGGAGGCTCAGTTAGTATTTGTTGAAAGGATGAATAAGGTTATTGCTCTGCTTACTAAACCAAGACAATAGGGTGAAAGGAGGGGCAGGCAAAAGGACCTACTTATGGAGAACGAAGGGAAGAAATATTAACCAAAGAGCTATCCAAAGCCAAGTCACGTAAGCAGAAAGTCAAAGCACGGTTGTCCCCACTTGGGTTGAGGCCACCCTCAACAGTACTATTTTCAGTATTGAATGAGAGAGACAGTTAGTGCTGCCATCGGTAGGCAGAGGGAACATAGGAAGAACAAATTTGGGTGAAACACCCTGTAATAATTTAGGTTTTCACCTATTTAATTTGAAATGTCAACGAGTCACTCAGAAAGCTATTGATCAGGCAAGAATACTATTAGTAGCTCTCATGAAATGGGCTCCAAAGGGAGTCAAGGCTGGAAGTACAGATAAAGAAGGAAGGTGTGAGGGCTGTGGTTGAAGCCAGGAGAAAGTACAGAGAGAAAGGAGGTTAAGGAGAGAGCCCTGGAAAACAGCCACTGCGAGCAGATAAAGAGAAGCCATTTCAAAATTAACAATGGGTCCCAATTTCTTGCCTTCAGAAATTGTTGGCTTCAATTGTAGGGAAGAGAAATCAGGGGTGGTCTGTTCGATTGATCAGAATTATGTGAGGAAACAGGAGAATAGTAACTTTCAGCCACTCTGTATCCCAGCAAAACAAACCACTGAAACATCGTCGCTCACTGTACCTGACAGCACAAATCTCTTCCTCATTTTATGGCACTGATCTTCTTTAATCTTGGCCACCGAGAGTAAATAGGCCCCAGAAGCGTCACATCCGGCTTCCGATAAGATGTTCCAGTAATGAGTGAGGTGCAGCCTTGTCCAGAAGCTTGGACTTTGGATTCTTGATATAAAGTCTGTGATACTTGTGACACAATGCATTAATACACAGAATTTTACTATTTCATGCCTTGAAGGAAGATCGTCTTCTATTAACCACATTTCATTAGCCTATTGCATAAACTTCTTACCTAACAAGACTTTGGTGGGTCATCAGATAAGTATGAGCCTTTCCCTCTTGGGCAGTCAGAGCCAATTCTGCTCATCTGTGCAGGCGCCCCCTCCTCTGGGCAGGCTCCCCGGATCTACCAGGCAGAGCTGGACCCTCCCTTGCCTGTGCTGCACAGCTCACTGTGTCACTGCTCTAGTGAGGCGTTTACCACCACGTATAGAAATTCTCTGGCTGGCTTGGCATCTTCCCCCACTAGAAGGAAAGCACCTAAGAGCTTGGGGCTGTGTCTATTCACTTTTGCACCCTCAGGGCCTGGCACGGTGTGGGAGCCAGAGTGGGTCATAAGGAGATGTTTGCTGAGTTAATGTACAGGAGGGAAAGAAGGAAGAGGCAGGGAAGGAAAGTGGGGGGAGGTGGAGGGAAGAGAAGTTGTATAAGGGAAAGAAGAGGATGGAAGGGAAGAAGATAAAAGGGTTTAGCAGGAGAACATGGCCAGTCCTTTACCCTTTTCCAACTCTCCAGAATGCCACTTAACTCTCAGAGGAATCCACATGGTGTGCAGAGAGGACACCAACACTCTGCAGAGCCAGACAGATCCAATGGAGCAACCCCGGGGATCCGCCAACCACAGAAGTTGACGCAAGGTGATGTCGCATCCGAATGAATGAGTGGGTGGTTGAATGAATAAATGAATGAATACATCTTGCTCAATGGAACCATGGGTATCTAAACAGCACCGGGAAGAGGAAAAGCTAAATCTGCCTACATACGATGATAGAAAAATGGCGAGACTTACCTAGGGCTTGAGAGAAAGCTGCACAACCCCCTCCAGCACCCGATCATTTTCATATGCCACGGCAATTCTTGATACACTCTCCAGAAGGTGGTTTGCCGCTGGAAGTATCTCGTCAAGATTTGGTGAAAATGTGTTTTCTTGTGATTTGCTGGGTTCTGAAATGCATTTGGACTGCTTTCTCTGACAGGAGTGACTACACCTATTTAAAAATCAATTACAGTTTAATGCCTCTGGCTTTTTAGTATATGAAAATGCTATAGCAAAAATGTGACTGCTCTGTGGCCATCACTAATGAAATAAAAGTCAAGGTTGCTGGAAAAAATGTATCTTACACGTCAATTTGAATTTACCAAAGAATTAGAGTTACATGATCACTGACCTAGAATTTGAGGAGTTTGTGACCACATTGATTTTTCATGCTGAGTCTGCCTCCTCCCCCAAGGAAATAGCTGTAACCTATTTTTCTGTTTTCATTTTTGTTTGTTTTTTTTTTAGCAACCTGAAATGCTCCAAAGTTCTATTTTAAATATACCCTATGGTTGCTGCTTAAACAGGCACTGTCAAAGATTGAGGGCGTACGTTTTGGAGAAGTTAATCCATTGCCTGGATCTCATACAAGCCAAGGGGTAGCTGAGCAAACAAATGGCAAATCTCATGTTGGAGCCAGGATTACTATATCTTCATTTCCAAAGAGAAATGCTCCCAACAGATCTTACTACCCAGACATAAGCTTCTCAAAGACAGACGGGCTTTGTTTAACTAAAACCTGGTGATATCTATCCTTGAAAACTAAACTGTTAATAGAAGTATTTTAAAATCTGCAAAATGAATCGGAGCACACAGCTAGATGGCGCCCCAAGCCCAGCTCTTCATAAGAACTGTACTAAAAGGGAAGCCCACCGTTTAAACAACCATTCTGCATTTCCACTGAAATGATTTCCAGGTCACCCACCCATTTGGACAGACTCCGAGCTATCTGGTCTAAAGCGTGCAGATACGCCCAGGCAGCAAGTGCAGTGCTTAAAAGACCCATGGAAGAAAAAGAAAACTCCTCCTCCACTGTGTGTAGCAAAGGTATGCTTGTGGGTAGTAACTTGGGAAAGTGGGGGTACAGAATAGGGGAGAAAAAGAACTGAGATAAATATTACCCTGAGTCCAAGATTTGAAGTGTTAAAGTGTATGAAACATTTTCATAGGCTGGGCATGGTGGCTCACACCTGTAATCCTAGCACTTTGGGAGGCCGAGGCAGGAGGATCGCTTGAGGTCAGGAATTCGAGACCAGCCTGAGCAAGAGGAAGACCCCATCTCTACAAAAAATAAAAAAATTACCCAGGTGTGGTGGCACACACCGGTAGTCCCAGGCACTTGGGAGGCTGAGGCAGGAGGATCGCTTGAGCCGAGGAGTTTGAGGTTACAGTAAGCTATGATTGTGCCACTGCACTCTAGCCTGGGTGACAGAGCGAGACCCAGTCTCCAAAAAAAAAAAAAAACTCATAGAAAATATTGCATTTAATTTTGTCTTTTTACAAAATAAGCTCATGAGGAGGATATGGATATGAATCCTCATATGACCAATGAAGCTACTTAAAAATCAGAGAAGCCACGTGACTTACCCCCAGTCAGCATGTGACCAGTAACTGGAGAAGCAGCATTCAACCCTTCTGCTCTGACTCCAGTGCTCCTCCAGCTACACATGGGATGTGAGGAATGGTTTGGCCCCAGCATCATCTTTGCACACACAGCGCAGCACGGTCCTCATTGACAGACTTAATGGCTGACGCTCTGTAGTGTTGTTGTGACACATGGTGGGCTAAATTATGCTGCACTGACAAACAACCCCAAAATCCCAGTGCCCTAAAAGAGCAAAGGTTGATTATGTCCACCACAGGACTGGAGACCAGGAACTCCAATCCAGGCCTCCTGAACGCAGGACTCACAGAGCAGCTGCCATCCTGAACGTTTCCAAGTGGTCACTTAGTCACAAGGCCCCACCCGACAAGGGGGCCAGGAAGTGTTTCTCATGGTGAAGGAGGCATTTGGCTCAAAGGGCCACCACAAGTGCTTATCATAGTGCCAGATGCTATACCTCACATGAACTAGCATTTTTAATACTCTCAAGGTAAGTAGTGTTATAATGTTATTCCTATTTAGCAGGTGAGAAACTGAGTCTTAGGGAGGTAAGCGTCTTGCACAAGATCACACCTTGTGCACAGTGTGACACAGTTCTGTCAGACTCCAAAGCCATCACTCTTAACAATAAATCATTTTTAGTAGATTCCATGGTGATTTCTGGGAGGAGGGAAGGTAGACTCTGTTTGCCAAACAGCACACAAACCTGAGAGTGAGAGGAGGACAGGGAAAAATGAGGCCGCTCCTGTTCCATGACCATGATGTCATATGCAGGTGGCTTGTGCCTGCTCTCCTGTGCTCAGCCCCCAGCTCCTGATTCTATTGCAGGCAGATATTAGAAGCTGAGGTTCGGTACTGACTCTCAAAGCAATAGAGATGGAGGCCTTGAGAAATGGCAGACCCAAAAAGCCAACAGCCAGAAATAGCTGTGCATTCATTCAGCAAACATCTATTGAGTGAAACTGGAGTGGGTCCCAGGGAACTCAGACCTGCCCGAGGGCGTCTGATGAAGCAGAATAATCTTTAGGCCGACAGAATTCAACATCACCAGATGATCTGCATGGGCCATCCTGGGAAAGGTGGTGTGTAGAAGGCCCCAGGGAAGACAGTGAGGAAAATCAAGAGGATGTTGATAGTGGCTAACATTTCTTGAGACTTTACTATGGGCCAGGCACTGTTCTAAGTGCTTTATATGGAACTACCCCATTGAATGCTCACAATGCTCACAATGCTATGAGGTTGGTACACGTATTTTATAAATGAGGGATCTGGGACACAGAGTGGTAAAATAATGTGGCCAAAGTCACTGCCTAGTAAGTGGGAAAGCCAGGGCTCACCCTAGTCTGGCGTCAGGATCCATCATGCTATATTGACTCCTTCCACTCAACAGAGATGGAAAAAAGGGGACTTCACTGGATTTGGGGGGAGCTTTTATGGGGTGTAGGGTTACAAGAAGAAATGGAAAGGGCTCCCTGACAGCCTGAGAAGGGTGGGGTGTGGGGGAAAAGGGAATGCAGTGGTGTTCAGATCTCCCAGGAGATGTTTTCCCCTCGCTTCTGATGGAACCAGCACGACCCCAGCACCTCGAGGTTTGGCTGCTTTGGGACCGAAGGAGAGGAAAGGACCCTTGGCATGAAGTCTGGTTTTCTCTCAGCAAACAATACCAGCAGGGGCAGTTGGGAATAAGAAACCAGAAGAGACTCTGGTGACTACAGCCAACAAACAGATGGGTGAGCACATATGACACTGCCAGGGACTCCCAGGAACACCTGGAGCAGGTGAGGATGTTCCAAAGAGCTGGTGGGAAATGACCTACCCTAGTCTGAGGATGTTCTGGTTGCATGAGAGGTAAGAGAAATGATTTATATGAAGTTCCTGACACAGTGAAAGCACTGAAAAGAAAACGTGGCTATCATGACCAGTGACACATAAAGAATATAAGACCAAACAATCCTTAGTTTAAGTAACAAAAAGGTGAAAGAGGCTGCTCCATCACAATGCGCGATCCTTCTAGGTCAGCCAATTTTTGGTAGGAGTAATCTAGGTTACAAATTGAATATAATACTAGACATTTCAAATGCAAGAATCATGCAGATCGATGTCACTAAGAGAGACCAGCTTGCCTCACTGTGATTGATTGGTATGACATTTGGACAAAAGAGTCAAAAAAATAGCCTTTTATAAAAAAAAATCATAATAGACTCAAGTACTATAGCCCTGGTTTTTAGACCTTGTTCATCCTTGTGGGATGGGTTTCTCATGCCCAGGGCACATGGAGGTGAATTACTGCTATTACAATTCCTCATGCCTCTAGCAAAGATTAGCATTCACAGCCTCATTCTGCAGCATACAACTTTTTTTTCCCTGACAAATATTGTCAACAGTGCTTTTGGGGGTGCTCACAGTGCAGTGAAGGGATGTAATGTGTACCCACAATTTTAACAGCCACACCATGACCCTCTAGCAGGAAATGGAGAAGTTGAATGCATTGCAAACCATCATACAGCAAGTGAATAGAAAAACTACATTAAATCTAAGGCATCCTCATTCCTTGGCCTGATCTCTCCTTCATACCACATAACTTAAGAGAGAGTGGGAATAATTACAGCGTAGGAGAGAAATAGTAAAAAGGATTTATCCTTTTAAAAATGAAAATAGGCCGGGCGCAGTGGCTCACGCCTGTAATCCTAGCACTCTGGGAGGCCAAGGCGGATCGCTCAAGGTCAGGAGTTCGAGACCAGCCTGAGCAAGAGCGAGACCCCGTCTCTACTAAAAAATAGAAAGAAATTATCTGGCCAACTAAAAATATATATAGAAAAAATTAGCCGGGCATGGTGGCACATGCCTGTAGTCCCAGCTACTTGGGAGGCTAAGGCAGAAGGATTGCTTAAGCCTGGGAGTTTGAGGTTGCTGTGAGCTAGGCTGATGCCACGGCACTCTAGCCCAGGCAACAGAGCGAGACTCTGTCTCAAAAAAAAAAAAAAAAAAATGAAAATAAAAGAGAACATAGTAAATTTAAAGAGAAATTTGCACAAAGCTTGGAATCTTCCCAGAGGCTATTTAAAGATATTCTGAGTCCTTAGACCTGAAGTGCTGTGTGTAATTGTCATCGAGTGCTCTGCTTCTAGGTCTGGTGTTTGTGATTTCCGAGGTCTCTAAGATGCAAACCTGCAGTCCTTTTCAGAAAGGGATAAGAATTTGATTTCAGAATTCGGGTAGAGACCTCTAACTCCTACTCAGTATCCACTTAGGGAAGTTGTGTCACTCTTCTTTGTTAGTGACAGAACCCACCTTGGTTTAGGGTAGCAGTGTACCCAGTTGAAACCTCTATTCCCAGCTTCCCTTGTGTCTAGCTGTGGCCAAGTAATGAGGCCCTGAGTCAAAGAGACATAAGAAGAAACGTTGCTGTGAAACTTCTGGTCAAGTTCCTTAAACAGAATTGGTAAGCTCTTCTTCCTTCCTGTGGCCTGAAATGTGATGGCTGGAGCTCCAGCAGCCATAAGCATGGGTGACCCTGAGAATGCGAGCCAGTGTAGTGACTCGGGGACACAGAAGGAGCTGGGTCCCAGGTGACTTTGTGGAGCCAACAGAGCAGCCCAGAAGTCTGTTATAGCAGAGAATAAACCCTGGGCAGTTCAGCCACTGAAGTCAGGTCTCAGTTACTCATAGTTGAGTGCAAGTCCTAACGTGTAACCATTGGCATACGTGTTTATGGATTTACTCCTACGTGAGAAATCCCAGCTACGAGCTTTCCCTTGTGCGTGACTCCTCCCCGCCCTGACCGGCAGGCGTGCTTGCAGAGTCAGGCCTTGCTTACCAAGGAGCTTGTGCTCCACGGCGTTTCGCAGGGACTGGTGCCGGAAGTACAGGAGCCCATTCGGCTTCTCCTGGACCCACTGTTTGGTGGCGTTGCGGAAGGCAGCCCAGTGCAGCGTGGTCACTTTGTAATGATTCCTGTAGCCCACCATGTCCAAAAGCTGGAGTAGCTCATCCTCGGCCAACCCACAATGCGAGACACACAATAAGCACAGAGCGTCGGCCACCCAGCCGTCCAGCCCTGTATAGACAACATGATGGTGACAAAAATAAGAGGTAATGTGAGCCAGATATCATTCTGAATGTTTCATATGATTAAACAATTTATTTCTTTCAGTGTTTATAGGTAAACACTGCAACTGCCCCGTCTTACAAATGAGAAAAGTGGAGCATGGAGAAATTAAGTAACTTACCTGTGGTCACATTGAAGTAAACACAGAACTGGGATTTGAACCCAGACTCCACAGCTGGCCCAGCTCCACAGCCCACACTGTTAGCCATTAAGTTACCATCCATACTGTCACAACGAATGCATCCAGAGCTATGGCTACACCCTGGCAAGCTTGCCGATTATTACACTGAACATTTCTGCTGCGTCGTCTTTACTGAGGTTTTCAAATACCTAATTTGCATTTAGGTGTGAGTGGGTTTTGTGTGTGATTGTTCTCCTGCCACACATCACAGACACTTGAGCCAGCTCTTCATTGCTCACCTGACCCCTCTTAGATTTCCTACCACAGCTGGGTTTCCCGCTGGCTCCATGATTAACCTACTATAAAAAGAACCTTCAGACCATTAGAGAAATGACAACACAGTCTACCATTCTAAATTTATATCCTGTGCTGGGATTGGGGGACGAGCCCAAATTACCTGCTATCTTTAAGCACAGGCAGAGCTGTTCTGCCCCAGCTGTGTACGCGTCCCCTGAGGTTGATCTCAGCTTAACCAAGCTCTCCTGTGCCTGTGGCTGAGCTCCCTGGGCCTCAGTGGGGTGTCCGGGCAGTGCTGGGGGTGGAGCTGTCTCTGGGGGAAGGAGACCTGGGCTTTTCCTGCACAGTCCTGGAGGTGGAGAGTAGCACAGCCAGTTTGCCTGAGTGACTCTTCCAGGAGCACAGGGACCTTGTTTCCAACTCCTTGAAGGTAGGGGAGGGTACACTAATTTTGAAGTCAGTTTTCTTTACATAAATGCAAACTCCAGAGTGAAAAATGGGGCAGGACAACATGTTGTAGTATAAATCCATGTGGCTTTCCTTCCGGTATTCTCCCCTTCCCTCTCCTCACCCCCATTTTCCCACCCCTGCCCCATTCCAATCCAGTGTCTTCAAGAGGAGACTGGTGTAGCAGAAACAGAGAAAAGCTCAAGTTTCAAAATAGACATTTGAAGCTCAGAGCAGAGACAATGGCTTAAGAGAACAAACTGTGACTCTCAAAAGCCTGATGGCTGAATGTCATAAAATAAATTGCTGACCAACTCATGGGATATATTGTTTACCATAAACAATGGACTCAGACAATTACAGGATGGTCTGAAGAGGACTTTTTTCCCTCACCCAGGAAGAAAGCAGATTTTGCTGAACTGAGAATGGTATAGGAGAGTTAGAGAAGAGAACAAGACTCAAGAAAAGCACAGAAGTTGGCTGAAGAGAGAAGCCCCCCCACCCCGCCCCGCAGGTAGGATGAGAAACTGAGTCAGCAGGTGGCAGCAAAGATCGTGCAACCCGAGAACAAACAGGAACTTGGGCATCCTAGAGGAAGCCAAATATGGAGAGACATCAATATCTGTGGACTGGCCAGGCATGGACTGTAATCCCAGCATTTTCAGAGGCCAAGACGGGAGGATCGCTTGAGGCCAGGAGCTCAAGACCAGCCTGAGAAACACAGCAAGACTCCATCTCTACAAAAAATAAAAAAGAATAATAAAAAAATAAAATAAATATCTATGGACCATCTGGGACTATGTCACCTTGGCAGAAGACAGCAGAGACAGATGACAACCAAGGACACCCAGCACTCAAGCCCTTGGATCTAAGTGCAACCAATGAAGACATGGGAAAGACACAAATCCCCACTTGACTAAAAAGTCCTGAGTTGATAGAATTAACCTGAATTGACTGAATTAGGTTTCTGCCATCGGTCGCACTGTAAAGTCAAAAGAGAGATGAAATTGAGTCATAGAAAAAATAAAGGTCCATTTCTTAGGTTCCTGAAAAATGTGAACTGACATTTGTGTCTAACACAGTTCTTCAGTCAACACACAGAGCTCTCTAGGTTGCGTTGTCAAATTAGCAAACTAGTGCAACCTCTGTGGAAAGCAATATGGAGATACCTTAAAGAGATACAACTAGACCTACCATTCGATCCAGCAATCCCATTACTGGGCATCTACCCAAAAGAACAAAAGATATTCTATAAAAAAGACATCTGCACTCAAATGTTTATAGCAGCACAATTCACAATTGCAAAGATGTGGAAACAACCCAAGTGCCCATCAATACATGAGTGGATTAATAAAATGTGGTATATGTATACCATGGAGTACTAATCAGCTATAAGAAACAATGGTGATCTAGCACCTCTTGTATTATCCTGGATAGAGCTGGAACCCATTCTACTAAGTGAACTATCCCAAGAATGGAAAAACAAGCACCACATGTACTCACCATCAAATTGGTTTCACTGATCAACACCTAAGAGCACATATAGGAATAACATTAATCGGGTGTCGGGCAGATGGGAGCCGGGGGAGGGGATAGGTGTATACATACATAATGAGTGCGATGCGCACCATCTGGGCGATGGACACGCTTGAAGCTCTGAATCGGGGCAGGGGGACAAGGGCAATATATGTAACCTAAACTTTTGTACCCCCATAATATGCTGAAATAAAAAAACAAAATAAAATAAAATACAGGACACCCAGTTAAGTTTGAATTTCTGATAAACAACTAATTAATTTTTAGTATGAATATACCCTGTGCAATATTTGGGATATACTTATATTGAGAATTATTTGTTGTTTATCTGCAATTCAAATAATTTTTAGTATAAGTATGTCCCATACAATAACTAGGACATAATTCTGCTAAAAGATTATTTGTTGTTTATCTGAAATTCAAATTTAACTGGGCATATCCTGTGTTTCCTACGACAGCTCTATCCCTAGAGCCTCCTCCCCCGGGTGGGAGTCTACCACACATCTTTCTCCCTGTAGACCCCCACCAAGCTGTCAACACTGGCCAAGACCTACCTTCGCCTGAAGACACAGTTCCAGCATTTGACTCTTTTGGTTTAAGAGTCCAACTATAGTCTTCAATCCAGCGTTTCAGGATCAATTCCCAGAGCTCCTGAATAGAGGCCACCTCCAAGTACTCCCTCATACACTGAAACTCATTTCGGTAGATCCTGCATTCTTTCCATTCACTGGCTAGGACTGTGAGTTTTAAAGGACTCAGGTTTTGTTTCTTCCTTAAAGCTTGTCTGCTCTGTTGGAAGGGGTCTGTGCTGGCAATGGAAAGATGCTGTCTAAAGATGTTCAGTTTTGTTTCTTCATCCCCTGTGCCAATGAGTTCCACCGTCCTCACGTCTGGCCGGGCGCACAGCGACTTGTAGGACAGGCTGGAGGAGACAGTGCTCATGATAAATTTGCAATGAGGAGAGAGGGAGCGCGGCAGCCAGGAAAAATCTTTGGCCTGATGGAGAGATCCAAAGACATTTGAAAACCTTAAAGACTTTAAAATTGCTTTACCGATGGTTTTCAGATTTAGAGTAGGTGGAATATAGAGGATAAGTATAAGGTAAGGGCTGGGGTTATGGTTGTCAGTAGTAACTTGGACAGTAAGCATTAAGGTGGTAATAAAATACCAATTCACATGCAATAGAACCATATTTGACTGACTCATCTATCTATTATGAACTTGATCATATAAATGTGAACTCTTAAAAAGAGAGTTCCTATGAGCAAGTAACTTAATTAACACACATACTTCTGAAAAATGACCTACAGTGACAACCAGAAGAGATGTAAAACAGTGCAAATGGAACCATTCAGTTGAGAAATAAGACATTATTTTATGCTGAAAATTTGTCACTTTGTGCAGCAATACTATCATGAGCTAAATGATTTTATTCGGGGATAAAATATATACCTAAGATCCTTTCTCAATGCCTTTAACAGCCTTCCTACCCCTCTTTGTCTGATATTAATAATAGCAACTATCACATAGTGTCTGCTTACTCTGAGCCAGGAATCGTGTTGAATGTGTCTGCAAGTACTAACTATTAATACATTGTATTTTTTATTTTCTGTATCTTAGGATATTTTGACAACTCTCAGGACCTTACAGACCCAGGGAGAGACTGCCCTTCCCAAGGCTAGCTAACTCCTGGGCATGGTGGACAGCTTGTCTAGAACACGCCTTTCTTGTGCAGACTGGCCAATCCCAGGCCATGCCCCAACCCACCTTCTCTATCTCACACACCAAGCTAATATTTCCTCTGCCCTCAATCAACCCAGGGCCAGGTACCAGACAATTAGGGGCAGCCCCTATGCCCTAAAGGTCATCAGAATTATTCAAACTATCCCATCCTGTTTCGCCTGCCCTGCCTGGCCTTTTCTGCAGAAACTCCAGTAAAGGCTCTGGCCTTGGTTTCCCCTTGCTCCTGTCTTCTGCCTCCTGGCCACCCCAGCACTTCAACTGGGTCCCTGCATGGCATGTCCCCTTCTCTCAGGAAACGTAAGTAATAAATTCGTCTTTCAGTGGCATTAGCCTTTCCATGTGGTTGCCCAACCATACTTCTATAAATTAAATCATGGGTATAATTTTAATACACTAACTCATTCAATCCTCACAACAACCCTCAAGAAGGGCAGAGGAGGAAATGGAAGCATAAATATCTCATCTCATTCATTCTGCTAGTAATCAGCAGAGCTGGGATTTGAACCAAGGGTCTGGCTCTAGAGCAGGCTCCTGAGCACTGCACTCAACTGCTTCAGGCAGCTGTCTGGCCAGTCCCTCCTCCTGCAGAGCGCTGCCTCGGGCCCTTCTGCCAGGAAGCCATCCCTGAAAGCCAAGTCCCTTCATTAGAGACTCTCACAACACGACATGCAGCACTCGTCGCAGCTGCAATCTTATACTTATTTTGAGTGATAAGATTTCATTAATGTCTGCCATTCCCCACTGGAGTGAAGGCTCCATTTCTTGGCAGGGACTATGTCTGCCTTTGCTCACAATGCTCTGCCAATAGTAAGTGCTCAATAATTATTTGTTGAATGTACCATGGTTGTCATGTATTAAATCAAAAAGCAGGCTTCATTTACATAAACATGCATATGTACATAGAGAGAGACATCCATAGGAAAAGGGCTATATACCAACAAAATGGTTAACAGTGGGAAGACTGTCAGTATATTTAATTTTTTATTTTCTTCTTTTTTGTTTATCATATTTCCTATAAGAAACATATATATTACTTATGTAATTTATTGATTACATATATTTTTAAGTTTTAAAGAAACTGCTTCCCAAAGTAATGACTGGTACTAAGAAATAATACAGGCTCCATTGATCCAATATTATTTCAAACAGGAAAAAAGCTAAAGATGGCAACCAGTGAATGGAATTTGGTATGTGCAAAATCAGTATAGATGAGGTAGACAAAACTATAAAGCATAAAGAACATTGTAGGGGCCCAATAAGACTGATCAAAATATAGAATAGGGGCCAGGCATGGTGGCTCATGCCTGAAATCCCAGCACTTTTGGGAGGCCAAGGCGGGAGGATCATTTGAGGCCGGGAGTTCAAGACCAGCCTGGGCAACATATTGAGACCTCATCTCTATAAAAAATTAAAAAATAGCCAGCCATGGTGGTGCATGGATATAGTCCCAGCTACTCAGTAGCCTGAGGCAGGAGGATTATTTGAGCCTAGGAGTTCAAGGCTGCAGTGAGCTATGATTGTGCCACGGCACTGCAGCCTGGGCAATAGAGTGAGACCCTGTCTTAAAAAAAAAAAAAAAAAAGGTGTAAAATAAGGGGCAGGGCAGACCCATGAGACCCATGCAGGGCGAAAGACCACAGTTTCTGGAACAAGACTGAATTCTGAGTCCACCACCTATCTTAGGACCTTAGACAAGACACCTAACATCTCTGTGCTCAGTCCCCTCTTTGTAAATAGGGATGACAAGCACCATCTCTTCTTGTGGTTGTTACAATGGTGCCTGGCCCATTGTAAATGCATTATATGAGTATTTGTTCAATAAAATATAAAGCAGTAACTAAAAGTGATGTTGGTTATAACCAGAGATAAGCAATGCAATCAAAAAGTGTTATGTATATTCTAAATAATAGAGTTTTCTTTTTACAGAATCATAATAAAATAGGGGTTATTTTTAAAAAGTTGTTACCTTCTGACTTGAAATCCCATAAATGCCAATCAATTCTTCAATTCCATCTAGTACAAGTATACATGGCTTTAAGCTGATAGAAGCAATGAACGCTTCTACAAGAAGTGAAAAGACCAAGACATTTGAGTCTTCATTAAGAATATCCGTTTCGAGCTGAGTACCTACAGCATAGAAATTTGCTCAAATTAGGTGAAAATGTTTCCATCATTGCTAAAATATGTTAATGGGCCGAGGAGGCAGAAGAGGTTGGGAAAAACAAGTGCTACTCACAGCTGTATAAATGACACATACATGTCTACATGTGATTAGCATCCTCAATATATTTAACTCAAAAGGGATAATGATATTTACCACCAGATGTCTCCAGTACATTTTCATGATTTTATATAAAAATGTTTTTGTATAATCAAAAACATTACTCTCATTTTCCAGGATGCAAAAATAGATCACGTTACAAAGAGTTTGGGAAAAAAGAGAAGTCCTGTGATCTGTGAAGTTTTCGCAGCTCCTTAACGTTGGGTGCTGTTTAGGGTCACAGCCACCACCCTGGGCACTTCCAGTCACGCACATGTACAAGCAGCTCTCACCTACTGCCTAGTCTATTTGGTCCTAGTCCATCTTAAACCTTATGGAAACAATCCTAATCCTCACCCATCATATTAGACCGCAGCCCTTGCATTCTGGAAGTTACAAGTTCTTAGGAAGAACTAAGCTATGAACCAGCAAAAGGGCAAAAGAAGTAATTTGAGAGGACCAATTTTCAGATTGTGATTAAGTGCCCTCATAGCAGCAAGCCCAAACTGTAATCACCTACTTAATATCCTAAAGTCACCCACCTAATATCCTAAAATCATCTACCTAATATCCTAAAAGCATTTTACTACATAACAACTTCTACATTGCTTTTATTTTTCAAAAGTAATATTTTCCATAGAAATTCAGGCACATCAAGGTCTAGAAAATCAAGTCATGTGTAGAAGCCTTAAAGGATTAAGTCTCTCAGATACCCTGAGATTCTGCTAGAGTCATTGAGAGTTTAGCAAATACTTATTGTTGCCTGTTACGTGAACATTCTGTGCTAGCTGCCAAGAGGAGATAAAATGGCCTGTGATATAAAGTCAAGCATTTAAGGCATTGGAAATGGGTTCTGTACACTAACAGCCACATTTCAAGGCAGAATATGAGTCTTAATAAAGCTTAACGCATCATCATCCTTTGAGGTTTTTATGAAAAAATGCTAAACATCTCTAATCATTAGAGAAATGCAAATCAAAACCACAATGAGATATCACCTAACCCCAGTGAGATTGGCCTCTATCAAAAAATCTCAAAACAACAAATACTGGCAAGGATGTGGAGAGACGGGAACACTCTTACACTGCTGGCGGGACTGCAAATTAGTGCAACCTCTGTGGAAAAGAATTTGCAGATACCTCAAAGAGCTAAAAATAGAAATACCATTCAATCCAGCAATAGCACTATTAGGCATCTACCCAAAAGAGCAAAAGACATTCTATAATAAAGACATCTGCACCCAAATGTTTATGGCAGCACAATTCACTATTGCAAGGATGTGGAAACAACCCAAGTGCCCACCAATTCATGAGTGGATTATTAAAATTTGGTATATGTATACAATGGAATATTACTCAATTATAAGAAACGATGATGATCTAGCACCTCTTATATTTTCCTGGATAGAGCTTGAGCCCGTCCTCTGGCAGTGAGGTATCACAAGATCGGAAGAATAGGCTCCACATGTACTCGCCATCAAATTGGCACTAACTGATCAACACTATGGTGCTCACATGGTAGTAATATTCTCCAGGTATTAGGGGGTTGGGGGGGAGTAAACTTACAACTAACGGACGCGGTGAGCATTGTAGAGGGGAAGGGCATGCCTCTAATCCTCGCTTGGGTGAGGCAAAGACATAAAATGTAACCAAAATGTTTGTACCCTCATAATATCCTGAAATAAAAATAAATATAAAAAAAGATGTGAAACAATAAAGAACCACTCAAGTCACTCTCAAAAAAAAAATCTTTAAAATTACGGACATTGTTGAAATTTCAGACCCTAAATGACAGAATTTTAGAGCAGGGGGGTTCTTAGACATCATCTAGTCTAGTCCAAACCTCTCATTTTGTAGATGAGGAAACTGAGGCCTGGCAAGGTGAAGGGACGTGAACACACAGATCATCAGGAGCTTTTAAAACACTTATTTTTCTAACAGTTTGTTTTCAAGCTGTGCAGCCCTCATTTCGTGGTGTGGATGGCTCGTCAGCAGTCACTGCAGAGCCACAGACTCGTGGACTGTCTGCCTCTCCCACAAAGCCGGCATCGGGGCTAAGGGACAAAGCAGACTGAATGAACCTCGAGAAATACTGCCTGAGAGTCATTAAGTACAGCCTCACTAATATAATCAGAAAAAAATAATCTTAGGCAAAAAATATATATATACTCAGTGATGATGTTTATGGATGTATATCCTGGCATATAAAGAAAAGCATTATGTTTGGTGTTTTTAAAATCACACTTTGGGTGATTATTTTTCCTCAAAATGATGTTGAAGATAAAGTCAGAATTACTGGTAATTGGAAAATATTCCTAAACATTTCTCTTTATTCTGTCAGGACCAATCTGTGTCTACTAAATGACAATGGCCCATTGCCTAATTTAAATGGTAATATCTCAATATCTCAAGACCCACTGGATGATTTGGGGATTATGAACTCACGCACTTTTTATCAGTGTTGTCTCTCCTCATTCAACATAGATTCATTGAGACGCTTCTACGTCTGTGCCAGGCACTGGGTATGACAATAACCAATAAAATAGACATGATCCCTGCATTCACAGAACTCATACAAGAAGACAATAATAAAACACGTAATGACCAGACTATCTGTAAGTTACCTAAGACAGTGGTCCTCAACCTTTTTGGCACCAGGGATTGGTTTCATGGAAGACGATTTTTCCAAGGACAGGGGTTGGGAGGGGATGGTTTGGGGATGATTCAAGTATATTTCATTTATTGTGCAATCAACCTCTCTGCTAATGATAATCTGGATTTGCAGCCACTCCCCAGTGCTAGCATCACCACCTCAGCTCCAACTCAGATCATCAGGCATTAGATTCTCATAAGGAGAGTGCAGCCTAGATCCCTCGCATGCACCATTTATGGTAGGGTTCAAGCTCCTATGAGAATCTAATGCCGCTGCTGATCTGACAGGAGGTGGAGCTTACACGGCAATGGGGAGGGCTGTAAATACAGATGAAGCTCACCCACTGCTCACCTCCTGCTGTGTGGCCAGGCTCCTAACAGGCCATAGACTGGTACTGGTCCAAGGCCTGGGGGTTGGGGACCAAAGGAGGTAAGCACACAGTATTTGGTAGGAGACAACCAGGAAAACTAAAATGCAATTGGACCAGGGCTACACTTGCTGCCTGGTCAAAGTTAGGGGTGAGGGAGAGAGGCACCCACCCATCAGCCCTTCTTATGGAAGGGGCAACTTTTGAATAGACCCTTAAAGGATGAGAAGGGGGGCTGGGCACAGTGGCTCACACCTGTAATCCTAGCACTCCGGGAGGCCAAGGCAGGAGAGTCGCTAGAGCTCAGGAGTTTGAGACTAGCCTTAGCAAGAGTGAAACCCCATCTCTACTAAAAATAGAAAAAATTAGCCGGGCGCAGTGGCGCATGCCTCAGCTACTGAGGAGGCTGAGGCAGGAGGATCGCTTGAGCCCAGGAGTCTGAGGTTACTGTGGGCCATGAGCCACTGCACTCTAGCTGGAGCCATGGAGTCCCAGCTCTTTCCCCCCACCCCCACCCCCCAAAAAAGGGAAGAGAAGGATTTCACTGCCCTGAGAAGAGGGAGGGACATTTCAGGAGAAGGGAACTAAACGGACAAAGACATGGAGGGATGGAAGGGATGGGTGTGCTCCAAGGAGACCAGACGTGTGGGGCAAGGGGCAAGAGACCAGGCTGAGAAGTCAGCCCTGCCAAGGATTTCTGCCCATTCCACGTCACCAACTTGAGTGCAGACTCTCCTGATATCCGATGCTGGGAGAGGACCCTGATGGACATCATCCAAAACAGTGACATTTTCCTCTGTTGTCTCGAGGAGGCAAGACCGTGCAGTAATGACTGGAGCTCCACAGACCTGGGTTTGCACTCCCTGCCCTGCCCATGTATAGCTGTGTGACCTTGCCATTCGGAGCTTCAGTTTCCCTATCTGGGATGATAATGCTATGGATGAATCAATTGTTGAGAGCATTAAATGAGATGCTGATAAAGCCCTCAGCACAGTGCCTGGCACTCAGAAAGCCATCAATAAACGGAACTTACTGTTACTCAGGGCTGCCACCGGGTTCCATGGGATAACATGGAGAGGAAACATGCAAATAAGAGAGTCAGTGACCCTGCTCTGACCTGCGAAGCGTGTCTTCTGTGACACCAGCTGCCTGCAAGGCAGGCAAAGAGAGTGGGAGTCGGAGAGCTGGCTACAGGTAGCTCTTGTCCACAAGGTTCCTTGAGTCTGGCAAGCAGGGGTTGAGAACAGAGGAGCAGAAATGTGAGCGTCACAGGGAGGTGTTTCGGGGTCCCCAAGAGGGAGGGTCCCTGGCTCATAGCCACGCAGGAGCTGCAGCGGCAGACAGCCGTGCTAACAGGAAAATGCTCTCTGCAGAGAAGCTGAATCTGCTCCGAGCACCTGGCCTCTGCGGCTGCAGAGTTCTCAACAGCAGCTCCGCCTCCTCTGCCCACAGCCCCATCGCCAGGTGAAACCCAGCTTGTGGCAAAGGCTGCCGAGCTAAACGACCGACTGACCATGGGGCCAGCCTTCTACACTCACCCTCCGGCCTCTCTGGGCTGCAGAGGTGACGGCTGCAAACTCTTGTAGAGAAGTCCTCCCTCTCCTTAATGCAGCTAAGGAATAGGATTGCCTTGTGTCCCTCAGCAGCCCCCACTCCCTGCTTCTTTCTCTAGCACAGTGAGGAATAATAAAAACAATAATAAATAACAACAATAATAATGGCAGCAGTGTGCCAGGCACCATTTTACATACTTTGCATGTATTATCTTTAATCTTCATGCAGCTTCATGAGGAAGGGACTAATTAAACCCATCCTCATTTTACAGATGAGAAATTGGGGCACAGAGAGCTTAAGTAAACTGCCTAAGGTCACACAGCTAGCAAGTAGCAGAGCCAGAACTGTGGGCCAAGTCCGGAACCACAGCGCTTCCCTTCAGCCTCCCACTGTTAATGGAGAAGGGTGTTCTTTCAGGGATAGAAGGTGCCAAGTATTCCTAAACTGTTCCTGAATTTATTCTACTGTCGTCAGCCTGAAGATCTGTTTGCTTGAAAGATAGCAGCTGTTTTTATCAGGAGCTTTCTGCACCCAAAACCATACTCATTAAAGTAACAATTCACTTTGGGAATAAAATCATCATTGGGCATGAACAACTGAGTTTACATCATCAGCCTGGCCAGACTGAGCACCCTTGGGATGTGCCGGAATAGGATTAGTCATTGTATAGACACAGTCACACCTGCTTCTACTGATTTTGATTTTACCCATTTTATATGCCCTGAGAACTGCAATCACAGAGACCTCATCCACACGTTCACCCGTTTACTCACTGACACCCACCACATGCACAGAAAAGAGACTCAAGTACCTGTCCCCTCATACAGAGATAAGATACATACATCAAAACTCACCCTGGGGCACCCACCTACTCACTCAAAGCCCAGAGGCACACGTGGGTACATGCCCCTGCATGAGAAGAGATGGACTCCCAAAAGCAGGCAAAGTCAGACGCAAACATGTAAATACACAGTAGTGTACTGATCACTAACAATAGCCAATATGTATCAGTGCTTACTAGATGCCAAGCACTAAGCTAAGTGCCTTTGTCTTTCATACATCACCTTAGTAGTTAATCCTCTCAACTACATGTAGGTGCTTTTTAAAAAATTATTATCCACATTTTACAAAGAGGAAATTTGAGTCATAGAGGGCTAAAATAACTCAACTAAGGTCACACAGCTAATATGCAGTGGCACATGGTTTGGATGCAGGTGACCAGGCTCCCCGACCGCTCCTGGCACAGTTAGGCACGATACAGACCCACACGACCGGTAGCATGCACTGGTGCATGCCCTGCATGTTAAATATCACGTGTCCAAGGCAGAACACTTGATTTCTCTCAAAACCTACTTCCCCTCCCACATCCCACCAATGTTGGCCCATCTCAGTCAACAGCCCTCCCCGTCTGTCTAGTTTCCTAAAGCCTAAAGCTAGGAGTTCTCAATTCCTCCCTTTCCTTCAACCTGCACGTTCCTTTCCTCAGCAAATCCTCAATCCAAAGCCCTCCACACCCACTGCTATTGTCCTCTCCGAGCCACCATCTCTTGCATGGACCATTGCAGTAGCCTCTAACAAGTGTCCCTGCCTCATGCTTGCGTCCCTACATCCATTTCCCACATATCAGACTGATTCTGATCTTTTTAAAATAATCCAATCACATCACTCTCCTGCTTAGAACCCTCCACTGGCCTCCCATTGCATTTAATAGAATCCAAACCTAACATTCTGATCTGCGAACCCAGGTAAGAAGTGGCCCAGCCTTCTCCTGCTTCATCTGGTGGGACCCTCCCCCCACGCAGCGCCCCACTGTCGGGCCTCACTGGCCCTCTTTCCCTTTCTAATTCATTCAACTCTGTTTCCAGTTGCGGAGCTGTATTACCTTAGCTGTTGGCTTTGCCGGAAATGTTCTTTTTTCTGGTCTCCATGTGACTGGCTCCTTGTCAACGAGATCTCCCCACAGAGTGTGGCAGAAAGGCTGGCTCCTGTCCCACAGAGGTTTATGCTCCCCCTTCCTTAGGGTGTGGTTAGTTTTCTGTCCCCACTCAATTCCTGGTGTAGCCATGTGGGCCCAGTGTGGCCAAGTGCTTGCCAAAAGAATGGGCCAAGACTTTTAAGGAACAAGTGTGCCTTTTCCACTCTTGCCCCCTTCCTCTAGCCAAAAGCAGAGAACTCTGCGGCTGTAGGGGATGACACAGCCTCAAGAAAGAACCTGTGTCCCTAAATCACCACCTGGAAGAAAGCAACTTGATACCTGACTAGGGACATGAGTAAGAAATGAGCTTTCATTTGAGAAGCCACCGAAATGGGATTTAGTTGATACAGCAGCTCGAATTACCCTAACTAATACAGACACATAGTCCTGACTACTCAGATAGCCACCCTGTCACCGTATCACATCACTCTGCATGGCAGTTATCATTATTGGATGTTTATTTGTTTGTTATCTGCCTTTCTCAACTAGAACACAGTATCGATGAGCCAGTTCCTGTGCACACACTGCTACCTTCTTTCTCTGCCTTTTCTTCAGAGAACTTCCCACCATCCTCCCCTCCCCAATAACGTGAAAACTACATAATGTAAGGACTTTTGTCCATTTTGTGCACTGCTGTATCCCCACTGCCTGGAATAGTGCCCTGGCACATAAAGGTACTCAATTAATATATGGTAAAAGAAGAAAGAAAGAAAAGGAAGGAAGGAAGGAAGGGAGGGAGGGAGGAAGAGAGAGAGAAAAAAAGAAAATAAAAGAGAAAAGAGAAGAGAAGATAGGAGGGAGGGAAGGAGAGAGTGAGTTTTTCTGTGTGAGGGGAAGAGGTGGGTAGAAATATAAGCGAGAGAACACGGGGTTTGGATCAGAACAAGAGAACAACGGCCGCATGAGCAGAAGAGAGAGCCATTCCTTTCTAACCCACCAGACATTTTCTGAATGAATGGGAAAGTTGAATTGTTACCGTAGTTTTTGTGCTGTAATTCTGTGATGAAGTAATGGATCACAGACATGATGTCACTGCTTTCGCAGGTGCTTCCCACAAAGTGAGAGATCATCAGCGTGCTCGGATATTTATTCTTGAAATAATTCACCCAGTTGGCAATCAGAGTGGATTTCCCACAACCACGTTCTCCAGACAAGAGCAAAATAGACTTGTAAGTTGGAAGAGAATTTATTCTGAAAAATAAAGGGGTGAAATGTAGTCAAGAATATTTACCAAGGAAGGAAGGCAGGCAGGTGGGGAGAGAGAACGGGAGGGAGGGTAGGAGAGAGGAAGGAAGGAAGAGAAAATTTCCCTGCATATATTTTGCCTCTAGCTCTAGTCTCAATTTTGGCCTCAATTGGCTTCAGATAAGTCATTCACCCTCTGGGTTTTAGCTTGGTCCTATGTAAAATTAGGAGAGTAGACAGTAACCTTGGAAGGCCCTTCCAGCTACACAGATGCTAGGGTTGTCCAATAAGAACCTAAGGTTACGTAAAGGGTCCCAGGCCTGGGAAGGGAAACTGTATCACACCCGTTCACTGGCCTTGTATCTGGCCTGCTCATTCCTTCCTTGGGTTACCACCACCATCACCAGACTGATCCATGGTTTAACATCATATTGACAGAGAATCAAAACTTGAAGCACTCATATGCCAAGAATTCCCATCAATCCTGATGATCACAAAATTAGAAATTAAACTAAAAAGAAAATCATCAGATAATGACTTGCTGAGAAATAGCCTGTTCCTCCACCAGGGTATGTTAGCTGGCAATACTGCATAAATATGATTTCTTGGAACTGACAGGAGAATAATGATAATATAATTTGTCTTGTTGCTTTATTTTTTTAGTAAAAAGCTTCTGGACAGGCAGAGGATTCTCAGGGTCACGAATATCACTACAAATAGACTCTAGCCTTGAGCCTTGCACAGTTATGACTCAATAAATACGTGTCTAGTGATTTTTCATTGATGTAAGTTCCATAAGGAGGGCAGATACCAGGCTTACCTTACTCACTACTGGATATTTAGTGACTAGCACAGCACCTGACCGTAAACTGTTAAATGAGTGAATGAAATAAAATGAATTGAGATTCAGCAAAGCAAGAGGTTCAGCCTGAAAACTGATCAAAATGGAAAACCTAAAGCAGTGTCATTAGAAGTTACTTCATAAGAATTCCATCGCCATTATTGAGACTTAGGAATCTATGCTCTATTGTGGAAATTATTTCACCAGCAAATTTGAATGGGTGGATTAGATTTTATGCTCTGCTTCCACCTGTGCCCTCATTCACTCTATCCTCAACCAAGCAGTGAGAGTGAGCTCTTCAAAATATGTCACATCACTCTGCTCAAATGTAGCGAAAACCCAAGTCCCTACAATGAACTGTTAGACCAGACAAGACTCAAACCCTCCCACCACCCAATATCTCTCCGACCTCCGCCTCTCCCTACAGCTCTGATTTCCTTCCAGCTGCCTGGTCTCCCTGCCATTTCTCCAGCCTCAGGGCCTCTGTGTTTGCTGTGACCTCCCTCTGGAAAGCTCTTCCTATCCATATTTGCATAGCTTGCTCTCACACCTATTTTTAGTAGCTGCCCAAATATCACCTTCTCAGTGAGGGCTTCCCTCACCCTACCAGATGGTCTATTCCCTTTCAAAGTTTCATTTTGCTCCATAGCGCTTGAAGGCATCTAGCATACTACATATTTTACATATTTATTATGTTTATTGCCTGTCTCTACAATGCAAGCTCCATGGATGCAGGGATTTTTGTCTCTTTTATTCATTGCCATATACCCTGTGTCTAGAACAGTTCTTGGCACCTCACAGATAAAATCAAGGAAGGAAAAATACAAATATGATGCATCAACATGATTAGGGCTAGAATCTTAAAGATTTCTTCTCAAGAACAAATAGAGGCCGGGCGCGGTGGCTCACGCCTGTAATCCTAGCACTCTGGGAGGCCGAGGCGGGTGGATCGCTCGAGGTCAGGAGTTCGAGACCAGCCTGAGCAAGAGTGAGACCCCCGTCTCTACTAAAAATAGAAAGAAATTATCTGGCCAACTAAAAAAAAAAAAAAAAATATATATATATATATATATATACAAAAAAAAAATTAGCCGGGCATGGTGGTGCATGCCTATAGTCCCAGCTACTCGGGAGGCTGAGGCAGTAGGATTGCTTAAGCCCAGGAGTTTGAGGTTGCTATGAGCTAGGCTGACGCCACGGCACTCACTCTAGCCCGGGCAATAAAGCGAGACTCTGTCTCAAAAAAAAAAAAAGAACAAATAGAAACTGAAAACATTGAAAGCAATCTATAGCTCCTTTCAAAGTGAGGTAAAAAAAGAATGCTATTGATGCATATGGTTGGTTATTAAAACAACTCTTTGAAACTTGAAAAGAACACTCCTTTTCTGTGGACTTTACACTGTATTCAGGAACTTATAGTACAGAGCATTGTTTCCAAATGGCAAAGCAAACAAAGCCCTGAATGTTTTCAAATAGCTAATTTAAAAAGACTTACTTAATTTTTGCATTTTCATTGAGTACAATAATTTGAGTTGTTCAAATGAAATAAAATTTATTAAACTTCTCATCCACTCTGAAATACTCAATTATAATCTAAATGAGAAGTAATTCACATACCAAAAGATTCAGTTTTAAAGTGTACAATTCAATGGTTTTCATTATGTTTACAAGGTTGTACAAACACCGTCACAATGTAATCCCAGAACATTTGCATCACCCCAGATAAGAAACTCTGAACCCCTAAGAGTCATTCTCCATTTCCCCACTACCCTCATCCCCCAGGAGCCACTAACTAACTTTCTGCCTCTACGAATTTGCCTACTCAAACCTAACAATTTTAACACATGACCTATATGCTTCTCCTGTACTCATAAAAATATTGACTAAGCACCATATCGCATTAACCAAATAAACTGTTTTCCTCTCAGCATGGGTTCTCAGAACCATAAGAATGAGTGGACTGAACTGGTGGATGCTGAGCCTGGGACAGCGATGGTGGAGGACAGCCCTGAGCCATCACAGCCACTGAGGCTTCATTCCAAACCACAAAACTCTCACAGGATAAAGGAGATTCATGGTAACAGCTGGAAGATGAGGATGGAAAAAGTAAAACTATCCTAAGACCCTCCCCATTCCTAGGGATGAGACGGGGAAGGGCGACTTAGACAACCTCAGCTTTCTTACTGCAGGCCTCAAGCCAGGTGGTAAACAGGGCATGTCACCAGCCAGGGTGGGAAAGATACAGAAGTTTTATTGTAGCGGACACTAAATAAAGCAATGAAGGAATGCACACATTGGATAAGATAACTCAACCCCCTTACATACAAACACAAAGAATGATATGACCCATATTGTTTTAGTAAGTGCTGGCTTAATATCTGAATGTAATTAATAATCAGCTGATGATATATGTAGAAGCCTTTTGTAAACTATACAATACTATGCAGATGTGTTATTCATATTTCTTAATATAATTTCATCTCTTTAAAGTCATCCTGTCATTCTTGGGAACTACTTAGACCAACTTTGATGTACGGGAGAAAAAAGAAGGCAGATTGATTCCCTGCCCTCTGGGAGTTTATAATCTTCTTGAGGACACTGGAAGAGATTATGTGAAATACCAGAAGAGCTTTGCAAGTGGACAGTGATATCTGATAAGGAAATTCTAACACAGGGGTGTCTTTTAGGGGGTCTCTCTTGCAGGAAGGCATGGGCAGAGAACAGGGGAAGTGAAGAAAGGCATCCCAAATTTAGGGGATCACATTTACCAAAGTCAGGCTATTTTACGTGAGCCCCATGAAAAGGCTTGGAATTTCTTGACTTCTTACCTGAGAACAGAATCTAAACTGGAACCTGCTGCTGCATTGTTAAAATCAAGTTCCACATCCTTTAAGGCAAATCTTTCCAGGATTTCAAAGGTCCTGTTTGACTCCTTGGAAATAACAAACACTTGCTTGCACTTCTCAGTAAGCTCTTCATGATAGAAACGTTCAAAGCGGTGCTTGTAGTCTTGATAGTCAAAAAGATAAGTTTTAATATCTTATATTTGTAGTTTCACATTTTCAATTGTACATTGGTTATTTATTATAAATTCCCAGGACAGTATCTGCCTCTTATATCAATACTACCTTCTTTCTATTTGGGCTCCATATTTCACAGTTCATTCCATATGCCAGTGAAAGAAAACTATAGGCAAACCATTTAACCATTCTCATGCTATTTATACATGGAATCCTACTTACAATCCCAAGTTATTTCATGGCCTCAGAATGACAAGGGCCCAAAACATTAGCGTTGCTATATACATTCATTCTGTCATTTTTATAAATTGTTAGCTGAATATGAAGTTATCTAATTCAATCTTGTGGGGTATCTGTGTGTGTCTGTCCATGGCAGAGATTGGGGGAGTGGGGTATATTTTTAGGATCAGATGCCAGGGGTTGGATGCAGTGGTTCACACCTGTAATCCCAGCACTTTGAGAGGCCAAGGTGGGAGAACTGCTTGAGGCCAGGAGTTTGAGACCAGCCCAGACAACATATTGAGACCCTCATCTCTACAAAAAATTTTTTTTTTAAAATTAGCCAGGGCACGGTGGCATGTGCCTATAGGACCAGCTACTTGGGAGTCTGAGGCAGGAGGATCACTTGAGCCCAGGAGTTCGAAGCTGCAGTGAGCTATGATGGGGCTACTGCATTCCAGCCTGCATGACAGAGTGAGACATCGTCTCAAAAAAAAACAAAAACAAAACCAACAAAAACAAAAAAACCCGAATGCCCTAATAAAGATGACAATCATGCATAGGGTTGTAGCTCTGTCACTGGGCAAGTCCCTTAAAGTCTCCAGTAAAATAAGGGGGAGGGCCAGACATTTGGATGATCTCTGGAGTTTCTGCCAGTTTCAATTTACTGAAATTCTAAACTCATTGACTAATTAAAGTCCAGGTGTTCTAAACTGCCAAAATTCTCTGTTGTCTCTGGAGACATCCATATTCCCCAAGTTTGTTTTTTTAGGGTTAGAGGCTGTTATCAACATATACAGGAAAAGGAACAGCAGATAGGTTAGCCTGGTGGGTTCCCAAGATACTCACCCTGTATCTTCATAGTTAACTGGGCTGCCCTGTGGTTCAGGTTAAGGCCAGAATAGACCTGGTGGACCTACTGTGTGGCCAAGGTCAGCTTCATGTTTCAAGATCTTAGAATTTGGGACGACCTTACAATCCAACAGGCCTCTTGTGCTAACCTTAAACCTCACCCACTATTCTCAGGTATCTTCAAGGACCTCAAAAGTACTTCTAAGAGTCAAGAGTATAAACTGATAGCTCTATGTTACCTCTTACATTAACAACCAGGTGGCCAAATGGCCTGTTGCTACCCTAGCTGTGGACTTTGAGATTTGGGAGCTAACTGCGTGATTACAGAGTATCAAAGATCCAAAAGAAAAAGAATTTAGTACTTCCTTCTAAAGCTTTTTTTTAATAATCCATCCATTCTGGATCTTCTAATTCAGACATTTACACTGCATATATACATTCAAGAATAAAGTCTAAAACAAGCTAATCTTTCAACAATATCCAAAACCAAAGCCTAAGGAGAATTCTATGAAGTAATAATCTGACCCTAACCTAAATACACAGAAAGGCTTGATTCCTGAACACATTAGTGAACATTAATCAATGAATGTGATTCAGATTGAGATTAGTAAAAGAATATTAATATTAACCACATTTCTGACGTTAGCCAATTGTACATATTCTTCCAGGACCCATTTGGAATTATTCATTCTCATTAGTTATTTACTCTGTGCCTAATATGTGCCAGCTGCTGTTTTTAGATGTTTTATTAATACATACATTACTACTCTCAAAGTAGTTAATGTTAACCCATTTTGCAGAAGAAAAAAACTAAGGCTTACCAATAGTAAGTAATTTGCTCAAGGTCACACGACTAAGAACTAAAAAATATGGGATTTGAGGACATGTATGTCAGATTCTAAAACCCCAAGCCTGTAGTAAATATTTGGGATACTTTTTGGCTGCCCAATATCAATTTACCCTACCCTAGTTTCAGTAACAGCCCTAGATTTTCATTTGGGATCCACCCATCCCACCTCTCAGTTCATATTATTCCAGTGAGTCTGACTCCACTTCTAGCTCCAGAGGTGGCCTATGACCCAGGATTCGCCAATCAGAGCATCACATTCTCTTGGCACCAGTGATTGACTCAGATACAAGCATATAGCCCAGGTCAGGCTAATCAGAGACAGAAAGACTCAATGCTGGGACTTGGAGTCACTTCTGCTGGACTTGAACCTGGAGCTGCTACAGCCATCTTCCTCCATGACGGAGCTCCAAGGAGCTAAGCCAACATCCATCAGGACAGCAGAGCCAAGCTAAGAAACGGTGAAAGACAAGGGTCTGGTAACATCATTTCATCATTTCAGCCACTGGATGAAGGCTGAGCTGAACCAGACCTAATCCTGGGCTTTGCAGTTATATAAGTGAATAAATTCCCTTTTTGTTGAAGCTAGTTTGAGCTACTTGCAACCAAAAGAGTTGTGACTGATACAATGTTCTTTTCCAGGGTCCAAAATGATTTCGCTTGTAGGCAGAGTTTTGTTTGGCCAGCACAGGTTGGTCTTCACCACTACCCCTAGACTGAATTCAAATGACTTTAGGTGGGTCAACACTCCCCTGTTCACTGCAGATCCATCTGCTCACCCTCGTGTTACAAGGACAATTTTCTGCCTGATCCCTGAAAGCATTTGAGTGCCACCATTTTGCAGCCCACATTAATCGGGCCCTTTCATCAGTGATTCATAACCTTTTTTGGGTCATTAAGCCTTTTGAGAATCTAACCAAAGCCACAGGTCATTTCCCTATCCCCAAAACACATATATGCATATGAATGTTCTATTTTTCATACAATTTCATGTAATTTTCATATAATCATCACAGATCCTTCCTGAAGTCTGGTCTAGGGAAAAAAGTGCCTGTCATACTCTTCCCTTTTTAATCTGGTACATGTCCACAAGACACTATTTCCAAAACTAAAGGTAATCCTTTCACTTAGAGGCAGTGTTTCTCAAACTTTAATGTGCATGCAAATCTCCTGGTCACCTTATTAAAATGCAAATTTTAATTCAGTACACCTTGAATGGGGACCAATATTCCACATTTTTGATAAGCTCCCAGGTGCTGCTGAGGTCACCAGTCTGAGGATTACACTCCAGTAGTAAAGGTGAAGGACAACAGGCATGGATTTTAGAGTCAGAGGGCCCCAGGTTCAAATCCTGAATTGGTGCCTCACTAGTTATGTAACATTGATAACTCACTTAATTGCTATACAGTAGTTTTCATTTGCTCATGCACAAATCCAAAATTATAGTATCTACCTTGCAGGGCTAAATTTTAAAGACTAAATGTAATACATACACCAAGCACCAGACAATTAATACAAGTTAGTTCTTTTCACTGTAGCTCAGGATTTTTCAACCTCAACACTATCCACATTTTGGGCTACATAATTCTTTATCATAAGGGCTGTCCTGTGCACTGTAGGATGTTTAGCAGTATCCCTAACCTTTCCCCACTAGATGCCAGTAGCTCTCCCCCAATTGTGACAACCAAAAATGTCTTCAGACATGGCCAAATGTCCCTTGAGGGGGCAAAATTGGCTCTGGTTAAGAATCACTCCCTAGATCCACATGTTAACTGCTAGATATTTGGAGTCTTCCCTGAGCTCCTTAACTTCCTAGATAATCTTCCATGACCCATTATTTACCCTTATTTTCAGTTTCAAAAATCTTCAAAATGGAGAAATACATGTTACACGTATACAGTAACAATTTTAACTGCTTAAGGAATATTTCCAATTATTTAAAAACTCCTTTTACAAGGAAGACCTACAAAACATTAACCTTATGTTGGTAATAGACTTAGCGATCTCTATATTTACTAACCTATATTTTCCATCATTAGAGCGGCTGGGTAAAGTTTTTCTATCACAACCGACCAGTCCTTGAAAAGCAGCTCGCCCAACTCATGGAGACTTTTATAAAATCTCACAGGGAGCCCTTTCCTAATAATCTTGGCCTTAAGCTTTCCAATCCTCAATTTTTCCTCATCATTCACTGCAGAATCTGAGGACAGCCTCTCCTCCTTTTCCCCACCTAAAGTCTTCAGCAGTGTGTCTCCAGTCCTAAAGTAAAAATACTGAAATTGAGACTCATTCATAAATGCTGCTTGAATGATCTCAAACTCCGTCAGACTGCAGCTGGGATTCTCCAGGACCCAAGGGTAACCGTTTCTCGCAGCAACGTAGAGATTCTGTTCTAATTTGGATAAACTTGACAAGTCGGTTGCTTTGGAGAACACGAACGGTGAGTAGTCAGGGAGAAAGTCTCCATACGTCTGACCCAGCATGCAGATGAAAAAGGGAAGGCAGCTGTTCACATAGTCGAGACAGAGCTTCAGATGCTGGGAGTGGAGACAGGAATACTGTCGAAACAGGTTGGCTGGTAGGGATTTGGGGGCCTCCAACGCTGACCAACTCAGGTCCACAGCTTTGAAATAGGTGCCCCGGGAATTGCAGAGTTCATTGAGCTGCGGGAAGATGCTGTTTGCCAGAAAGTCTCTCTCTTCTTGAAAATCATTCAGAGTCGAGCAGATGTAAGGCTGAATGGGTTTGTGGGGCTTCAAAATGGATTCGGGATACATTTCTACATTCTTGTTTGTCTTCTGGCTCATTTCACCTTGCTCAGAGACGACCCCGCACTTAAAATAGAACACTTTTCATCCTGGTGCAGCCACCGTCCTCCACTGCTTCTAAGTCTTCCTCCTATTTATGTTTGCTATGAACAGATGGAAATCTTGCCCCCAAATTGTTTCTTTCTTACTGAAACTGGAAGGTGAGAGATGCCAACCAATGGATGGATCAAAGTTGAAAAACAATCTAGTTCAAGTTAAAACTGAAAAGGAAAAGACACATTCATTTTAGGATTACAGGCAGTTCAGGTCTCCCCTGCTCTCCCAAAGCTTTCACTGGAGAACTGAGAACCACGAGGTGAGTGGGCACTGGATGTCAGGCCTCCCCTCTGCCTCCCGCTCCACCTTCCCAGTGTTCCTGCGGCCAGCTGCTACTTCTGCCCCCTGTGAATTTGGAAATTATGCAACAGCACTTGTGCGAAAAGGAAAACAAGTCCACAAAAGGAGCCCAATGTCTTTAGGAGCAGAACGAGCCAAGGAAGACCCGTGACTTTGACCAGAAGCAAGAATGAAATCAGGTATGAAGTTGAGGTCAGGATAGGAGGAACAAATCAAAGTGTCAGAAGGCCCAAAACCACGAATGCAGCTGACAGATAAGAGGCAGGGAAGTCTGGGTCTAACAACCTGATGGAGTTCAGTGATTTTTTTTTTTTTTTTTTGTCTTAGATTGTGCAGGCGCATACAACATTCCACTCATCACCATGTGCTGGGAATTAAATTCCACTGAGCTAATGGAAAAACACACACCCTCTAACAATGACATAACTATGCTTGCAAGAGCTCAGAAAAAAAAATATGGAAATAACCTAGTTTTCTGAGCTTTTTCTTGAAACAACTCATTTCCATAGCAAATGTTGCTTTTTTGGTTTTGTAGCTTTCACTTGTGAAAAAATATATCACGTTATCAAGTCTGAAGCAATTTTTCATCAAGATCACCCAACAACAATAATGCGGTTCCTTTTTAGAAAGCCTTAACCCTTTTGCATTGAGTTGTCCAAGAATCGTATGATAGTTAAGAGTATCACCCTACTTTACAGACAGGATAATTAATGTCCAGTCATTTAGCTAGTAAGTAGAGAACCAGGATCTAAACACAGGTCAGCCTGACTCTAGAACACATAAATTGTAATGCCTCCATATTATAAAAATAAGACCCTAGGTGATGAAGATGCCATAAATCAGTGGGCAGGAAACACCTATGCAATAAACGGTACAGTAATAAACAGGTGGCAATTTAGAAAAAAATAATTTAAACCACAGTCTCACACTATTTCACAAAAAAAAAAAAAATTCTAAAAGATGGCAGAATAGAACCCTGGGTGGGGGTATTAATAGGCTTCTCACCAGTCATGTAGGAGGCTTGAGATAGATTACTGGCCCTTGCAAATATTTACCTTCTCCTACTCCCCTGTGATCAGAGGTTTCATTCCTATTTTATTCATTACCATGTCCCCAACACCTAGTATACTGATGGGCTCAGAGTATGTGCTAGGGAAATACTTGTTGAATGAATGAATTTAATGTGATTTTTTAAATGAAAGGAAAACATAAATATTTAGCAAACCTGAAGCAGACTTCCAAAATATAAGCTATAAAAGAAATCACAAAAGATGGAGAAATGAAATTACCTTTTAATAAAGACTTAAAAGGTAAACAATCGACTGTAATAATATTTGCCACAGATTTTATCTTTATTCTAGGAAAAATACTAACACCCCAGTAGAGACATAAGCAAAAGATACAAACAGACAAAAAAGAAAAACAATATAAGAACACATATAAAAGAATATTCAACTTTTCTAGAATTTAAAGAAATTTAAAAATAAGCAATGAGCAATGATTTTTAAAAAAAATTATAGCTATCAAAATATTGATGAAACATATCTCATATATAACTATGGAATTGAAAATTGGTAATCTTGGAAAGCTATTTGGCAATATATTTCAAAATATATTAAAGCATATATAATCTTCGACTCAATGATTCTACTTCCTGGGAATCACTCCCAAGGAGTTAATCCAAATAGTGGAAAACTGTAGATATTAAGATGTTCATTGCATGTTTACTGGAGAAAAAAAAATAAAAGAAATAAAGCAAACTAGATGGTCTTTGCTAAGGGAATAACTAAGAGGAGTAAAAGTATAGCCACTCGCAGCAGGTTATGCATCTATTAAAAAGACTGTTATGGATTTCTGCTTCCAGCCATGATAGATTAAACATGGACAACTTACCTACCCTCTGCAAAAAAATTAGAAAACTGGACAAAATATATGAAATAGCTGTTTTCAGACAGTAGACATCAGGCAGTACAGGAGTATGATCCCTGAGAGAAGGCAAACAAATGAGATGTACCTATTGATCATTCCACCTTTCAGCTTGGGGCACATCCCAGATGATGCTGCCAGAAGGGGGATTCAGAGTAGAGCACAGTGCATCTTGCTGATTTGAGGAGACAGAGATTGTAGCGCAGAGAACCTGAGGAAGCTGTAAATTTGGGGGCAGAGTTCCAGAGAAAAAGGAGCCATGCAGGAAAAGAATTCCAATAATCGGCGTAGAGGTCCCCCTGAGTCTTGTCTGAATACCCTGCTGCACGTGTATAAGGTGAAACTCCATAACGTTTGGCAAAGAATGACTATGGAACTCTAAACTTAACAATTCCCAGTGCTCACACGGGGCAGAGAAAATTTCAAGTATCAATCAGCTAGAGTGGAGAGGGTTCACTGATCACTAGGGTGTTTTATGTACAGACTCCATAAAAGTAACTCCTTATTAGTAGCAATCAATTATCCCTTTAGTAAAGGCTATTCTAGACCTTCCCTAAAAAAGTGTACACCAAACCTTGAAAGAATCGAGCTGATCTGGAAGTAATTTAACTACCCATCAGAGCAAAACCCAACACTCTTTAAGGATGACAACAAAACCCAAACCTCAACAATATGAAATTCATTAGACATGCAAAGAGACAAAAAAATATGACCCATCATAGTCAGGAGAAAAATCAATCAATATGAACAGACCTGGAAATGTAGAGAAGATGACATTACCAGACAAGGACTTTAAAACAATATTACACTCTTTATGCCAAAGATCTAAAGAAAAACATGAATTGAGCAAGAAAAAAAGGAAGATTTATAAAAAATAAAATGGAACCTCTACAGACAAAAAATGTAATATCTGAAATGGAAAATTCACTGCATGGACTCACAGCAAGCAGATAAGACATCAGGAAAAAAATTAGTCAATTTGAAAATATAACAATGAAAACAGCTTGCAAAAAAAGACAAAAAGAAACTAAGCAGAGCCTCAGTAACTGAGGGACAGTATCAAGTGGTTCTCACCTGACCCAGAAGAAGAGGAGAAAGGGAGGAAGGAACAGAAAAAAATCTGAAGAAATAATTGCTGAAAAATGTCCAAATATGATGAAAGCTATACACCCACAGATCTAAGAAGCTCAATACTCAGCAGAATAAACACAAAGAAAGCTATGCAAAGGCTGAAAAACAGTGATTTAAAAAAACCTTAAAAGCAACAAGAGAAAAAAGGCACATTACAAAGATAAGTCATGCTATGCAGGGCCTTCTGGATCCAGGCTGACGATGAAAAATTCTTTAACAATGTCATAGAACAGTAACAGGCCTTTGGCCTCAGCAGTGAAGAAAGAGTCAGGCTCCATCTTGCCCTTCCCATGCATGAATATGGTTTAGCTTGAGCCCTGAAAACTCTGGGAGTCTTTCAAAAACTCTGGACATTCCTTTGAGAAGGCCTGAGATAGAGTTCCCTGAGGAAAGCCGGATAAACTGCTACTCCCTTCCCTGCCTATGGTCCCCATCCCATGCCCTAGGCTTGCTGTTTTGGGGATCTTTAGCATAAGGGAATAATGAATTGAAAAGAAAATTTTTTAATCAAAAGTCTTCCGGGTGTTTCCTTTCCTGCTTGGGGTGTAGAAATATAAAAGATTGTCTCAACCACCCAAACAATGAGAAAAAATCTAGAAAACCTATACAATTAAAATTTGCTTAAACTGATCAGAGAGCTAAGGTCTCAAGGCAAATAAGTACCCTGGATTCAAAAGAGGGACAAGTCCCTTTGAGGAGAGATGGGACATACAAACTGACACACTTGTGGCAGAGCATGGGAGGAAGCAGCAAGTAAGACATCAACTAAAATTTTAATGAATTTTTAAAGGCCAAGAATGGGCTAGTATAAGAGTCTTGAATAGCTGAGGGTTCCACACCTAAGAGTTTGCATTCATTCAAAGCTCTTTTCCATGGGTTTCTGCATAGGTACTCAGGAGAAAAGATCAGGGACAGGGAAGGAGACCAGAGAGGCTCTCCTTGGTGAAGGAACCCTGTAGGAGGAGACTGGCAGGGCTTGGGGGAAAGGCATACAGCCTTGCTTACTTCCCCAGATCCTTCTCTCATACAAAGCAAAGGCTTTAAGCCAATGAGAGAAGAGCAATAAGCCCCGTCAGCCTCAGGTCAGAGACAAAAAACCATTTCCAGTTGTAGCTGGGGGAAGAGAGAAGAAAATCCTCTAACCCTCGGGAAGGAACAGAAAACTATCTTGGGCCCAGAATGCTATACTAATACCAAGCAGAGGTCTACTACAGCTTGGGAGAGGGACAGGAAACTATTGCCTAAGAACAACCACACATACAAAAGAGTTTGGAAGGCAGAGGGGGGAGGGGCAGGAACATTGAAAAAAGCTCCACCCCTAATGCGGAGGCACATATGGCCAATCTAAGACGGAGACTCCAGCAAGACAATAGAGAACTCCCCTCCAACTCTATGAGCCTGCAACCAAGTAACAATACACAGTCTACCACTGAGGGAGGAGCAAGAGCATAGACAGACACACACCCTGAAGGATGAGCATGCAGGGTCGGCTGAAAGTGGAGGGTTGACATGCATACTGAGAAAAACTCTGACAATTGAGCTCCCACCCTATACACAAGGCTACAGCAGCCCAGCACCAAAGGAACTTAAATTCTCTATTGCACTGAAGGTAACAATAGCAACAACAAAAGCTAAACCCAGCTCAATTCATGACCACCTTGACTAAACCCTCACACTAACACGTTAATGGAAAAGAGGTATGCCATTTCCAGGGGTAAATACTATCTATCTTAGCTTCAACTGTTCTTCATATGATGTCTGACTTTCACTTTAAAAGTTATGAGACCCAAAATGCTAGGAAAAAAACACACCATTGTCAATAGAGATACCAATCAACAGAACCGCACCCAGAGAGGACCCAGATATTGGAACTTTCAGATACGTTTTAAGTAGCTATGATTAATAGGTTAAAAAATCTAGTGGCAAAGGTGTAAAACATACATAAATACATGTAAAATTTCAGCAAAGAGATGGAAACTCTGAGAAAGAATCAAATGGAAACACTAGAAAGAAAAAAACATGGTATCAGAAATGAAGAATTCCTTCATTAGGCTTACCAAAAAACTAAAGAATCAGTGAACATGAAGATAGGACAATAGAAATCCAAATTAAGACACAAAGAGAAAGAGGGGGAAAAAAACCCAGCAAGCATCCCAGACCTGTGGCAACAACTTCACCCAGTCCAGATACATGTCATTGTAGTATGAGAAGGAGAAGAGAGTGAGATAATGGGTCAAAAGAAATAATTGGGGAAAAAATGGCTAGGAATGTTCAGAAATAATGAAAGGCGTTCCAAGAATCTCAGATAAACCCAAGAATCTCAGATAAACCCAAGCAGCATAAAAACAAAACAAAGAAAAAAGAAGAGAGGAAAAGAAAACACCCAAACACATCACACAGAGAAACAAAGATAAGAATCATAGCAGACTTCTTGCAAGAAACTACACAAGCCAAAAGAAAATTGAGTAATTTCTTTAAAGTAGTGACAGGGGAAAAAAAAATGGTCACCCTAGAATTCTATACCTTGTTAAAATGTCTATCAAAAATTAAGGAAAACTGAAGACTTTTTCAGACAAATAAAAGCTGAGAAAATTGACTGCCAGCAGGCCTGTATAATAAGAAATATTAAAGGAAGGTCTTTGCACATAAGGATTATGATACAAATAGAAACTTGGATCTACACACACAGAAAATAAAGAGCACTAAAATGGTAAAAATGAAAGAAATTTTTCTTATATTAATCACTCTAAAAATAACTGTTTAAGAAAAAACAGTAACAGCGCTCTGTGGGGTTTATAACACATGTAAAAGTAAAATGTATGACAATAGCACAAAGAATGGGAGGGAGGAATTAGAAGCGTACTTTTGTAAGGTTCTTACACTACATGTAAAATAATATAATATTTGCAGGTAGGCTGTGATACATTAAAGTTGCACACTGTAAACCCTGGGGCAATTAATAAAAATATTAAGAAGAGACAGAACTAATAAGCCAGTAGGATAGATTAACTGGAATCACTCAAAATAATCAACTGATTTAATTCCAATAATATCAATAATTAAATTAGATATAAATGGGTGAAACACCTTAATTGAAAGAGAGAGGTTATCAGGTAAGATAAAAAAGCAAGACTCCACTGTATGCTGTCTAGAAGAAATTCACTCTCACTATAAAGAGACAGATGGGATAAAAAGAAAAGGTTGGAAAGAGACATACCATGCAAGCACTATTCAAAAGTCAACTAGAGGAGCTACATTATTATCCAGAAAAAAGAAGACTTCAGATCAAGGAATATTACTAGGGACATTATATAATGATAACTCATAAAAAAATGGTAACACATAGGTCACAGAGAAAGTAAAAAAATAGAATGGTGACAGAAGGCAGGTCATTTGTTACCTGTTAAAGGTTTGGGGGAGGAAATTCTGTAAATTGGAAGAAGCACAAGGAAACTAACTCTTTGGGATACTGGAAATGTTCTATACCCTAATTACAGTGGCAGTTACACAGCTGTAGACATTCATTAACGCTTATGAGCTGAAAACTTAAAAGGGGCACATTTTATTTAATGCAAACTATACCAAAATAAAGTTGATTCTTTAAAAATCCGAGAACTGCATAGCAAGTGGAAAATGTTTATAAGTGTTAAGTGAAAAGGAAAAATAATAAGTATAGACCATAATAATAGCAGTGTTAATAAAACACTGCTAAATATGGGAGACAGCACAGCTTAGAGGTTAAAGTTCCAAGCTAAGAAGATTCCCCGGATTCACGTCCTTACAGTAAGTTCCCTAAATTCACTGTCCTTCAGCGAAGTAAAACAGGAATAATAGTATCTATCTCGTCGAGTGGTTGAGAAGATTAAACAAGCTGATAAACATCAAATGCTTAGAACAGTGCCTAGAAACAAATACTCAAGAAATGTCAATTATTATTATTAAAATGAATGCGCACAAGGAAAAAAAAGGAAAGAAAACGATACAGCAGCTCTCTTAAAATGTTAAGATTATGGCAAAATTGTTTCTCTTATCAAAACTACCATAAATAATAGTCATATTATTTTATAATTAAACTTTTAAATTAAAAAATAATCATCTCTGTACGCTGCTTCACAACTGCTGATAAAAAAATATTCCCAGTTTTTTCAGAAAGATGGTATTAACTAAGGGGGAAAAAAAGGCAGAGAAGAAGACCCAAATGAAGGAAGGAGTTATTTTTGAGTGGACAGAAGATACAGACAAGTAGGGTGTGATGTTTATTTTTCTTTAAAACAATTAAGGTCAAAAAGATTTTACTAGAAACTTTTCATTGTTACCATAACTGGAAAAGCCTTATTATATGGCACAAATAGACAGTACCCATAAAAATAAATGCATTAAAAAGAAAACAATGTGATTACATTCTAGTTAGAGCTCTTTTTGTCAAAAAGGGAGATTAACAGGTACTTATTAGAGACACGTTTAAAACAAACTTGTACCAAACTGACTTTCTTGTTGCATAATCACTAACACCAAAACAGAATTGAAAGGGTTCAACTTTTGCACTAGGAAGTCAATGTTATTTAATATTGTGTCCCTGGCCCATCTGATCGCTGCAGCTGGCATCCCAGTGGCACCTCCTACATTGTCTGGTACACTGCCAGAGGTCGAGCATGGGCTTTAGAGTCATTATAAACCCTGCCTCAGTGTTGGACACTGACACTAATTTCTGCAGCTATAAATCTGGAATAATGGCCATACCCATGTGGCAGGATTAAATCAGGTCTTGCATAAGAAGCACCTCATAAACCTTTTCTTTTTTAATTTTTCTTTTAACACTGCTAAGGAGAACTTCTCATTAAGAAATATCCTTCCCGACAGATTTCTTAATCAAGTTATCACTGTTTAATATATATTTTACAATCTGCAAGGTACATACTAAGCCCTCAATAAATGTTTGCTAGTCCCACTATCATTAATGTTAATATTACTTCTGTGAATGGTTGACTTCATATTTTGCAATAAAGCAGCCTCAATATCACTATTTATCACTGCATGTTATAATTAAAAGTTATAAGAACACCCATTAACTGGTCAAAAGTTCCCCTGACCTTTTTCAGAAATTTCTCTCAACATTTTAAGGCTTAGAAATTTCTATATTCAAATGCCACCTCACCCTCACCCTCCAATAACTGCAGCATATCACTTTAGTAATATTACCCCTGACAGCCCCAGGTTGTATTTCTTTTTTAAAGCATCTTATGCTTAAAATAGAAATTAATGGGAATGTAAATTGGTACAATTTTCTTAGAGGGGAATTTGTCAGTGTATATTCAAAATCTCTTAAAACAAATCACGTATTTTTATCAAGCATTCTAATTTTAGAAAGTGATTCTATTTGTCTGTAAGGACTTACCCCTAAGGATTTTCATTGCATTAATATTTACAATGGTTTAAAAACTGGTAACAAACTAAAGGTCTAACAATACTAAATTGGATATCTTACAGAAATATTTACATGGGAAAATGTTTGCCGTATATTGGCAAGTGAAAAAGAGAGTTACAAACAGTATTATTGTGTGATCCCAATTTTAATTTAAAATATATGTTATATATTAGTAAAGACACCAAGATGCTAATAGTGATATAACTAATTAAGGCACATGGGTTATTTTAATTTTGTTCCATGACCTTTTTTAGAATTTCCAAATTTTCTATAATAAAGATTTCTGACTTTTGTGATCATAAAAAATAAATTTTCTTTCACATTCTTTCAAGTGAGTAGTTAAGAGGTATGCGGTAGCTAGAACACTGGAGGCAATTTTTAAAATATGAGCTGCAGCTTGTTCTGCCATTACCTAACCCTCATTAATTTCTCTGGAATTCAAATTTTCTAAGCTTTAAAGAAAGGTGGGGGAGGCTTGAGATGGGAACATAAATTGATAAAGCCTTTTTTTATAGGAGAATTGATAAATATCCATGAAAATTTTAATGTACATACTCTTTGACCTGTTTTAAAACTCATAATTTATTCTCCAGACAAATTTGCACAAATATGAAAATCTGTGTGTATTAAAACGTTCCCTGCAGCATTGGCTGTAATAGCAACAAACTGGAAACCATTCAAATGCCTATCAAATAGGGGAGTGATCAAAAGGAACAAGACATTTAAGATCTATTAAATGAAAGAAACTAGTATGTAGAGTATTCTATTTAATCTTTAAAAAATTAAAAATCTGATTTTTAATTTTATTACACATATATGAACACAGACACACACACACACACACACACACACACGAAAATTTCTGGAAGCTTGAATAATAAACTGCTATCACTGGTAACTTCTGGAAAATAAGAACAGAAGAGTAGGGGGAGCCTGGAACTTTTACCTTTGATCTCACACTTTTCTGTACCAAATGATCATGAAATCTATTAGTTCATTTTTTAAAAAATAGTTTTATAATGTAAAACTGAAAGGGGGAATTGTAGAACTATTAATATATGATTTCTAAGATTCCTCCCAGCTCTAAAACTTTAGTAAGTCCCTAATATAAATTATTATTAACATGGCTGGTTTGATCACTCAAAATAACATCTTTATTTACCACATTTTTTAGTTTAACAAATCTCTATTTGAAATTCAGGTCCCCTGTGTTCTGCTAGAGTCTAAAGTTGATAGGGGACAACTGGATACATATTTTTAAATTGACCTGTTTTTCTAAAGCAGACTCTCAGGAGATGTTTGTTTTTAATTAATAGAAAATAAAATGTAAACTACAAGACTATGGGTGAATTTAATCTGTGACAGGTTAAAACTTTCTGGTTGCATGTAAGAGAGTCAGAGCACCTAGAGATTTTATTAGCAGTTCCAGGTAACCATTTTTAAATCCAAAGTCAATTTTCAAGCAGGGTAATATGGTGTGAGTTGGAGTGAAGGAGAAGGGTATGGGGGAAGATCACAAGTAACTCAAAATTGCTCTTTAAAAACCAGTCAAAAAGAGGATATAATGTAAACTATAGTTATAATTACATCCAACATTTAGAAACACATTTATTGCTCTATAGCCAAAAAATATAAGTTCCATAGTTTGGAAACACTGAACGTAATATAAATTGCTTGATGAAAAACAACCAAAAGGTTAATATGAGAAAATAATGATGGTTGTTTAATGTCTTGGCTGAAATCTGGTCTTTTGGAAACATCTATTTTGTAGATCTCCATCTAATTCTGCATTCGACTATGATGGACAATTTGAAGCAGACCAACCCTCCCACCAGAGCCACTAGAGAAGCTGGATAAGATACTTGAGAAACAGTTTATTTTAAAGGCACCAACCGCTACCCAGGCAACCAGGATTTGAGGAGACAAGATTCCGGAGAAAAGGGAACCTTCAGGAAGTGAGCCTACCTTCTCTGTTGCTTTTCCCCTCTAAGTATTTGCTGATTCTTATGCCCCACAGAACCAATGTTCTTAGAAGGCACAAAGTTGATAAGCTAAGCCAAGCTAAGCCAAGCTCAGCAGCCTCATGGTGCTTGCTGGTGCTAGAAAGACAAAAATTGGAGTTCCAGCCCACCAAGGAGGAGAAAGCATGGTGAACCCCCTAGGCTTTATGTTACATTTTCCACATGCTCAACCTTAGTTCAGAAGGTCTATCCCATCCCCATCTTGTACTCACGGGCTCTCTTATTTTCTTATAAGCTAGAAATTTATTTATTTTTAATTTTTCATTTATTTTTAATTTTTATAAAATAAAAATTTATTTTTTATGTGATGCAAGACAGGAGTTCAACTTTATTTTGCTTGAGATAGATAGCCAGTCAAGGCTAGCATCATTTATGAAATAAACTATCCTTTCCCCTCTGAATTGAAATATTACTTTTGTCATGTCTTAAGTTGAAACAATCTATTTCTGGAACTTCTCATTTGTGGCACTGATCTTTTTGTATATTCAAATATGTACTGGACATTTATTCTTTTTGACTGTGCAGCATCTGGACATTTATCATTCCTTTTGACTGTGCAGCATCTGAATCGCCTTCCTATATTTGGGGAAATCTCCATCTTATGCTTCTGAGCCCATTTCTCACGACAGAAGCTGAAAATAACCTTTAACACCTTCCCTTGCAACTAGAATGTGGTAGCAGCCACCCTCCAAATCGGCACCAGTGATCTCTGACTGCTGGTATTCACACCCTCATGTAATCCTCTCTCATTGAGTAGGGTTATTTCAGAAATGATCGTGTGATTTCTGAGGTTGGTTATGAGTCACTGTGGCTCCTGCTTTGTTTTCTGTCCTGGATCACTCACTCCAGGGGAAGCCAGCGGCCCAGCTGTGAGCACACTGGAGCAGCCCTAGGGAGAGGTGCATGTGCTGAGGAACTGAGGCCTCCAGCCAACAGTGACGTGAGCGAGCCACCATGGAAACAGATCCTCCAGCCCATCAAGCCCCTGGACCACTTCAGCCTTGGCCAACATCTTGACTGCAAGCTCATGAGAGAGACTCTGAACCAGAACTACCCAGCTAAGTGCTTCTAGATTCCTGCCACACAGATACTGTGTGAGCTAATAAATATTTATTGTTTTAAACTGCTAAATTTTGGGGTAATTTGCTATATAGCAATAGATAATACAAGGGGTATGGGACTTGACCCAAGTTCTTCATTTCTTTTATATTCTTCAATATTTTATAGTTTTCTCCATGTGGGAGCTATGTCTTTCTTAAGTTTATTCCTAAGTATTTTATGGTTTTGTCTGTAATGTGAATAAAATTTTTTAAAATTTCCATTTCTATGAGTTTTTACACATTTAGAGCATGACTATTGATTTTTATATATTTATCTTACAGACAATACTTTATTAGATTCTCATATTCATTCTATACTTTTTTTTTTTTTAAACTAGAGTCTCTTGGGTTCCTGGGGTATGCAATTGTATCACCAGTCAGAAGGTATTTCAAAATAAAGGACTTCAACTTTTCTAATATTTATGCCAATTACTTCATTTTTCTTGTCTTGTTGTTAAACCCTCCTAAACAGTGTGGGACAATACTGACAATAGTGGGCATCTCTGTCTGGTTCCTGGTTCTTACTGAAATGGTTTTTAGCATTTTGTTGCTTAGAATCACAGTTGCTGTTAGTTTTCTTTAGTTGAAGTATAAATTATATATGACAAAGTTCACCCTTTTAAAGTGTACAGTTTGGTGAGTTTTAACCACCACCAACATCAAGATCAAGAGCATTTCCATTCCAGGAGACAACAAGCTCCCTGGTACTCCTCTGCAGTCATTCCTTTATACCTTTCTTTCAGTTTAAATAACATACTTGCACTTCGAGGCGGGAGGATCGCTTGAGCTCAGGAGTTTGAGACCAGCCTGAGCAAGAGTGAGACCCCATCTTTAGTAAAAATAGAAAAAAAAAAAAATTAGCCAGGCAACTAAAAATAGAAGAAAAATAATTGGCCGGGCATTGTGGCACACACCTGTAGTCCTAGCTACTTGGGAGGCTGAGGCAGGATCACTTGAGCCCAAGAGTTTGAGGTTGCTGTGAACTAGGCTGCTTCCACAGCACTCTAGCCCAGGCAACAGAGCAAGACTCTGTCTCAACAACAAAAAAGAAAAGATACCTGCACTTATGATGCAACTCCAGTTAAGTTCTGTATAAATAGAGACCCTACCTATATTGCTCATCCCTGTATTTCCAGCACCTAGCATACCTGGGACATACCAGGTCCTCAACATTTGCTGAATTAAATTAATAAATAAATGAATGAATGAATAAACTGATCAATGAAGCAACCAGTTCACCTTGGTGCTTGGCCCCATTCCTTAATGTTCCTTGATGCCAACTGCTTTCCTACCTTGGTCTCCCCAGTCTGCATTCTCCTTGACTCCCCACTGCTGGACTACACCTGCCCACCAGGAGAGCTATCCACTGCCCCTAACTACATCTCTTTGCCCATATGGTTTTTCTTTCCAAGTCTAACTACAAGGTAGGGTGCTATATAGTGGGCTCAATGCTCAAGAAGAAGCTTAACAACAACAAAAGTAGCTGTTTCCAGTAGTGTCCATGGACATAACAGTGTCAAAGAGAAAAACTAAAATTAGGAAGCAAGAGAATCAGATACAAAGGTGCGTAGCTTAATAACCACCTGGAGTGTTAACTCTGGAGGAGCAGGCCAAGATGGGAACTGGGGATCACTAATGAGTCACAAATTAGAAGAGGGAAGAGACACAGGGGAGAGACAACAAAGCTGGGAATTGAGTAAGCTGCCCATTCCCTTTACAGGGTGCTCAGCCAGAGATGCTTGCTATTTTAAAGGGGCATAGCTGAGTCAGACCAATGGCCAGCCACTTTGTGCCAGCCGTCTGATGCTCTGCCTGCCTCATGAATTCCCAGTCAGCTGCAGAAACATCTACTCACAAGCAGCTGCTCTATTTTGAAGGGCATGTCTCATTCTCAGTTCCCTCCAGGTGCAGCACAAACTCCCCACCACTGACCAGATAAGATGGCATTTGCAGTTTCAGAACTGGTTGCTTATTTGTTCATAACTAGAGAAAAGGGCGAAGAATGAGCTGTGAAATGCAAAAAAATGAAGGAACTCATTTTTTTCTTTAAAAAAAAAGAGTAAAACATACAAAAATGCAACTGAGATTTCTGAATGTAATTCACACCCTAGTATATTCCACAAAGAAACAAAAAGGTGCAATCACAGAAGCATAAAGAAAACATGCTTTGTAAACTACCCTTTGCTTACTAGTAACAAATGTAGGCAAATTGGGCAGATGTAAATAATACCACAAAGTAGAAACGCCAACCACAGAATCAAGATTGGCAAACCTAAATAAGGGAAGTTGTAAAAGACTATGACAGACTATCACTGAGAAGTTTGTCTTCAGGAATTTGGACGATGAAAAACAAATTCAAAGTTCAGTTTTGCTGGAGGAAGCAAGAAGGAAGGGAGTATATATTGCAGATGGGCACAGGTGCAGATAGAAGGTAGGTAAAGGCTAGGTTAAAGGGACGTAGATAATATATCCCAAAGCACAAGCTTAGTGAGTGTGACGGACTTCCCTCACAAGAAAGACACCTGGCGTTTTACGTGTCCTCCTGAACGCCTACAGGGTACTTCTAAGAAGTTACAAAGCTGCAATCCCGTTCTCATTTGCAGCACCACGGGTTTTGCTTTCAAATATCTGCAGGTGTATCCTCCTGAACCCGTTAAAGTAAGGGTTTTCCTTTTCTGTACTAGACTGGACTTTACCACCAGGCTCTCCACCTGACTTACAGCAGGGAGGTCTTAGACTGCCAGGTCAGCGCTTTTGTACTTTATTAGGGAGTCGAAGGCGTTAATAACTGCTCTGTAAACTCAATCAGGGAGACCTGGGGATTCCGGCCGCGGAACACGCGGAGGAGCTGAAGACTTAGGGTTCCCAACTGACTCACAAGCTAGCTTCGGAAACGCGCGTTCCCAACCGGAGGCGGAGCCCAGACCCAGGCCGATCCCAGAACACAGGGCGGCCTTGGCCAAGGCATGGAGGTTTTCTAGGCCGCTTCTAAAAGCTATGTACACTAGAGAGTCCTGGAAAAGGCACAGATCTCTACTGCCATCAGAACACAATGTGAATTCGAAAACACGCAGAACAGAGTTCCCTCAAAAACACGCTGCGAGAATGTAAAAGAAAGGGCCAAACTGCGCAGCTGGTCCGGAGGCCAAAGACTACGATCCCCAGCATTCAATGCAGTGGTTCCTCCTAGCACGTTGCATGCCGGGAACTGTAGTTTCTCACCACTCTTATCCGAAACGGCTCCGGGGGATTTTCAACCTCTCAGGCGTTTCTCTTTCCCGAGAAGCACTGCCAAACAGAAAGCTGACTGCGAAAGTCGTGCTAGAATCACGCCCAACGTGACCCCAGGCGTAAATGGGAAAGGGTGAAGAACGGGTTGCCATGGCTACCGTTTCCCCTGGTCACGGAATAAACGCTCTCTAGGATCCGGAAGTGGTTCGGCCGCGACCTCTCGAAAAGGATGGTTACGTTCATTGGACGGTTTCCCTTAGAGGCCAAGGCTGCCCAGGCAAAGGGGCGGTCCCGTGTGTGAGGGGCCCGCGGAGCCATTTGATTGGAGAAAACCTGCTAGGTCTGACCAATCGGAAGGAGACACGCTTCGGGCATCGGGCACCGCACCTGGACAGCTCTGATTGGTGGACTGAGGTCCCCCCCACGAGTTCCCATTGGGTACAGTGGGTGCGTGGTGCGGCACGATTGGTGGGTTCGTGTTTCCCGTCCCCCGCCCTCAAGAAGCGGGGGTGAAAAGCGGCCAGACCTGCTTGGGGTGTAGTGGGCGGACCGCGCGGCTTGAGGTGTGAGGATCGCTGCCCACGAGTTGGGGGGGGTGGAGGCGGCTCCTGCGATCAAAGGGGATTTGAGACTCACCGGCCGCACGCCATGAGGGCCCTGTGGGTGCTAGGTCTCTGCTGCGTCCTCCTGACCTTTGGTGAGTGATCCTGGAGGAGTGGACGCCCCCCCTCCTCAAGCGCGGCGGCTTCTCGAAGGTTCTGGGGGCGTTGAGTCTGGGGGGGGGGATACCAGGGACTGCGGTGGGCCAAGAGGGGGGGGCATTGCCTTTCCTTGAAAGAGGGTTGGGGGATTATGTTTATTCTCCTCTTGTTCTAGAAAGAAAAAAAAAGAGAGCAAAGTCATTTAAGTCCCCGGCTGATCTAATAGTATTGAGCCCGGAGGTCTCAGCGACCTCGGGGTGGGGCTTCTCCTGGGCTCAGGCTCCCCCGGGAGCTTTGCGGGTGCTCCTGCCGGAGGACTTTTGTCAGCCTCCGCAACCCTTGGCTTGAGGACCCCCGCCCCCAGTCTTCCCACTCGTCGTGTGCGCATTTCCTTTCTTAGATGCCTAGATGCCGGTCTCAGGAACGTGAGGCCCTGGACCAGCAGCATGGCAGTGTCAGCGTGTTTGATTCAGCTTGCTCCAGCTCGGTCCTTAACATCTCTTCCCCTTCTCAGGACTCTGGGCCCAATTTCAGTTCCCCTCGCCAGAGGTTGCACAAACTCTATTTGTGTTCTGACTTGTGATAACGAAGGTCCAAGTTTTGGCTTGGTCAGTTGGGACGCCGCGTCTCGTCTCGGAGCCTGTGCGCAACACGTGTGGGTGTAAAAGAGGCCTGGTATCTGTCTAAGCGTTATTTATAACGGATAGGAGGGGCACTGTTTAGAAGTGATGGCTGTCTCCGTATTTCGGAACCTACTGGGGAACCTCACCATCTGAACTTAAATAGGAAATGTGCTGTGTTGGGTTTACATTGAGTCTTTAAGCCAGTGAGTCCATTCTTCCATCCCTACCTCCCATGTTTACCAACTGAATTCTGCAACCCTTTACCTTACCCTATTTGATCATATTCCTTCGAAGCAACAATGTTTAAGAGTTTTCTGGTGTTAAATCTTCCTTCAGGGTCTGTCAGAGCTGATGATGAAGTCGATGTGGATGGTACAGTAGAAGAGGATCTGGGTAAAAGTAGAGAAGGCTCAAGAACGGATGATGAAGTAGTGCAGAGGTTGGTGTTCGTTTGAAACTATGCAGATTAACGCTGTGAGTTACAATAGCTTATTTTATATCTCTTCTCCAAAGGTCCAGGTAAAGTGTAACACTCTGTATTTAAATACCTAACAAATGGTCAGAGAAAAATGGTAGGGGTGGTTAGTTATGTGCATATATAAATAGCTTCTAACTTGCCCCTAGGAATGACTGATCATAATTGAATGAATTCCTTTTAAAACTATTTTGATATCTATATTGCAGAGTACTAGCACTGTAAACTTGCTTAAGACCTTTAAGTTGGTTTTGTGTTCATTAAGTGTGTACACTTAGTAACTTTAAAAAGGAGATTTCTGTCAGTTGAACAGTGTTTTAAAATTTGGCCTCTTAGAACTTATAATTTTGAAGTCCTTACCATGGAGCATAAATAAGTGTGACTTTGGTTTTTAGTGGAGGAAGGTTGGGTTTATTTTTCTGGCAATTTTAAGAACCAAGTATTTCTAACTCTGGGTTGATATATTAGTAATATTTTATAAAGGTTTCCATTTTAACCCTCAAGACAATCTTCAGAGGTCACTTGTGCTCTCGTCACAACCCTCTATTTTTGAAGAGAACTAAGCAATACAGTATCTGCTTATCTAACTGATTTCCTTAGAGAGGAAGAAGCTATTCAATTGGATGGATTAAATGCATCGCAAATAAGAGAACTTAGAGAGAAATCTGAAAAGTTTGCCTTCCAAGCTGAAGTTAACAGGATGATGAAACTTATCATCAATTCGTTGTATAAAAATAAAGAGGTAAGCAACACGTGGTTAGGATAATATTTTGTCTGTGTGTGGTGGCATACTTGTTTACTTTCATAGTAAATTAAGTAAAATAAAGTAACTTAGTAATTCCAAGTAAGAAGTTAACAAAGTTTAAATACTCAATATGTATAAGAATTGCTATTATAGATGCTTATGGCGGGAGGGACGTTAGACATTTTCCCCTCTCTTTCCTTTTCCCTCCAAATAGTCCGTAGCCTGCTAAATAGTTGTGAGTCTTAAGCAGTGGTCCCCAACCTTTCTGGCACTGGGGACCAGTTTCATGGAAGACAATTTTCGCATGAGGGGGTCTGGGTGAGGGTGGAATGGTGAGTGATGGGGAGCAGCTGTAAATACAGATGAAGCTTCTTGGAATTGGGGAACGAAGGTCTTAAGGACAGTCACATAAACTATTATAAACTAAGCTTCATGTATTGCATGCCTAAATATCACTGATAGAAGTCTAGAATAGTATTGCCACTCTTACCAGTTCAGGTATCCCTGATAATTGCTGCAGTACTTTGTGTAAGGCACTGTGCTTTCTTTACCAAGAGAGCAAAGTTACTCCTTTACCATAAGAAGTCTTATTCCTTAAAGAGTGCTTTTTCCAGATATAGAGGAGAAATAAGATGGGATTGACAGTAAATTCAATGTCTTATGTATTTTGAGGCTAATCCAAGTGTATTAAATCTGGCTTGCATTTAGATTTTCCTGAGAGAACTGATTTCAAATGCTTCTGATGCTTTAGATAAGATAAGGCTAATATCACTCACTGATGAAAATGCTCTTTCTGGAAATGAGGAACTAACGGTCAAAATTAAGGTAAGTATAAAATAAATTTTCTTTTAAAGAAGAAGAACCCTAAAAGATAGGGAATCCATATCAGTCAAGATAGGTTAGATTATATTGCAGTAACACGTAAACTCCCAGTGAGACTTGGGAGTCAGCAAACTGTGGCCTGTGCGCCAAATCTGACTTTGTCTGTTTTATAAATACACAGCCATGCCCATTTGTTTGTATAGTATCTGTGACTGCTTTTATGGTACAATGGCAGAGTTGAGTCGTTTTGACAGATCCTATGGCTCAGAAAGCCTAAAAAATTTACTATCCGGTCCTTTAAAGAAAAAGTTTGCCAGCCGCTGGCTTAAATCAATCACAGATTGCCTGCGGCCTTTGCACTGTCTAATCTTCATGCCAGGACACAGGCATGAGCAGCCATCTGGAGTGTAGCTGGTTGCCATGGTGCAGAGGGAGCTTGGAGAGGGTCTCACACCAGTTAAGGGCTCAGCCTGAAAGCTGCACTCATGGCTTCCACTTGTGACTCCTTGGCCAGAACTAGTCACATGGCCTCACCCACCCATACGTGGAAGAAGTGTAAGATGTTCTTGGCGGGTGGAGAGCGAGGAGTATTCAGTGAAGAACATTAATGATCACCACCAATTCCAAATACAGGAATCATTCAAGTTCTTTTGTTTTTAATCAAAGAAATAGGCAAGACATAAAATTTTATTTTTCTTGAATTTTTTCTTTAAAAATTACTTGTTTTATTTAGGTCAGTCTCTACTTTGTGACATTTAGACCAGTCTGCCATTTGGTATTGATACTTTCTCAAATAGGCCAAATACTTTAAGATGTGCACTTTCTGAAAAGACCGTGAAATACTATATAGAGGAAAACATTTCAGTTTAGTTTTCTATATTCAAATTGATGGGGCCCAAAGCTGGTGGTTTGTTGGTATATAGCTCAGTATTTGCTTGACATAGTGTGAATATCAAACAAATATAATTATCTGGTTCTTGTCTTTTAGTGTGACAAGGAGAAGAACCTGCTGCATGTTACAGACACTGGTGTAGGAATGACCAGGGAAGAGTTGGTGAAAAACCTTGGTACCATAGCCAAATCTGGGACAAGCGAGTTTTTAAACAAAATGACTGAAGCACAAGAAGATGGCCAGTCAACTTCTGAATTGATTGGCCAGTTTGGTGTTGGTTTCTATTCGGCCTTCCTTGTAGCAGATAAGGTTATTGTCACATCAAAACACAACAATGATACCCAGCACATCTGGGAATCCGACTCCAATGAATTTTCTGTAATTGCTGACCCAAGAGGAAACACTCTAGGACGGGGAACAACAATTACGTGAGTATTACTGGTTTTTAATAAGAATTAATAGCTCTAGTGAGGATCTTGACTCTCCAGTTCTGGTTCTCTCAAGCAAATGACTTATTCTGGGCCTTAATTGTCTTGCCTACAAAATGAGGGAACAACTGTTCTCATCATTTGAAGAAATATTTGAGGACCTGCAAAGGACCAGGCACAAGGATTTGTGATTGCTGTTGTACTGCTGTATGTGGAGGGCGTAAAGTGGGAAGTGTTAGCTCTCCCAGGGGAGAAGGCAAATTGGAGGCCTCACAGAGGAGAGAGAGGGGCCTTGGTCAGTTTTCCAGGTTAGAAAAGCACTTCAAGTCTCTGGAGCACCCTGGATAAGGCGTGGAGGCACAGCGTGTTTGCAGGATTAAAGGAATTCTCAGTTGGTGGCAGTTGATAGAATTTGAACTTTTTAAAAGATTTCTGAAGGTGACATGTAGAGTGGCAGGACTGTATGAGAGAAGACTTTGGGTGACTATTCAAAATCTTTGGTAGCAATCAGGGCTAGGGTGGCTTGGAGAGAACAAGGTAGAGAGATAAAGGGCTTAAAAAAAAAGTTAATGAAAGTTATGAAAGCTCTTTGGTAGAAAATGTCTCATTTGAGAATAGTTAAAAACTATTGAATTTGTATTGGAATTCCTTTTAAGCCAAAAACTGTTTGTATAGATGAGACAGATCTTACATCCTATAGTAGCTCTTGGTGCTTTTCATACTGTGAAGTAGACTGGGCAGCTTTTTGCCTTTTTCAAAAATAATACCATCTTGGAGATAAGGACATTCCATTTCAGAGGTCAAACGACTTGCCAAGTCAGTAAGAAAATGTGCCTACAGCTTTGATTTTTTTTTTTTCCTTAAAAAAATTTTCTCGACATACAGGGTTTTAAATCTTCCAAGTATGAAGCATATCTATCATTTTGACCAATTTTCTTCATTCTAGAAGGTGACATTTCCTGTCTTCATTGTCACAGATGTTTTTTAAATGATGACTAATTAGATGACTGCATTTTAGTACTTTTGCTAACTTATTGTTCCCAGTTTACCTTTTTCTGCCTTTGTTAATAACATTCACATCTCCAGGTCTCATCTGGAGGCATCACTGAGAGTTATACTTAGGTGTTCTCTTTTTAAGACACTGTGCTAGGTGTTGGGGAGGATAGGTAAATTATTCCTACGGAAACAGATTGAAAATGATGTCCCAAGAGGTGTTAATGTCTTAGGGTGCTAAGAGACAAGTGCAATTACCTGGATATAAGCTCCGTGAAGATAAACGTTCTATTGGCAGCTCCATTCTCAGAGCCTGACACTTAAATAGCAGGTATTTATGTGAATGAATAAGGATAATTGGGACAATTTCATGCAGGTAGCATGGGTAGCTGATCATAAATGAAACTTTACAACAGGTTCTGCTTTCCTTGGGCAAAATTGCCCTTTTTCTTCAAGTTCTCCCACCCCACCAATGGCTCGTCAGATACGCATGTGAGTGCCTGTTATGTGCTAGGGTCAGGACTACGGTGGAGAATAAGACAGATGTAGTCCCCTGTTTCACACAGGGCTCTTTCTAGTGAGGAAGAAACACAGGAAGTAATTTCAGAGTGACAAGTGCTAGAAAGGAAGCTAAGGCACACCTCCCTACTTTTTCAAGGAAGGGGCATCAGAAGGCCTTTCTAAAATAGTGATGTTGGGTTCAGATACCCTGGGCAGCAAGCACAGTGTATGTGAAGATCCAGAAGCGAGAGGGTATGGCCCGTCGGAGGAACTGAAAGTCAAGCATGACCAAAGGAAAAAGAAAGGAGAGAAGGCAGGGAAGTGACAAGGTCAAGATCCTGCCTTATTATTTGACTTTATCCTATATTTGACCGATAAGTTAGAAGCATCACACAGTTCAGTTTCATACTTCTGTTCCTAACCCTAAATTAGCTAGTGCTTTACCCTTATAAGAGATTTTATGAGGATTAAATGAGATCATGAAATTGGCATCTGATAAGTGTTAACTGATATAATTATGTCTGTCCTCCGACTACAGTGAAGAGGTGTCCTATGTTTTCTTCCCTGAACCTGATCTCTCTACTTCTGATCTGTTGTCTGATTCTGCCTCCTCAGAGGCTGAGAATAAATTAGTTCCTGTCCCCATCTTTCAGCCTTTCCCTCACACCTCACTCTCCCCTCCCTCCATGTGTCTATGTGCAAGTCTGTGGCGCGGAGGAAAGAAAGGCAGGTAATGCCATGCCCCCTTCCACTGTGGGCCACACTTTCTCTCCCCTCTTACAGTTGAACTTGAAAAAGTGTGCTTGCCTTTGCTCTGCTACTTCACCTTCTGTTCACATCTCACCCCAGCTCAGTCTATTTTTTAATTTATCCACCTTTCTCTCTTTTTTTGATTTTTTAAAATTTCTTGTAGAGATGAGGTCTCACTATGTTGCCCAGGCTGGTCTTGAACTCTCAGCCTTAAGCAATCCTCCAACTCAACCTCACAGAGTGCTAGGATTACAGGCCTGAGCCACTGCACTCGGCCATATCTACCTTTCCATTGAAATAACTCACCAGTAAACTTTGTTGCTGAGTCCAGTGGTTTTTTAAAAAATTGACATTGCTCCCAGCAACAGATTTTTTCTTTCTTTAGTTTTTCTACAAAATTTGCTTTCTGCTGCTCACTCCTTAAAACAATCTACCCAGTACCTAGCTTCCATGAGCATGCATGTCTTTTTTTTTTTTTTTAATTTCCTTTGCCCATTTCTTTTTTTTTTTTGAAATAGTCTTCTCTGTTGGCCCAGAATAGAGTGCCGTGGTATCAGCATAGTTCACAGCAACCTCAAACCCTGGGCTCAAGCGATCCTCCTTCCTCAGCCTCCTGAGTAGCTGGGAGTACAGGCGCATGCCACCTTGCCTTAGAGACAGGGTCTTGCTCTTGCTCAGAATGGTCTCAACTCCTGACATCAAGTGATCTTCCCACCTCGGCCTTCCAGAGTGCTAGGGTTACAGGCATGAACCTTTGCCCATTTCTTAAATGTTGATATTCTCGTTCTCTAAAAGTTAATTTTCAGCCCTTTTCTCATTATTTGTGTGTTCCTCGTGCATTCTTATCCACTGCCATGGCCTCAGGTTCCATCTCGGTTTCTTTTTTTTTTTTTTTTTTTCTTTTTGAGACAGAGTCTCACTCTGTTGCCCGGGCTAGAGTGAGTGCCGTGGCGTCAGCCTAGCTCACAGCAACCTCAAACTCCTGGGCTTACGCGATCCTCCTGCCTCAGCCTCCCGAGTAGCTGGGACTACAGGCATGCGCCACCATGCCCGGCTAATTTTTTCTATATATATTTTAGTTGGCCAGCTAATTTCTTTCTATTTTTTAGTAGAGACGGGGGTCTCGCTCATTGCTCAGGCTGGTCTCGAACTCCTGACCTTGAGCGATCCACCCGCCTCGGCCTCCCAGAGTGCTAGGATTACAGGCGTGAGCC
>CM052440.1:13927133-13940359 GCA_028533085.1 Varecia variegata | reverse complement strand
CGAGTAGCTGGGACTACAGGCATGCGCCACCATGCCCGGCTAATTTTTTCTATATATATTTTAGTTGGCCAGCTAATTTCTTTCTATTTTTTAGTAGAGACGGGGGTCTCGCTCATTGCTCAGGCTGGTCTCGAACTCCTGACCTTGAGCGATCCACCCGCCTCGGCCTCCCAGAGTGCTAGGATTACAGGCGTGAGCCGCCCGGCCCCATCTCTGTTTCTTGAATGTGTATTCTTAGTCTAGATCAAGAGTCAGCAAACATTTTCTTAAAGGGCCAGCTAGTAAATACTTTAAACTTGTGGGCTATATGATTTGTCCCAACACTGTTTTAGCTTGAAAGCAACCATAGATAATAAAAGATGTATCCCAGTAAAATTTCCAATGGATGCCAGCTATAGTTTGTTGATCCCTTGTCTAGATCTCTCTACTGGGCTCTATACTCATGGATTCAATTGCCTTTTAAATACCTCTACCTAATATGTGTAACCATACTTATCAGGGACCCAAACATCAAGATAGGGACTACCTGCTGTGCTTAAGAGTAGGTTGTGATTTGTTATTTTTGATGGGTAGAGGAGAGGTTTGCAGAGGGGCAGTAAGAAAGAAGAGTAAGCAGTGCTACCATTCTCAGTGTTGAGACTATGTACGCTAGCACTGTCCAGTGTGGCAGCCACATGTGACTATTGAATACTTGGAATGTGACAGTGCAACTGTGAAGCTGAACTGTAAATTTTATTAAATGGTCCTAAGTGCCTGGTAGCTACCATTTTGGATAGTACAGATATAAACACTAATTCAGATTAATTTCCTTTTTTTCTTAAGGAACATGTTTTTATCAGGGATAGTTATCTACAATAATCACTAGATTTCTAGAATAATAATAAAAGGTATGAAAGCACATGTAATTTCATTTTACTCCAGAATGTTTCAGTGCTTTCTCACCTTGAGAAATGAAAAACCCCAACATACTCAGAAGGCTGGGAGCATTTTCTGTTTCTACTTGAAACTAAGGACATGCTCTACTTGAGGGAATGCAAGGAAGATTCTTCCCTTTACCATATCTATTGTGGTATATTTAGCTCACAGACCCTTTTTGGTGATGGAGAGTTCTTAACATGGCTAGTGGGAACATCTTGGATTACACAACTGCTGGCTATTATCATCAAGGTATTTAAAATTCATAATCAGATCTTCTAAATGTTGAGCGTCTTTAAACGTCTTATTTTCCTTGTAGGCTTGTCTTAAAAGAAGAAGCATCTGATTACCTTGAGTTGGATACAATTAAAAATCTCGTCAAAAAATATTCACAGTTCATAAATTTTCCTATTTATGTATGGAGCAGCAAGGTAAATCTCTCTTGTTAAGAACTTATATGTATTACCTTGGTCCATATTTAAACGTTTAACACTAACAGAATAAAAGCTCAATGTGGTTCTTTCACTTAAGGATACTTTCAAGGTTTTCTCTCAAAGACATATTTTTTTTTGAGCTGTAATATTATTTCATAGTCTTAGACAAAATCAGAATTGTTTTGTTTTTTTTGTGAGACAGAGTCTCACTCTGTTGCCTGGGCTAGAGTGAGTGCCGTGGCGTCAGCCTAGCTCACAACAACCTCAAACTCCTGGGCTTAAGCGATCCTTCTGCTTCAGCCTCCCGAGTAGCTGGGACTACAGGCATGCGCCACCATGCCCGGCTAATTTTTTCTATATATATTTTTAGTTGGCCAGATAATTTCTTTCTATTTTTAGTAGAGATGGAGTCTCGCTCTTGCTCAGGCTGGTCTCGAACTCCTGACCTTGAGCGATCCACCCACCTCGGCCTCCCAGAGTGCTGGGATTACAGGCGTGAGCCACCGCGCCCGGCCCAGAATTGTTAAACAAATGAGTTTAACCGTGATTTTACTTTCTACTTCAACAGACTGAAACTGTCGAGGAGCCCATGGAAGAAGAGGAAGCAGCAAAAGAAGAAAAAGAAGACTCTGATGATGAAGCTGCAGTAGAAGAAGAAGAAGAAGAAAAGAAACCAAAAACTAAAAAAGTAAGTCTGGGTCACCTTGTTGCTTAAATGTTGTTTAAGATACATGGAGAAAAAACCCAGGAAAACCCAAGTATGCACAGGCTGATCTTCAGTTCTTAAAAGTTTTACTTTTTCCAGGTAGTAAGTCCGTACGACCAGCTTTTGAAAACAAGACCTTCGTTTGTATGTTGTCCTCCTCTAGAAACATTTAATTAAGTAGCAAACCCAGGTTATTTTTATGAAGAGTCTCCTGACTTCTAAATATTGCCTAGGACTGGTGGCTTATGTGTTTTTAATTATAAGATCTTAAAAAGCTTTCTGAATCCTCTTTTGTCCTTTTATCATGTAGAGATTAACTATAAAAATAGTTCTCTGGCTTGCTCAGGTAAAGTAAGAAGTATTGGGATGGTTGTTAGGAATATTTATTGTCAAATGTTGGATTTAAGTCATAAAATATGAGTAAGTATATCTTTCTAACCTCAACAATTATTTTGAAGAAATATTTTAGCTAGTTAAATAACAATGAAGAAAAACTTAATTGGCTTTTTATCAGTTTTAATGTTAACCAACTGTCTTTTTTTGTATTAAATATTGAGAGAAACACTTTGCTTTTAAATTTTTGATCCAATTAGCAGGAACCATACTATATAACAGGTATCCTTTGGTGCTTTTCACATTCTTGTGAAAGCTACTGAAGCTATGGTTACTGCTAGTAACTACTCATAAATGCTGAGAAAGACTAATCAAATACTATAACTTCAGGTTGAAAAAACTGTCTGGGATTGGGAACTTATGAACGATATCAAACCAATATGGCAGAGACCATCAAAAGAAGTAGAAGAAGATGAATACAAAGCTTTCTACAAATCATTTTCAAAGGTAAATATTATTTTAGAATTCCCTAGCTTCAGGTTATTAATGAGTAGACAAAATATCACCCTATTAGTTTAGTAGAATATGGTATATAACCGTGAATGATACGGTCCATCTTCATTTTTTCCCACTGAGAACGTTGAAAAAAAGACCTTTAGGCCAACTATAATATGTCTACTTCTAAGAATATAGATAAAATAGTCATGTATCAAATTAAAATATAATTTATTGACTTAAAATTAAAATCCCATTTAAATTTCATATGAACTTTTGAGATTAGCGTCTCACTAGAAGATGGTCTTTGAGAGTAATTGGTTTCCAGAACACATCATTTTTACTTCAGTTGAATTATTACACTCAACTATTTCAAAATTGCAGTGGTTATTAGAATTGATGCTAGCTCTTAGTTAATATGATAATGAAACATTACAAAATAAAAATGTTTAAAACGGTTTTATGACTGTTAAAACACACTTGGTTTCCTTTTTAATTTTTTGTATTTTGTAATATGTGTATGTATTTTTTTAATTATTCTGAGGAGTCTGTAGGCTTTACCAGATTGCCAAGGCATTTGTGTTACGAAAAAAGATTAAGAACCACCTACATAGGTAGATGTTTGATTTCCACCACAAAACCCATAAAATATGAAATCAAGTTACTTAATGGCTTTAATCTTTAAAGAACTTACTAACAACATTAAACATTCATTGTGAGATCCTGTGCCTAAGAATAATTTCTAAAATCTGTGTTTCCTTGCCTTTTTGTCGAGGGGGAGGGATTCGGTTGTATTTATTTTTTTTACTGATCCTTTCTTTAACTTTGTAACTCTTAAGAATCTAAAACTGGCATTGATTAAGGTTGTTTCAAGTTAATGTTTTCCCAAACAGCATTTTATACAAGTAATAGAATACTTTAATGGATTTAGCATAGCTAGATAAAACTTAAGATTCTATGACTGTATTTGTTCTTTACTCTTTAGTCCATATCCTTTAAATTTCAACTCTTCAAACTCCCTTGTTTGTCTCCACTTTTACTTCCATGAACTCTAAAGCCTAGTGTATAAACTTACTTTCATATAAATAAGGTAGTTGTATTTATTAGAACTATAATGTGAGCCACATATGTGATTTAAAATTTTTTAGAAGCCATATTAAAAATTAGAACAGGTGAAATCAATTTTAATAATGTAGTCATTTAACCTAACATACCCAAAATGGTATTATTTCAACATGTAATCAATATAAAAATAAATAATGAAACATTTTACTTGTCTTTCCTTTTTTTTAATTTGTAGCATGTCTTCAAAATGTATTTTACACTTAAACAGCACATCTCAGTTTGGACTAGCCACATTTCAGGTGCTCAGTAGCCATGTGTGGATACAGTAATGGATAATGCAGATCTAGGGAATTTCTGACTTTCATGCTTCATAGGTATTTACATACCTTTTTATATCCATGGAAGAAATGTGTTAAGTATTTTTTGTAGTTCAGCAATGTACTCATGAAGTATTGTATATAATTTTGTCATTTAGGCAGGGTGGTACGGAAAACCTATTGTCTCACACATGTGGAACTTAATCCATCCTTCCCCGAGTTTAGGATAGGGTAATGTTCTTGGCAGTCATCATCAAAACAACCATATCTAGCTGATCATGGTCATTTCTTCTCTCCATGCCACCCCACTCTTCTTTTTTCTGTTCTTTTTTTTTGTAAGGGAATTTTTTTTTGTTAAACTAAATATTAAACTGAATGTGTACCACATAAGAAATTGCTTAACCCTTACACTGCCTTTTTCCTGTGCCATTTGAGTGACCAAAATACCAACTTTCCATAGGAAAGTGAAGACCCTATGGCTTATATTCACTTTACTGCTGAAGGGGAGGTTACCTTCAAATCAATTTTATTCGTACCGACATCTGCTCCACGTGGTCTATTTGATGAATATGGATCTAAGAAGAGCGATTACATTAAGGTGAGTTTTTAAGTAGTATAAACTGCATTTAAAATTGAAAGTATAATTTCCAGAAAGTGACTGGTTTTTTTGGGGTCTCTCTTTAGCTGTATGTGCGCCGGGTATTCATCACAGATGATTTCCATGACATGATGCCCAAGTACCTTAATTTTGTCAAGGGTGTCGTAAGTATCTGAAGATTGAGAGAAAGGGGGCGTTGGAGTGGGGGTCTGGCAGTGTTAGGGCTTTTTTGTTTGGCTTTGCTTTTTTCCAGTGTTTTTGTTGCTCACTGATTTTTCTTTTGCCATCTGAAGGTGGACTCCGATGATCTCCCCTTGAATGTTTCCCGTGAGACTCTTCAGCAACATAAACTGCTTAAGGTGAGTGTCTCCAGGAAGACTGGCCACTTTGTTCTTTGGGGTTCAGAGGGCAGGCTCCATTTGTGGAGGTACCAGATTTTGAGTCTAGTGCTTGACTCTTCAGATGAAGAACTTTCTTTCCCTCTGGGATTACCAGATCCTGAAAATCTGATTCTTTTCCCCCCTCAACATTTAGTAAAATGTAAAACATTAAACATTGGAGGGGGAAGAATCAGAGAAAGAACTGTACAGTGAACACCCGTATAGACCCACTGCCTGGTCCACAATTAACAGTTTGTCAGTTAGACCTTATCACATAGCCACCCATTTTTCATTAAACCTTTTTCCCCCCAGTGCCTCCATAGTAAGACTCATTAGTTTTTTAATTTTAAAGTAGCCTATTTATTCACTTAATTTAAATCCTAGAAAGAGTATTGGTGAGTTCTAAGGTTAGAATGTAAACATTAAAGCAATCTTTTGCTATTTCCACTGACAGTTTCAGTTCAGTCTGACATAGAAGTGCTTGCTTCACTATTCCCTGCCCCTTCATAAATGGCAATGACAGCACCCTCTGTTTGTATCTTTCACCGCTACTCCCCAGGTACCTTACATAATCAGTTATTCTTTAATTTTGTTTAGGTGATTAGGAAGAAGCTTGTCCGTAAAACTCTGGACATGATCAAGAAGATTGCTGATGAGAAATACAATGATACTTTTTGGAAAGAGTTTGGTACTAACATCAAGCTTGGTGTGATCGAAGACCACTCGAATCGAACACGTCTTGCTAAACTTCTTAGATTCCAGTCTTCTCATCATCCCACTGACATCACTAGTCTAGATCAGTATGTGGAAAGAATGAAGGAAAAACAGGACAAAATTTACTTCATGGCTGGGTCCAGCAGAAAAGAGGTGAGATGAATTCCAACTGTCAGGAATCCTGGCATATAGCTGGGGACTTACAGCCAACTCTTCAGGGGAAAAAAAGGAAAACTTAATTGTATAACACATTAACTGCCATGTGAGTTGTATTTGACTCATGCTAGTTTTGAGCCTGGGGCCTTGTGAAGCATATGTAACTCACACACCTCTTTACCCTGGGAGCCATGGGAATTAATTTTCAAGTTGCATATAACTCATGTGCAGAAAACAATTAAAAATAACAAATTTTTCATTAAATTAGAAAGGATTGTTTTGTTTTTGAAGTTTTTATTCTATTTTCATAATAAAACACTGTGGCCCCAAGGAAAACAAAAATTTTTTCTAGTGTGGCAGTCAGTGTGATAACTGGAGTAGTTATGAGGCCTGGTCAGTCACGAACAGGAAAGTCACCTATAGTTGCTGCACCTATTAATTCTTCATCTATAAAATGGCATAGTTAATACTGTATAAACATAGCTACTAAGATGAGCAACCATGGCAATGCTAGGCCTGGAAAACTGTTACTTCTCTTTATTTTGTAGGCTGAATCTTCTCCATTTGTTGAGCGACTTCTGAAAAAGGGCTATGAAGTTATTTACCTCACAGAACCTGTGGATGAATACTGCATTCAGGCCCTACCTGAGTTTGATGGGAAGAGGTTTCAGAATGTTGCCAAGGAAGGAGTGAAATTTGATGAAAGTGAGAAAAGTAAGGAGAGTCGTGAAGCAATTGAGAAAGAATTTGAGCCTCTGCTCAACTGGATGAAAGATAAAGCCCTTAAGGACAAGGTATTCTTCTGGAAATTACAAATTGTGAAAATTTTAGCACCTGCATTTAAGGAAAAAAATTGTTTTGTCAGCAAATTAAACTGCAGCTGGTTATTTTGTAATCATTAAAATTGTGAAGAACAATGTTTAATGATGTAATTAAGTTGTTGAGGAAGAACTGAAAATATATGAAGGTATTCTCTAGTTTAATATTGTTTTTGTGATAACTTCAGTTTTTACAGGTTAGATTTAAGTTTTATGTTTTTAAAAGTTGGTGTTTAAGTATTTCTAACTGAAAAATTCAGATTATTAAACGACAGTATCTCCTAAGAATTCCAAAGCCTGAATGAAAGCCATTTTTCTGACTTGTACCTATGTTTATGATCTTAAGTGACAAAGTCTTAGAAAGCTGAAATAGAATTACTCAATAACCTTACCTGTTGATTCTCATTTACACCTAACATTTGATTTCTCATCCTAAGATTGAAAAGGCTGTGGTCTCTCAGCGCCTGACGGAGTCTCCGTGTGCTCTCGTGGCCAGCCAGTACGGATGGTCTGGCAACATGGAGAGAATCATGAAGGCTCAAGCTTACCAAACCGGCAAGGACATCTCCACAAAGTAAGCGTCCTCTGGAATGTCCCTGCCAGTGTGTTAGCTCTTGTCCGTCTTTTGGAGATAATGCCAGCTTCTATACAGAGACTAATGTTGTTTTTAAATGTCCACCACTGTCTTCTATAAGGTAGACAACTTGACAAAAGGATTTCTCCTACATTAGATTGATAAAGAAAAGGTTTTCAACTCATGATTTTATTGTTTTATAGTATTTTATGTATAAATGGAAATTTTCTTAATTTGTTATACTTGTTATCTTTTGTATTAGATCATATGCCTGGCCTGGCATCTGAACATTTTACATTTTTAAATATAATGGTTACATAGGTAAATGACAATAACATTTCTCAAATGAGTTAAGTCTATTTTAAATCACAGTGCCCCCTGTGCATTAAATTATAGGTAACCAAACAGAATGTCTCACGAAGTAAAGGTTTGTAAAGGACTTGGGAGTTAAGTATTTTAACTCAAGAGCCAAGTATTATAGGTACAGGGGGTTTGGGTACCTATAAGAAATGAAATATTTTATGTCTTAATGTCACAGCAGTCACCTTGAAAAGACTTCATGTGACAAGACTTCTTCCCTGCTGTTATTCTCTCTTCCACTTGGAATATCTTCTTTCTGATATGGTACCTAGTAATCTTTTTTTTCCCAAGGCTTAGCTTAAGGATTTTTTTTTTTTTTCCTTCTTAAAGCCCTCACAAGTATAGTCTCCATTCTTGTCATAATTCCAAAACTCCATATATATAGAATGATGTCAGAATTGGCATTATCGCTCACGAATGTATAAGCATTTTAATATAAAATGCTAAAATGCTGCCTGTGTATATCTCTTGTCTCTTGACTATAAATTCCAAGTGGAGAATAGTGTTCTGTGTATCTGGTATCCCATTGCCACAATACAATAGCCATTCAAAACATGTCTACTTCCTTACTTCAATATATTATCAACAGGAAGTTACCTTACATTCAGCAAACATTGGAGCTCTTACTGTGTCTATACACTGGTGGTCAAAAGTAGACACAGCTCCTGTCTCTGACATTCAGAGTAGTCAAGACAACAAAGTCTCTAGTCCCAGCTACTTGGGAGGTTGAGACAGGGATCGCTTGAGCCCAGGAGTTTGAGGCTATAGTGCACTATGACTACATAAGTACAGTCATCCCTAGGTATACACAGGGCATTGATTCTAGGTCCTCACACCAAAATCTGTGCATACTCAAATCCCATAGTCTGCTGTACACAATCCACGTATACAAAAAGTCAGCCCTCTTATACGTGTGATACTCCTGAGAGTACTTTATTTTCAATCTGAGTTTGGTTTCGGATGCAGAAGGTTCTGCATCACAGATATGGAAGGCCAACTGTATTTTTTGGAAAAAATTTACATATAAGTGGACTCTCAAAGTTCCAACCTGTTCAAGAGTCAGCTTTAACATCTTGATTTTTTTTTTCCAAGTGTTATTCTCTGTAATTATGAAAGAATAGGGGAAATGTATGAAGCCTAAAATTTGTTAATGTTTATTTTTATCCCTTAACAGTTATTATGCCAGTCAGAAGAAAACATTTGAGATCAATCCCAGACACCCACTGATCAGAGACATGCTTCGACGAATTAAGGTGAGTAATAAATACTACAGCAACCTTCTTACTTGTCTTTGAATTTGAATACTTTGTATCTTTTAATGTTAATCAAGTGCATCTTCTTCTCTCTCAGGAAGACGAAGATGACAAAACAGTTTTGGACCTTGCTGTGGTTTTGTTTGAAACAGCAACACTTCGGTCAGGGTATCTCTTACCAGACACTAAAGCATATGGAGATAGAATAGAAAGAATGCTTCGCCTCAGTTTAAACATTGACCCTGATGCAAAGGTTTGTATCCCCAACCTTCCCACATAGGTTGGCTGGCTTGCTTTCTTTCTTTCTGTTCTTTCAGAATAGGCTTCTCATGATTAAGTGATGTAGCTTTGCCTGATTTCTATTTTTGAAATAATTTCCTTGGATGTTTGAGTCCCCATAGTGTCAGGCATTGCACTAGAAATTAATAAGTTTCCCTTTCCTATCCTCTTTGACTTTTGCCTTTCTCCCTTTGTTAGCTTGACTTCTAACTCTACTTAGAGGATTTGCTCTGTAGTTCTGAATGAATAGGAGTGATGTTAAGTATGATTTTACACATGTAAATGAGCAAAGTGAAAGTAGATCTAGGGCATTAATAGGCCCATAAATGTTGCCCTTAGGTGGAAGAAGAACCAGAAGAAGAACCTGAAGAAACAACAGAAGACACAACAGAAGACACAGAGCAAGACGACGAAGAAGAAATGGATGCAGGAACTGATGAAGAAGAACAAGAAACAGCAAAGGTATATTAAATCAAGAATTAGACTTGCATTTTTAGTTCTTAAAAAGTTAGGCAGAGTTTTAGTTCTGGCAAAGGTAGGACTGTGTAACTTAGAGAAGTTAGACTGTGAGCCTTAGACAAATCTGCCTTAAAATAGGTATCTATCTAAAATCAAATTCAAAAGCTTGAGCAAATCACTTTTTCTCTTTAAAAAGTGTGTAATCTTATCACTTCCTTTATTCCTCTATTTTAACCGGCCATTCTTGTGATGTTTTTAAACATTTTTCCTTTTCTTGGCCCACAGTGTTACTATATTCTTTGCAACTTGCTTCTATGTTACTATATAGCAACATTAGAATAGTTTAAATTTTTTATTTCTATATTCAAGGACCATTGATCTCGTTGGTGGGTTCTAACTTATTTTTGCAGATAAGCAAGGTGAAGTTGGCCTACACCCAAAATATTAGAAATAGGTTGGGCCCATTTTAAATTGTTTTTTCCATACATAAAGCTTCTGTAAGCTAGGGTTTTTTCCTGCTGTCTTTTAATGTCTTTTGGTTTTTCTATTTTTGCAGGAATCTACAGCTGAAAAAGATGAATTGTAAATTATACTCTCACCATTTGGATCCTGTGTGGAGAGAGAATGTGAAATTTAAGTCATTTCTTTTGGGAGAGACTTGTTCTGGATGCTCCCTCAGTCCCCTTCTGCCCTGCACTGTAAAATGTTGGGATTGTGGGTCACAGGAAGAAGTGGGTTTTTTAGTTGAATTTTTTTTAACATTCCTCATGAATGTAAATTTGTACTATTTAACTGACTATTATTGGTGTAAAATCTTGTCATGTGTATAAAAATAAAAAAGATCCCAAATACTCAGTGTTTTGACTGTATTTTCATAATATATTGCCTAGAACTACCTGATAGTTGCTGCTTTTTTTTTTTTTTCCCTTTTCCTTACAAAAGTGACTCATGCTTATCGAAGAAAAATTTTTTTAAAAATCAAAGGTTGAGCCGGGCACGGTGGCTGGTAGCTGTAGTCCCAGCTACTTGGAAGGCTGGGACAGTTTGATTGTTTGAGCCCAAAGAGTTCAAGGCTATAGTGTGCTATGATTGTGTTGCATTCCAGCCTGGGTTACAGTGAGACCTCAAAAAACCAAATGTTTGAGTTTAAAAAATCTCCCATAGGGAGGAGAATCTTTCTTACAGAATTCCAAATAACACACAGTCCTCCACTCCATTTTGAGTGTGGCTAGACTTAGTGACTCACTTCTAAAGAGAAGAAAGGGAAAAATGGTAACTTTTGCAGTGGAGAAACCTGGCAGACACTACCTTAACCAAGTGATCAAGCTTAATATCAGAAGTAATGAGTACCCATGATAGGATATGAGAAGGGTGCTTCCCTTCTGTGGTATTCTTTCCAAAAACCCATAATATCAACCTAATGAGAAAAATATCAGGCAAATTTAGGCTATGTCAATAGCACTCTCCAAGTTTCAAGATCGTGAAAAAGGAGGAAAGGCAGAAATACTCAGGTTGGAGGGAGACTAAGGTATGTGATAACTAAATGTAGTGCAATACCCTAGACTGGATCCTGGAAACAAGGCATTAAATGGAAAAATAAATCCAAATAAGGTCTAGAGGACAGCTGAGAGTAATGTACCAATATTGGTTTCTTTGATGTACCATGGTAACATAAGATGACAACGTTCATGGAAATAGTAGCGGGTATACAGGACCTCTACCATCTAGTTTTTCTATAAATCTAAATGCCAATTTTTTTTTAAGCTTTGAAAAAAAATCACCCAAAATTCTACCACAGAGATAATTATAAGGCATTGAGTGCAAGTCCACATTGAGATATTTTATTCTTTTGAAATGCAATCTTATTTATGGGAGAAACAATTTCTAATTTCACTATTATAACCATATGAAATGGTAGTCTTTTTCTTTTTTTTTTTTTTTTTTTGAGATAAAGGTCTCATTCTGTTTCCTGGGCTAGAGTGCAATAGCACAATCAGCTCACTATAACCTCAAGGTCTTGCTTTGTTGCCCAGGCTGGTCTCCGAACTCTTGGCCTCAGGTGATCCTCCCACTTGGGCCTACCAAAGTACTGGGATTACAGGTATCAGCCACCATGTCCAGCCTATCTTGGACTTTTTCATGATTTAAAAAATCTTTATTACAAAGAAATAACTTAGCACTACTTTTAATTTTTGATGTTTGTATGTATATCACAGATTTGGTTCCCCAAGAAACAATGACACAGAGTTTAAGATATAGAGTGTTTATTAAGGAGTGCCCTCAGATGAACACCTGTGGAAGGACAGGAAATGGGATTGAGCAGGAGAAATTAAGCTGTAATGCGGGCCCAAAGACAGTGTCAGTAAACCCCTCGGGGAGCTGTGGAACTATGCCCATCCCTCATGGTGTGCTGAAATGGCCAGGCCTTTCTACTCACCCTCATCAGTGATTGGATATGGGCCCCTTCAGGAGGCGTGGCTTTGAGCAAGGAAACTAGCTGAGGCAATCCTTTGCAGAAGCTGACAACTGAAAGCCGCTTACCGACAGCACTCCTATTGCTGGGGGGACAAGCCTCCCTTAGAAAATCTAGATGACACATTTCCACAGCCACCACAATGTACATTTTTCACAATGGGGGTCAACTTCAAAAGAGGAAGAAAATACGTACCTTGGCGGAAGTCACTTAGAACCAGCACTTACTGAAATAAAGATGGCATTTTTACTAGGTAAATCTTTATTTTAGTAACTAAAATTAATTTTTGCCTTCATTAAGTCATTGTCTTTTAGGCGATGGGTTCAAATCATGATTCTGTCAGTAGCCAGACCATTTACTCTGTACCTGTAAAAGGAAGGTTTAGGGGAGCTTCTTACGTGTGGCCCACTGCATTCATCTGAGGCAGGATCCTCCCCCTGCACACAAACTGGCCCTAAGGGTCAGGTCCTTTCTTTGTGCAATGCTCCCAGCCCTTCATTCTAGAAAGCGATGAGGGCTCCTCACTGGTATCTACAAAGTACATTAACAAAGCTCTCCAATTTGCTGTTCATATACTAAAGTCAGCAGAAAACTATTAATACAATTTGAAAATATCAGTTTAACAATAAGAAATAAAAGCTCTGGGCCGGGCGTGGTGGCTCACGCCTGTAATCCTAGCACTCTGGGAGGCCGAGGCCGGTGGATCGCTCAAGGTCAGGAGTTCGAGACCAGCCTGAGCAAGAGTGAGACCCCGTCTCTACTAAAAATAGAAAGAAATTATCTGGCCAACTAAAATATATATATACACAAAAAATTAGCCGGGCATGGCGGCGCATGCCTGTAGTCCCAGCTACTCGGGAGGCTGAGGCAGTAGGATCGCTTAAGCCCAGGAGTTTG
>CM052440.1:13915986-13927033 GCA_028533085.1 Varecia variegata | reverse complement strand
GAAATAAAAGCTCTATGTAGCAAATTAAATTGATGAAACTAGTTTATGGCTTTAAAATGATTTTATTGTTGATTTACATTCAAGACAAACCACATAGTATCCTTGCAAATACTTTATCTCATATGATATTCAAGACTAAACATGTTCCAAATCACATTCAAGAAGTAGATGATACACACCTTTGGCAGTTTTCAAGAAATACTGGTCAAACCATAAATAAATTTCAACGTACTGAGCACCTCCTCTTGCACTTAGCATTGGACTAGGTGCTTTAGTATATTTAATAGTTTGACTCAATAAATGTTTAAAAAATGCTTACTTAAGGTACAATATTATTCACAGAATTCTTGGCATAGTTGTATTTAAGTGTCTACTGCTGAGAAATTTGAGGTTCGTGTTGTCTCTCTTTCAGTCCCAAAAGCTCTGTTTTGAGTTCTCCAGGCTTCGGTGGAATTTCGGGTATTGTCTATAAAAAACAAAAACCATAGATGTCAGTGCTTTCTTAGACTGTAATTTAATGTGACCTGAAAGACTTTAAAGAGTAAAAAAACCAAAAGTCGCCTGCTTGCCACTCAATGATAAATATTATGAGAAACCTGTGAGATCCTTTCTAACCTTATATTTATAGGATTCCATCACCCTGGCAATGTCTTAAGTACTACAGGCCTCACAGAGGGATGGTTTGCCATATTTGGAAAATTCATTCCTGCACTATCTACGGACTTCACCATGTACCTGGCACAGAAAATAGGTATTAGGAATTAATATATTTATTCAAAAATGTTAAGCATCTATTATGTGCAAAGCATAAGGCGGTGAGGAAAAAAATACAAAATCCTTTCCTTCAAGGAAGGTGGTCCGGGAAGGCATGAGAAGGTGACTTTTTTTTAATAATAGCTTTACTGAGAGAGAATTTACATACCATACCATTCACAGATTTAAAGTGTACAATGGCTTCTGGTATATTCAGAGTTATGCATCTACCACAATTAGTGATAAAATTAGTTGTGCATCTAATTTTAGAACATTTTCATTGCCCCCAAAAGAAACTCCATACCTGCTAGCAGTCACTCCCATTTCCATACAACTATTTCCAAACAACTATTAATGTTTCTGACTATATAGATTTACCTATTCTGTTCATTTCATATAAATGGAATCATATGTGGTCCTTTGTTTCTGGCTTCTTTCATGTAGCAAAATGTTATCAAGGTTCATCCATGTTGTAGCATGTTATCAGTATTTCATTTCTGTTTATTGCTGAATACTCCTCCAATGTATGGATATACCATATATTTATCCATTCATCAGCTCATGTGCATTTAGATTACAAATAATACTGCTATAGGCCGGGCGCGGTAGCTCATGCCTGTAATCCTAACGCTCTGGGAGGCTGAGGCGGGTGGATCATTTGAGCTCAGGAGTTCAAGACCAGCCTGAGCAAGAGACCCCATCTCTACTAAAAATAGAAAGAAATTATATGGACAACTAAAAATATACATAGAAAAATTCAGCTGGGCTTGGTGGTGCATGCCTGTAGTCCCAGCTACTTGGGAGGCAGAGGCAGAAGGATTGCTTAAGCCCAGGAGTTTGAGGTTGCTGTGAGCTAGGCTGATGCCACGGCACTCTAGCCCAGGCAACAGAGTGAGACTCTGTCTCACAAAAAAAAAAGAAAAAGAAAAAAAAAAATACTGCTCTGAACATTCATGTACAAGTTTTTGTGTGAACATATGTTTTCATGTCTGCTGGGTATAAACCCAGAAGTGAAAATGCTGGGTCACATGGTAACTCCACATTTAACTGTTTGTGGAACTGTCAGACTGTTTTCCAAAGGAGCTGCACCATTTTACATTCCCATAAGCAGTACATGAGGGTTCCAATTTCTCCACATCCTTGACATTTGTTATTATCTGTTTTATTACAACCATCATAGTGGGTATGAAGTGGTATCCCAGTGTGGTTTTGATTCACATTTCTCTGATGGCCAAAGATGCTGAGCATCTTTTCGTGTGCTTACTGGCTGAGAAGGTGACTTCTGAACAAAGACATGAAGGAGGATGAGGGAACCAGCCATGCAGTTATCTAGGAGTGTTTCAGGCAGACGGGACCACAAGCGCAGAGGACCTAAGGCAAGCGTGTGCCTTCGTGTTCAAGGAAAAGCAAGGCTGTCAGTATAGCTGGTACAAAATATTCAGGGAAAGGATAAGAGGAGACAAGGGCAGAGGAAAAAAAGGGAGTGGGGAGATAAAAGTCTCCAATGGCTTTTCCTGTGAAATGGGAAGATACTGGAGAGTTTTGAAAAGAGTGACATGACCTGACTCCAGTGTAAAAAGATGACAATGGTAGCTTTTTGGGGAATAGACCATAGAGGAGCAAGAGTGGAAGGCGGAAGACAGGTCGGGGAGCTCTTACAATAACTAAGATGAAAGCTGAATGACAATGGCTTGAACTGGGTGGTAGCAATGGAGGTGGTGAGAAGTGGTCAGCAACTGAATGTACTTTTCAGATTAGTCCAGTGGGATGTGCAGATATGTGCTAGGTTTCAACCTGAACAACCAGAAGAATAGTCGCCTCCTTTGCTGTTCTGATAAGCTGAGCTGGACAACTAGAACCAAGCACCCTTAACAGTTCTCCCTAAGACAACACTGAGCACAAGCCCTGGGCAGCCATCATGGTCCTCTACTCTGGACCTCTGGCTGTCAGACTGAAAGACTTGTGCCCAGGCTTTGCTATAAAAATACAAAGTGGTTGGTGGTTGTTAACAATAGCAGAAAATAATTGCTAGAACAATACCAAAAGACATAGGTAAAGAACATAAATGCCTTAAATGTTAGCATTGCATACAGCATCCTACACACAGTCAGCCATCCTGGACTCTGAGTCCCTACAGAGGTGTCCCACTGCCAATGTCACTGCCCAATCAGACTGAGGTGGCCTGAGGCCATTCAGTGTGGACATTCTAGAGACTGTGGCTTCATGCTGCCTCCTCCAAGGTATAGGTAGCTGCTGGTAACAACTCTTGCACATTCCCAATTAAAATAAGAAGGGAGAATCAAAGGTCAATTTCCTAGAGTCAAATCCCAGGTATTACTTCCTTTGTAAAGCCTGCCTGATGTCTGTCTATTCCTGCACAAGCTGGAGACTAAACTGCATTTCTGCGGAAGGTTCTTGTCACTTTGTCTCCATTAGGTGCTTCACTAGAACTCTTTGATGCTTCACTAGAACTGTTAAAAGAGAAGCAGTCTGAAGTGGTAAGAGCCACTGCAGCATTGTTTGTACAAAAACTACATACCACCTAAATGTCAATATGGGATTGATCAAATAATATATGGAATATCCACATTATGAAACACTATGCAATGGTCGGAAAGAAAAAAGGCTATTAACATACATAAATGTCTATTCATGTAGATGTTAACCAAAATAAGTTACAGAGAAATGTGTATATGAACTCCTACTTACATGGGGAAAAACACTCCATAAACTATAAACTCTATGTGTGTGTGTGTACGCACATGTGCGCATGTGTGAACATTAAACAACTGTAAAAAATCTGGAAGGCTATATACCAACCAATAAATGGTAGTTACATGTGGGGAGCAGACTGGAGAAAGAGGGTTGTAAGTGGGCCGTTTCACTCTTTACACACTGGAATTCAATTGGAATGTCTTACAATAGTATTGTATTATTTTATGAACAGGAACAAAAAAAGAGAAACACCAAACAGAAAGCTTAGGCTTCAGATCCTTAATTCCATGCCTCAATAAGCTATATGACTTTGAGAAACCACCTTCACTCTTCTGAACCTCAGTTTTCTCACCTGAAAACAGGGATAAACACCTCCAAAACTGTAGTGACAATTAACTAATATTAGAAACACAAATGGTTGATTCTCTGTGTTACCTGTCCAGCCAGAGTCCAAGCAGAAATGACTGCTCCCTACACGGTGCTTCAAACCACTATTCATGTCTGTAGTGCAACAGCACACTCTTGTAATTAATTGCACTATATTTTCTCACCTCCACCTCCCCAAGACTGTAATTCCTAAAAAGCACCTTGAATTCCCAGTTCCTAATTCAATGAATGCTTAGTAAAGCTAATTTAAATTTCTCCATCCTTTGAATGACTATATTCATGCATGCTTCACTCAATAAATATTTATTGAGCATCTACTACCTTCCAAGTTCTTTTCTAGGTGATTGAGATACAAGAGAGAACCAGACAGACACAGTCCCTTCCTGGAGCTTATATTCGAGTGGAGCAAACTGACAAAAGAACAAATAAACAGACAAATGAATACAATAGTTGCAAATCACCACAAGTGCTCTATGGAAACAAAAAACCGAGAAAGAACAGCAGAGGAGGACTCCTTTGGGAGCTGGCCAAAGGACCCTCATTGCTGGAGGGGATATTTGAGCAAAGATTTGAAGTTTTGAAGAATGAAACCAAGCCAAATTCCGGGAGGGCAAAGCATGCCAAGAAGAAGGAAAAGAATGGCCCTGAGGTAGGGATAAGTTTAATGAGTTTGAGATACAGCAAAGAAGCAGGTTTAACCGCTAGAGAGAGAACACGGGGGAAATGGCAGGAGATGGGCCAGTGGTAGGCAGCGGCCAGACTGTTTAATACCTCACAGGCCATGCGTTGTTCTAGATGCAATGGGATGCCATCGGAAGCTTTTAGGCCCACCCACGGCAGACGTGATCCTAATTTCATTTAGAATCACTTTTGCTGTTGTGAGGAGAATGGAGTGGTCCAGGAGCAAGGACTAAGGGACCCTTCCTGCACTCACCAGGTCCGGCCGGTAGTACCTGTGCACCACTTCGGCCCCCGCGCACATGGCTAGGAGGCTGGCTGCAAACATTTTCAGGTAGGTGGCCAAGGGCACGCCCGCGGGCATGGTCGGCGGGCTGGACGGGGAGGGAAAGGGCAGTGTGAGAAGGTTCTCCGCTCACGACGAAGCTAAGCCCGGGGTTGAGGGGCTCCAGGTAGCACTGGCAACAAGCCCCATAGCAGCGAGGGTGCGGAGTCCACAACAGCCGGGTTCTTCCCCATCCCCGCGCCTCAGCTTCCTCCTTTAAGACATGAGGATACTGAGGGGACGAACTCCCCTACCAGGCCGATGCCCAGCCTTCAATCGTTCATCAGTGTGGGGGGCCTGAGCAGCTCTTGCTGAGCAAGCGGAAGGCCGACATCGGTGGTTCCCCCGCGCCTCTCCAATCTCTAGGAGAGGAACTGCGGAGGGCACCACCCCCTGTCCCTGTTAGACGCACCCGGAGAGGCACCGTACCGCGAGGTGCACAGGTGTGGACTGCGGGTCAGAGGGCGGGCGGAAATGCGTTCAGGAGCCGGAGCAGACTACGAGAGGGCCGGACAGAAAGTACAGGAGTCGGAGGCCGAGCCGGACTGGAAAGCGGAGGGACGCCGGCACAGGCACGTGACCCCGGCGGAAGTGGGGCGCTGGCAGAAAGCCAGGGTGTTTTTTTTTTTTTTTTTTTTTTTTTTTTTTTTGCCGTCTAGTTCCCACATTTCCCAGCCCCGGACACCCGGTACCTCAGCCTATAGTTGAATTTCCCTGCCAGATGTAGTGTCTCAGGCTTGGCTCTGGATTATTCCATCATTCGTTCTTTCGCACAAAGGAAAGTGCAAGCGTTTATCACCTTTTAGGAGGGGTGGAAAATCACACATGGAGCCAATTGCGTGCTTTTATATGAGGTCACTCTAAAGTGAGTGAAGTGAAAAGCTCTCACTGTCCTTGTGCCTGTTGTCTTTTGATGCCTGAAATAGAACCACACCCAGACACCTATGCCCTTATGTTATCTGTGGTGCTGCTGGGAAAAAAGGAAACCTGAAATTGACATTATTTAATCCTGGTACTTTTACATTGTTTTCATTATGGATTGATTTTTTTTTTAAGCAAAAAGCGCGTGACTGGATTCTGAAGAATTCGGTTGTGTGTATAACATGAGTCATACTCATTAAACAGTTTTTTAGGTATATTTGACATACAATAAACTGCACGTATTTGAAGTATACAATTTGATGGGTTTTGACATATGAACCCATTACTACAATTAAGATAACCTCCATCACCGTCAAAAGTTTCTTTGTGCTTCTTTCTACTCCCTTCCACACTGTCTCATTCCCTGGGTAATCACTGATCTGCTCTCTGTCATTATAGATTAGTTTGCATTTTCTAGAATGTTATATAAGTGGAATCATACAGTATGTACTATTTTTTGTCTGGCTTATTCCAGGCAGCAAAGTTATTTTGAGATTCACTTCATTGCTGCATGTATCAGCTGTTCACTCCTTTTTATTGCTGGGTCTGTTTATATCGCAGTTGGTTTATCCATATACTTCATCCATTTTGATTGCTTCCAGTTGTTGGTGTGAAAATAAATAAAATTTAAAAGCTGTTGGAACCCCTAAAAACATTTCAAGCCTTGAAAGAGGCATGACTGTGATCTTACAACTTCCATTCCCAGATTATAGATTAACTCGCTTTTTTATTTTTCCTGTTCTGTACAGTGACTAGAGAGAATTAACCAATGTCAGGGACAAAAACCTCTTCCTGCCTTCTTAATGTATCATCCTTGTTATAGATTAATTTCCCCTTTGTTATCCTGCTTTGTTTAGACCAGATGACAGAAAACCCATGATTATTACACCATCTGTAAAAAAAAAAAAAAAAATGTTAAATGTACCCTTCCCTAAAAGAAACACGTCCTTTCCAATGACTTTTACTAAAAAATAAAAAAAAAAAGAAACACATCCTATAATCAATCAGATTGCTGTAACTATGTGCCAACCCTGTATGAATAATACTGTAATCCTGCTAAAACTCCTCTGTCTCTGCCTATATAAATGAAATCTTAACTTCCCTACTTCAGAACTCTGACACCATTCCTTTGGAGTTGGTTTTTCTAGGTGGTCCTTCCTCACATTGCGCCTGAATATATTCTCTTTAGATTCTGACCCTTTTGATTATTTTAGGTTGACATTGACTAATAGAAATAAAGCTGCTATGAACAGTAAAATATAGGAGAAAGACTGGTATGCAAGTCTTTCTGCAAACATATGCTTCCATTTCTGTTAGGTACTGGAACATATGGTAGGTGTATATTTAACTCTTTAAGAAATTGCCAAACTGTTTTCCAGAGAAGTACAATTTTACATTCCCACCAGCAGTGTATGAGAGTTCCAGTTCCTTCACAATCTCTCCAACATTTGCTCTGGTTAGTCCCTTTAATTTTAGCCATTCTAGTATGTGTATAATGGTTTCTCATTGTGATTTGAATTTATGTTTCCCTCATGACTAATAATTCAGATATTCATATGCAAAAACAAAACAAACAAGCAACAAAAAAAGAACTTAAACACATACCTCACACCATATTAAAAAATCAAAATGGATCATAGACATTCATGTACTTATACAGTAATGTTACATAACAACATTTCAGTCAGTGATGGACTGAATACATGATGGTGGCCCCATAAGATTATAATGAATCTGAAAAATTCCTATCGCCCAGTGGTGTTGTAATTGTAACATCTACTCATGTGTTTGTGGTGATGCTGGTGTAAATAAAGCTACTATGCTGCCAGTACTATAAAAGTATAGCACATACAATTATGTATAGTACATAATACTTGATAATGATAATAAATGACTATACTACTAGTTTATGTATTTACTATTCTTTTTATTGTTATTTTTTCAGTGTACTCCTTCCACATATTAAAAAAAAAGTTAATTGTAAAACAGCGTCAGGCAGGTCCATCTGAAGATATTCCAGAAGGCCTTGTTATTGTAGATGACATGTCTGTTACTGGCCCTGAAGACCTTCCACAGTGGGACAAGGTATGGAGGTGGAAGACAGTGATATTGATGATCTTGACTTTGTGGAGGCCTAGGCTAATGTGTGTGTTTGTGCCTTAGTTTTTAACAAAAAAGTTTAAAAAGTAAAAATAAATAAATAAATAATTTTAAAAATAGAAAAAAGCTTATAGAATAAGCATATGAAGAAAGAAAATATTTTTGTACAGCTGTATGATGTCTTTTTGTTTTAAGCTGTGTTATTACAAGAGTCAAAAAGTTAAAAAAATTTAAAAGCTTATAAAGTTAAAAAGTTACAGTAAGCTGAGATTAATGTATTATTGAAGAAAAATATTTTTTATAAATTTAGTGCAGCCTAAGTGCACAGTGTTTATTATATAGAGTCTACAGTAGTGTACAGTAATGTCCTAGGCTTTCACATTCACTCATCACTCACACCCACCCAGAGCAACTTCCAGCCCTGCAATCTCCATTCATGGTAAATGCCCTATACACATTTTTTCTTTAATACCATATTTTTACTGTACCTTTTCTATGTTTAGAAATATAAATACTTACCACTGTGTTACAATTGCCTACAGTATTCAGTACAGTAAGATGCTGTACATGTTTATAGCCTAAGAGCAACAGGCTATACTATATACCCTAGGTGTGTAGTAGGCTATACCATCTAGGTTTGTGTAAGTACATTCTATGCTCTTCGCACAATGATGAAATCAACTAATGATGCATTTCTTAGAATGTATCCCTATCGTTAAGTGATACATGACTGTATTTTCATGTGCTTCTATTTTCTTTGGTGAAGTATCTGTTCAAATCTTTTGCCAATTTTTAAAATTGAGTTGTTTCCTTATGAGTTTTGGGTGTTCTTTATACATTCTGGACACAAGTCCTTTGTTAGATATGATATAATCAATCTACAAATATTTTCTCCCAGTCTATAGCTTGCCTTTCTTTTGTTTAATAGTCTTTTGAAGAGCAGAAGTTTTTAATTTTAATGAAGTCCAATTTACCAATTTTTTTATCAATAATGTCTTTTGTATTGGATTGAAGAAATATAACTCTGGGTCATAAATATTTTTCTTCTGTATTTTCTTCAAGACATTTTATAGTTTTAGCCTTTACATTTAAATCTCTGATCCATTTTAACTTTTTAATATGGTGTAGGGTATGGGTTCGTTTTTGTTTGTTTGTTTGTTTTTGCATATGGATCTCTGAATTTGCCTTTGCAGCTTTGTTGAAAATCAGTTGATCAGTTGTCCATGTATGTGTGTGTCTATTTCTGGACTCTATTCTGTTTCACTGACATATTTATCTCTCTAATACCAATACCATACTGTCTTGATCACTGTAACTTATAACTCTTGAATCATGCAGGGTTAGCTCTCCAATATTGTGCTTTCTAAGAGTTGTTTGGCTATTCTAGATCTTTCCATTTTCATATGAATTTTAGAATCATCTTGTCAATTTCTACTCAAAAAAGCTTACCTGGATTTTGATTGCCATCATATTGAATCTTTAGACATTTTCACAATATTGGTCTTCTGATCCATGAACATAGTGTATCTCCCCACTTATTTCGTCCTTAATTTCTCTCAGCAATGTTTTTCCATTTTTAGGATACAGGTCTTGTACATATTTTGACAGCTTTATCCCTAGGTATTTCATATTTTTTGAAGCTATTGTGAATGGTATTTTTTCTAATTGTTTGCTATTAATATTTAAACTACAATTGATCTTCCTAAATTAATGTTTTATCTTGCAACCTTGCTAATCTCAGCTATTAGTTGTAGCTTTTTTGTAGGTTCTATAGGATTTTCTACATAAACCAGCATGTGAGTTATGAATAAAGACAGTATTTTTTTTATAGATACCATTTATCAATCTTGAGGAAGTTTCCAAGGAAGTTCCCTTCTGTTCCTAGATTGCTGAAAGTTTTTATTAGAAGTGAATGTTATTTTGTCAAATGCTTAATCTGCATCTATTGAGATGATCATACACTTTTCTTAAAAATGTGTTAATGCAATGAATTATATTGATTGATTTTCAAATATTAAACCAATCTTATATTACTCAGATAAACTCCACTTGATCACAGTCCTCCTTATATACTGTTGGATTCAATGTGCTAAATTTTATTCAAGATTCTTTACATCTATGTTCATGATAGATATTGCTGTCAACTTCTCTGGACCGTGGTGTGCAGATGTGGTCAAACATTATTCTAGGTGTTACTATGAGGGTGTTTTGGGGTGAGATTTAACACTTTAAATGAGTAAACTCTGAGTAAAGCAGATTGACCTCCATCATATGAGTGGGCCTCATACAATCAGTTAAAGGCATGAATAGAACAAAGACTGACTTCCCTGAAGCAAGAGGGAATTCTCCAGCAGATGGCCTTCAGATTTGAACTACATGCAATGAACCGAATGTTTATGTCCTCCCAAAAATCATATGTTGAAACCTAATCACCAATGTGATGGAACTGGGTGAGGCCTTTGGGAGGTAGTTAGGTAATGAGGGCAAAGCCCTGATGAATGGGATTAGTCCTTATAAAAGAGGCTCCAGAGGGCTGTCTCTCACCTTCCACCATGTGAGGACACAGCTAGAAAGCACCATCTATAAACCAGAAAGCAGACCCTCACCAGACACTAAATCTGCAGGCACCCGGATCTTGAACTTCCCAGTCTCCAGAACTGTGAGAAATAAATTTCTGTTGTTTCTAAGCCACCCAGTTTATGGTATTTTGTTATAGCAGCCCAAGTGGACTAAGACACAACAACACTGGCTCATAGGGTTATCCTGAGGATTAAATGGATTAATACATGCAAAGTACTTACAGCAGTCCATTGCACATATCAAACAGTAAATGCTGGATGCTATAATTACCACTATAATCATCATCATTATTTTTCTGTACATAACTGCTGTCTTTAGCACCCATTCTCCTTGTTGCTGTGAGCTATTGGTCTCAAAAGCCTTCATATTCAGTAGTAACAGTGGCACCCATTTGTGGATGAAAATCTGCAGTTGGAAAAACCCTGCCCAGTATCAAACCTTGTTGACTATAAGATGTAACTGATTGGCATAACATTAGCTAAGAAGGAAGCAAGCTCACTAGGTTTCTGAAAGGGAAAGGCAGCATTAAGAGGAAGAGAAATGGAAGCAAGGTGAAGTGACTCGGCCCTTCTTTTTTTTTTTTTTTTT
>CM052440.1:13878550-13915486 GCA_028533085.1 Varecia variegata | reverse complement strand
AAAGAAGATATAAGAATGGCTAACAAACATATGAAAAAATGCTCAACATCTCTAATCATCAGGGAAATGCAAATCAAAACCACAATGAGATATCACTTAACTCCAGTGAGAATGGCCTTTATCAAAAAGTCCCAAATCAATACATGTTGGCGTGGATGCGGAGAGACAGGAACTCTCATACACTGCTGGTGGGACTGTAGACTCGGCCCTTCTTTTGTTATTGTCTTATCATTTGTCCTATCATACAAAGTCTCTCTGAAGTAGAAGCATATTTGGCAAAAAACAGGAAAGCAGCACTTCTCCCAGTCCTTTGCAAGCTCTGGGGGCGCCAAGCTCACAAGCAGAACAAGTTTGTTTTCTAGACTCAGATTCAAGGTGGTGAGAAAGACACTAATGGGAGAGAAGTCACTTTGCTGCAATTGCTTCACCACTTTCAGGTTCAATGTCCTGCTCCCCAACAACTCCTCCCATAAACTTCGTTTTGCAATGCAGGACTGAGCAGAGGACCCTCCTCTCCTGAGGTTATGAATGGAGCTGGCAGGACTAGAAGCACAGCCTCCACAGTGACAGAAATCCTTGCTGCCCAAGGATAATTGCTCCTGAGTGAAAATGTCCTGAAGAAAGTTTGCAGCTCTCCACACACACTTTCAGTTACCAGAATTCTCTCTCTGAAATAACTGAGGCAAGCCACCCACTTTAAAACTTTTCTGTCCTGAGTCATTAGCAAAATCAGACAGCAAGGATGGGGATGGGTTTTTGTTCATTCATTCAACATTCACTAAATACTTACCATGTGCCAGTTTCTGATTACTACCTATGAATGGACACGGTATTCATAAAAGTTTTGTAATGTTTTAAAATATTAAAAGTTTTTGTTCTTTGTCAAAAAAATTTTTTTTTTTTTTTTTTTTTTGAGACAGAGTCTCACTCTGTTGCCCGGGCTAGAGTGAGTGCCTTGGCGTCAGCCTAGCTCACAGCAACCTCAAACTCCTGGGCTTAAGCGACCCTCCTGCCTCAGCCTCCCAAGTAGCTAGGACTACAGGCATGCGCCACCATGCCCAGTTAATTTTTTCTATATATATATTTTTAGCTGTCCATATAATTTCTTTCTATTTTTTAGTAGAGACGGGGTCTCGCTCTTGCTCAGGCTGGTCTCGACCTCCTGAGCTCAAATGATCCGCCCGCCTCGGCCTCCCAGAGTGCTAGGATTACAGGCGTGAGCCACCGCGCCCGGCCAAAAAAAATTTTTACTTAAACTTTAAGCCATTGATACAATACAAATTAATCTTTCTATACTTACTCATGAAAAGTCTTTTTCTGGATCCTAGAATGAAGAAGACACATGGAACACAGAGCCACAACCACCTCCCAGCTCACGTGTCACGTTAGTGAGAAGCCTTTGCTGTAAGCCATTGAAGGTTTGGAGTTATGTTACAAACTCGAGAAAGCTAATGAATACAACAGCCATGTCTTTTTCATCATGGCAAGTAGAAAAACAGAAAAGCCTATCTCCATTGAGTTATTTAATGACGTCCTCGTTCAAACACTAGTGACAGAAGTTGAAAACTACTCAAACAAAAACCAGGGGAAGAACCATAGAGAAATAAGAGGGGTTAGTCTGTAAGCTTATAAGGAGGTGATGCTGCTTGATATGGTATCTAGTATGGCAGACTTCAAACGTTAATATTTTCACATATCCAAAGTAAGCAGAGAATGATTTAGGTAGAGAGACAAGTAGTTTTACATTCACCCTCATTTCACAGATTAGGAAATTGAGGCCCAAGGTGGTACAGTGCCCTTGATTCCCACGTTTTCCGATCCCAAAGTCTCTTTCCTTATCATATTACCTGATAATTAATGCAACACAGCGTTTTAAATCGAGATAAAATTTGGGGTGATAAGGACTGGATAATGCTGAGAAGCACAAACGCCCCATCTGCACAGCGCCCCTAAAGAACATGACTCCTTCAAGGGACTCCTTCAAAGTCCTTCACCCACGCGTCCACGCATCCCTGAAAATTCAGGGCGGACAAAAGTTGACGTCGGCCGAGCGCCCCCACCCTTTTTGGTCCTCCACCCTTCCCGAAAGGCCAAGCGGCGGAGCTGAGGAGCCCAACGAGAAGGGGGCGGGCGCGGTTGGGCTGCCCTGCGTCACGTGATGCTCACTAAGCATGGGCTTTGGCTCCTGGGAGGCGGAAGTGCCGCGCAGAAGGGGACCCTTTGAGGGGAGTGCGGGAGAGGCCTGGGGGAGGAGCTTGAGGCCAGCTGCTATCCGGGTCTTGCCAGCAATCGGGTCCAAGTCTGTGGTATTGTCGTATCGCCGTGTGTACGCCGCCTACTACAGAGACCGGTGGCCCGTTTGCCTGGCAGGAGAAGCCGCCCGCGCGAGCGGCCTCGCGGAATGGAAGCGGAGAACGCGGGCAGGTAAAGCCGGGGCGGAGCGCCGCCCTCTCCCCTCCCCCTTCCGCCCCTTCCTCGCGCCCCTCGCGGCGGGGCTGGCCGGCGGGCGAGCGCGCGCACGCAGGGGTCTTTAAGCGCCGTGGCCGAGCACAAAGGCCGGGGCCGCGCGTGCGCACTGCGTCTTGCTCGGCTGGGTCTCTGTGGCTGGTGGCCTAGGCCACCCCGAGGCGGTTCCTGGTACAGCTGGACCGGTCTGCGGTCTCCCCCGATAAGCAACTGGGCTAGTTAATATTTCTTTCCCGATGCCATTTTTGGCGACGTTTCCTTTCACCCTTCATTACCACGCATAGAGCTGTAAGGCTCGAGCATCATACGTTCTCAGCTCCGGGAGTTTTCATTTTAAAGTCAGTAGATTTATTGTGACTTCCTCCCCGAAGGCTTACTAAAAGCAACGTTAAGGGTCACGGATTAGATAGTATTGCTATGGAAATATGTGTAACACTCCCAGGAAGTCAGTCTAAAAATTGTCTTTGAGTTTTCCAGTGGTCTTGGGGACGGTCTTAAGAATCTGTTTTTAAAATGTCCTTTGGAGGAGTGTTAAGATACGTCAGGAGGTTTTGAAAAAGCAGAGATTTAGAGATTTGAACTCCTGGTGGAAAGCTAAATTTAAAAATATAAATATGTCAAGGTCTTTTAAAAGGTAAAGAAGATTTACATTGAAATAAAATACTATTAGACCTAATGAAGACTTATCTTGACTCTCAGTGGCTTGTGGGAGCTGAGACACTTCTGTGGTTCTCTGTTCTTGTCTGTAAAATAGACATTTCTGGAATCTGGTTCTGACATGCTGTGAATAGGTATTTTTTTTTTTTTTTTTTTTTTGAGACAGAGTCTCACTCTGTTGCCCAGGCTAGAGTGCGGTGGCGTCAGCCTAGCTCACAGCAACCTCAAACTCCTGGGCTCAAGCAATCCTCCTGCCTCAGCCTCCCAAGTATCGGGGACTACAGGCATGCGCCACCATGCCCAGCCAATTTTTTCTATATATTTTTAGTTGTCCAGTTAATTTCTTTCTATTTTTAGTAGAGACAGAGTCTCGCTCTTGCTTAGGCTGGTCTTGAACTCCTGAGGTCAAACGATCCGCCCGCCTCGGCCTCCCAGAGTGCTAGGATTACAGGCGTGAGCCACCACACCCGGCCGAAAATTTAATCCTTGAACTGTGAATAGTTATTATATCGAATTGGCACACTAAAGTAACTAAAATAAATTGTCTTAGAGTTAGGAAAAGAGATACATGTAAAGTGTGGACTTTATCCTGACTTTGTGGATCAAACTGTGGAATAAATTACTTTAGTTCTTTCCCAGAAGAACTTTACAAATGAATAAGAGAATTCATCAGAACTTGTGGAAAGCACTCTCACCCATGTGAGCTTACTTCAGTGCAGAATTGAAACTTGGGCAAAGCCTACCATCAAATAAATTATATATTATAAGGCCTTATCAATATAATGGGACTCCAGTACACTGTTTAGCTCAAAGCCGTGACTTATATTGTCTTAACTTCATCCAAAAGGCTATGGACCATTTTTTTATTTTGGCTTGCAAAGCTTTCACCTTCAGGAAATATGAAAAATTCTGTGTAATACTCTAAAGAGTTTATCCTTGGAGGTTCTGAAATAGCTCAGCCCCCAGGTAATCCTTAAGAGTGGCTCTCTGTCATCCTTTGTGCTAATCAAGAAAAGGAATGCTGGATATAATAAATGTACTTTTTGTTTTGGAAGATTAATTGCAAATATTCAAAGAAAAAGATTCCATGAATATAGATTTTTTTAAAAGGGAAAATAGTTCAAGAGTCTTAAAAAGTGCTTAACATCAAATCAACCAGAGAGGAAAAAAGAAGGAATTTTATAAGGAGACTAGTGTGTTTCCAGTGACCTCAAGCATGAAAAGGACATTTACCAAAGATGCAAAATAGTATGCCAAATCAAAAGTGCCTGGAGGCCGGGCGCAGTGGCTCACGCCCCTAATCCTAACACTCTGGGAGGCCGAGGAGGGTGGATCGCTCGAGGTCAGGAGTTCGAGACCAGTCTGAGCAAGAGTGAGACCCCGTCTCTACTAAAAAAATAGAAAGAAATTATCTGGACAACTAAAAATACATAGAAAAAATTAGTCAGGCATGGTGGCGCATGCCTGTAGTCCCAGCTACTCGGGAGGCTGAGACAGAAGGATTGCTAGAGCCCAGGAGTTTGAGGTTGCTGTGAGCTAGGCTGACGCCATGGCACTCTAGCCAGGGCGAAAGAGCGAGACTCTGTCTCAAAAAAAAAAAAAAAAAAAAAGGTGCCTGAAAAAGAATGAAATGGACCACTAAGAACACAGACAAGAAAGATTAACCCTCAAATGAGAATAGGCTTTCTAGAAATGTTAAGGAGACCAAGAAGGACTGTTTTTAATAGTTAGATGTGGATAATGAGAAGGACAAAAAAGATTTGGGTTTTCTGTCCAGTCCACTGGCATGGGTGGTAGTAGATGAGAGGAAGCATAAGTACTTAGTTCTGATTTGGATTTTCATCTCCTGTGTTAAAGAAAATGATTGTCAGACTGGAAATGACAAAATGAATGTCTGTAAGATTTAAATCTCAAGATCAATGAGGGCATGTAAGAGAACTTTTAGGTGTTCTAATAGAAATCATATGTCCTGGCTTGGATGTGTTATATTTCAAGGGAGAGGCCAGAACACAGCAGTCTTTGAGTTCTTACAGACAACAGGTGAGGGACCTGAAGCTGGAAATAAACACATGGGTACCTATTTCTTCCAGAGGAGGAGTCTGTCCTCTATTGACATTGATCCTGAATAAAATTTTTATTTAGCAGTATTTACTAAGCATTTTTAAAAGAAACTGGTGACTACTGGACTACAGTATAAATCCAGAAAAGTGCAAGACCTGTATTAGCATCGGGGGGATGCTGACAGGAGGTGCCTACAATAGACATTATTATTATAGCAAACTTACTATATACCAGGTACTATTATAAGTCTTTTACATATGCTAACTAACTTAATCCTCATAACCAATGAATTAGGTGCTATTATATCCCATTTTGCAAATGTGGAAGCTGAGACATGAAAAAGTTAAGAAACTTGTCCATACTGCCAGTAAATGGCAAAACCAAGATTTGAATCCAGGCAGTCTGGTTTTAAAGTCTGCTTCTAGGTAGTGCCATACTGCTTCTCTTTGTGGGCAAGATTAAGATGGCCTGATGGCAGTCCAGTTAGGTGAAATAAACAACTGGTTTACTACTGAAAGAATCAAGGGCAGATGGAAGAGAGTGCTATACTCATATGCCATGTGACTCTATCCCCAACTTTGTTCCTTTCAACAACTTAATTTCAAGGTGCTGATGGCATGCTGATAAAATTTGTGAGTGACCCAACTCTGGGAAGCTTTTGTGGAATTGATAGATTGAATCAGAGTCCAGATAAATTCTGACTGACTGGAATGATGAATCATCTTTTACAAAAAGAGGCACAATCCTGTACTCAGGTGCAGAAAAATCAATGATAAAGTGTGGGATGAGGAGAAGGGCAGTTGTTACTGATGGCAAACTCAGTATGAATCAACAGTATAGTGTGGGTGCCAGAAAAGCTAAAGTATTGGGTTCTCTAGTTTGTCTCCAGAATGAGGACGTTGATAGCGCCGCTCAGTTTCAGGCTGATGAGTGTTCTGTTTGATTCTGAGCACCAAAACATGGCCAGATAGTGAGGAAACATGAAATCTTACTGTATGATGACTATTTAGGTGAACTCCAGACTCTGGCTTATTCTAAATCTTAGTATCCACAGTTTCTAGTAGACTGTACACATGGCGAATACATATACTTCTACTCAGCAATATCAAATGCAGTCTTGTAATGGTTACGGTGCTATTTCATCATAGTTTACATAACTAGACCCCTTTAGTTGAGCATTTGGATTATTTAGCACTGATCATTACGTATTGTATATGCTTGTTTCAGTGAAGATAAATAGCAGGAAATAGCTATTAGGAAATAGCAACTTAATTCCTTAAAATAGTGTAAAATAACAGAAGATTAAAGAAGTTGGAGTCATTAATTTTAGAGAAAACCTTAAAGATTTAGTTTTTTGAAGTACAGAAATCCAAATTAACTAGACTTCTTAATCAACTCTGCATGGGGTGTGTGTGTGTGTGTTTTGAGAAAGACTTTCAGAAAATACAGTTGGCCTTCCATATCTGTGGGTTCCACATCCAAGAATTCAACCAACTGAATCAAAAGTATTTGGAAAAAAAAGTCAATGAAAATAACAATACAACAATAAAAAATAATACAAATAAAAAAACAATACAGGATAACAACTACTTACCTAGCATTTACATTGTATTAGGTATTATAAGTAATCTAGAGATGATTTAAAGTAGACAGGTGGTTGTGCATAGGTTATATACAAATGCTATACCATTTTATGTCAAGGACTAGCATCCGTGGATACTGGTATCCTTGAGGAGTCCTGGAACCAGTCCCTGTGTATACAGAGGGATGACTTTACACGGTTCATCAATTTCAGGCAGCTATAAAAACCAATCCAATGACCCCTGTAGTTCAATAGAAGGGGAGTACAAATGGAGGCTAGGAGAGAAAAAGGGGTAAACAACAGGAAACTGAGAGGAAAGGTAGCGAAGAACAGTTGGGACAAACGTAAATGATGAGGGAAGAAAAGCAAGCAAAGGGAAATAAAAGAATTCATCATGCTTGCAAGTTTGATATCAGAGAATTATAGAAAATAAAAAGTCTTTGGGGTCTGTTCTGAGTCTAGACAGATTGAATCCTATTTCCTATATAGCCTCCATAATTGTAGAAATCACTGAATCTAATCCCCTATTTTCATGGTGAAGAGATGCAGGCCTTGAGAGTATGAATGACCTAAATGCTCTCTGTTGCTGTCTCCCTTGTAGAAACATTGCAGAATTCCGAATTATGAAGCAGAAATTATCATATATACATGCGACAAATGTATTTAAGAAATATTTTCACACTGAGGTTGAAACAAGTTTATGCTGCTTATAAATTTAGCTATTATTAGGTAATAGAAGATTCAATTTTTCAGAACACTTTAGTTAACTGGCATTCATATTCGTGAAGGTTTTTATGTAGATGTAGTGCTTCTGCCAAGTAATGAGAATGTTATAATCCACCCTCTTTCTTTTTGTACTGGCTGTTGGGAAACTGTTGAGATAATCAGACTAAATTTTTTAATGCTCAAAAATAGTATATTATCTCAGAACTAACACATTTTATTTGCCATAGCTTTATTTTTTCTTTTTGTCTTCTAATTTAACCTATTATAAAGTGCCACAGATCATTTTTAGAAAGATTAAGGGATATATCATTATTATAGATAAGTTTCTGGATTTCTTTCAGAATTGATATATATATGTAATATAAGAGTTCAGTCTTTTTCTTCCTGATTTTTCACTTTTTATTCAGCCAACTGTGATTTCTAGAATTTTAATTTTCAGTTTCTGAGCCCCACAATTTCTAAAGATGCATAACTGACCCCTAACTATACTAAGGGAGCCACATTTTGGAAATTTCTTAAATGAAGAATTCTTTTGTAATATGAATAGTGAATCCCTAATTTATGTATTGTAAGTTTGGATTTTTGTGAAGTGTTCAAAATGGGACACATCTGAGAAACTCTGAGAGCAGTAAAGAAACATGGGGGAAGAGTGGTAGGTAGGTTGCCTTCCTGACCATGTAACAGGCTAAGAACAGACCTTGTGCATTCTTTTGGCCACTCATTTATTGTGACTTCATATCTTTTACATATTCAAGCATCTCGGGAAGCTGCCACTGGCCACAATCTAAAGTTGCAGTTCATAATGTTAGAATTTCTCTGCGGTAACTGCTCAAGATGTCTTGATCTAACCTAGCTATATCAGTCTCTTCATTAGAATATTTAAATCATAAACACTGCACAACCAATATTTTAACAATTTATTGGAAAGAGCTACTAATAGTATTAAGAAAAGTCTGAAAAGAGAAGACATTTTACTTTGTGCCAGACACAATTCTAAGCACTTCACTTCTCTTCATTTTCACATACCTTCTAGTCCCTGTCTACATCTGTGCAGCCTAGAAAAGAATTTCTTTTCTACTTTAAAATATATATTGTGCTTTTACATAATAGCAATACATTTAATTTTTACTGGCTGTATAATATTTTCTCATGTTATTGTACTATAGTTTACTAAATCATTATCTTTTTTAATATAATTTGAGAATAATATATTTAAAGAAAGAAAAGTCTTAAGATACATACACTTTAGTATTTCTCATGCATTCTTTATCTTTCCTTAACAATTTACCCATAAAGGTAGCTTGAAGTTGGAATCCTTCTCCAGTGATTTGTTCATTGGGATTGGGCCTCTGTTTATCTTTTTTTTTTTTCTGGGGAGATAGATTCTCACTCTGTTGCCCTGGCTAGAGTGCCGTGACATCAGCCTAGCTGACAGTACCCTCCAACTCCTGAGCTCGAGCCATGCTCCTTCTCATCCTATCAAGTAGTTGGGACTACAGGCACCGCACCACACCTGGCTGTTTTTTTTGTTGTTGTTGTTGTTGTTTTTTGTGGTAGAGACAGGGTCTTGATCTTGTTCAGGCTAGTCTCGAACTCCTGAGCTCAAGTGAGCCTCCCACCTTGGCCTCCCAGAGTGCTAGGATCACAGGCGTGAGCCACTATCCCCAGCCTGCCTCTGTTTATCTTTGAGCTTCCAACATTCTAGCCCTGCCACCCATGGGTAGTCTGTTACCTTGTGTCTCGCTAGGCCATTTAAGCTTGTTCAGGGAATGCTTTAGTTTGCTTTCCCCCACCCCTTAACCATTTTATTGAGATATGATTTACATACTACAGAATTCACCCATTTAAAGTGTACTTGTTTGCCATTTTAATCTCTGCTTCCTGAGCTTCCTGTTTTCTTTCTCCACATGTCACAGAGAAAGAAAACTGATTACTAGGGTACCTAGAAAACATGACTTTTATCTCCAAATAGTAAATAATACTTTTCCATTTTATTTCCATTTTTCTTCCTCCTGGGTATTTAATGGCATTATTTGGCATTAGCTATAACTTGAATTTCATCAAAAATGTGTTTACTTCCCTAGCTTTGTGCTGATATTAATAGCAACAGCTTGAGATAGTAGTTTAAGGTCATCAGAAATGATTTTTAGAAGTTGTTTTCTTTGAAGGCCTACGTTCTTTATTTTGAACAGAATGCTTTGAAGAAAGTTTTTTTTTTTTTTTTTTTTCACAGATGGGGTCTTGCTCTGTCACTGAGACTGGAGTCCAGTGGCATGGTCATTGCTCACTGCAGGCTTGGACTACTGGGTACTCAATCAATCCTGTCACTTTAGCCTCCTGAGCAGCTAGGACTACAGGTGTGCACCACCATGCCCGGCTAATTTTTAAAAAAATTTTTTGTAGAGATGGGATCTTAGGATGTTGCTCAGGCTGGTTTCGAACTCTGGGCCTCAAGTGATCCTCCTGCCTCGGCCTCCCAAAGTGCTGGGATTATAGGCATGAGCTACCATGCCCAGTCCAAAGTTTAAATCAGGTTCGGAAGAGAGGTTTAGAGGGTTTTTTTCTTTGTTAAATTCAACACATATTTCCAAAATATCCATTTCTAGTTGCTATTTAATGGCTGTCTTAGTCTGTTTTATGCTGCTATAACAGAATAACACAGACTGAGTAACTTATAAGCAACAGAAGTTTTTTTGGCTCACAGTTCTTGAGGCTGGGAAGTCCAACAGCAAGGAGCTACATATGGTGAGGCCCTTCTTGCTGTGTCATAACATGGCAGAAGGTATCACATGACCAGAGAGAAGGAGACTGGGAGGGGGGTTGAATTCATCCTTTTATCAGGAATCCACTCCTGAGATAATCCATTAATCCATTCATAGGACAGACCCCTCATGGCTCTCAACATCAAGGATTAAATTTTTGGCCGGGCATGGTGGCTCACGCCTGTAATCCTAGCACTCTGGGAGATCGAGGTGGGTGGATTACTCGAGGTCAAGGTGGGAGGATCGCTTGAGCTCAGGAGTTCGAGACCAGCCTGAGCAAGAGCGAGACCCCGCCTCTACTATAAATAGAAAGAAATTAGCCAAACAACTAAAAAAAAAAATAGAAAAAATTAGCCGGGCATGGTGGTGCATGCCTGTAGTCCCAGCTACTCGGGAGGCTGAGGCAGAAGGATTGCTTAAGCCCAGGAGTTTGAGGTTGCTGTGAGCTTGACACCACGGCACTCTAGCCCGGGCAACAGAGCGAGACTCTGTCTCAAAAAATAAAAAAGGATTAGATTTTCAACACATGCACTTTGGAGGACACATTGAAACCATAGCAGTGGCAACAAAACAAAACAAAACAAAAACCACCAAGAAAAAAACAAATCTAAAGAATAAATAAGCAAACAGGCAAATAAACCAAAAGAGAACCTTAAGTTAGACTGGAGATCTCTGTGAGAAGGTGGTTAAATACTGAAGATAGGCACAGAAATTGTTATTGTGGACATTTTAACCCTGTATGGATTGACAGGCCTTTCAAGTCTGTCTACTAGAAAATTCCCATGATCTCATTTCAGAGAAAGTACAGACTAACTTGACAGGACTGGTAAGTTTTATTGGTGACACATCTAGTCATTAAACAGTGTGAGAGTTAGTGTTTGGTTAGTAAGTACTCAGTAAAGGTTGAGTGAACGTGTACATACAGGAATAGATCTTCCTCCTCTCTCGCCTCCCTATTATCTATTCTAAATAAATACTGCAATCTGGTCACAATGTATTTGGATCCGGAAGATTTTTTTATACCTGATCCCTTAAACTTACATTTGGGTTTAATTTTATCACCGTTATATCTTATTCTTCATTGTTCTTTCAGCTATTCCCTTCAGCCAGCTCCAGCTTTTTATACCTTTCCATTTCAACAAATGATGGCTGAAGCTCCCAATGTTGCAGTTCTGAGTGAACAGCAAATGCCAGCAGAAGTTCCAGCCCCAGCTCCTGCTGAAGAACCTGTACAAGGTACTTTTCACCATGATAGTTTAGAAAATTAGATACTGGATCAACCAACTTATTTAAGAAAAGGTTTAATGATGAATTAAAATTCCCAGCTCTATTTTAGTGTTAAAAAATTTAATCTATTTTTTAAGTACTTAGTATGTGCTTAAGCACTCTGATACGTTCTAGGGAATAAAAGAACATGGATTCTGCCCTTGAATATCTCCTAATCTAGTAGAGGAAAGTAATAAGTAAACACATTCCACTTCAGCACACTGCGTGGTGAAGAGGAGCATGGGATGGGTGCTCTAGGAGCTCCCAGGGTTGGCAGGGTTGGCATCTAACTCGGACTGAGGCCTCAGAGGCTGGTTCCTACAGCAGAGAGGTCTGAATAACACTAGAGCTCTGGAGCTCCACGGGTGAGGGGACTTCAGCCCCGTGAAGAACAGAGTGGGAAAGAGTCCAGGCTGAAGGAGCAGCACGTGCCAAGGCACAGACATGCAGAAGTGTGGCAGAGTCAAAACGCTGAGGGATTCTGTGTCCTTGAAGTCTGGGGTGTAGCAAGGAAATGGTGAGAGGCGAGGCTGGATAAGGGTCAGTTGAGGCTTGTTTTTTATCCTAAAGAGGTATATTCTGTCCTGAAGGCAACAGGGAGCTGTTAAGAGAATATAAGCAAAGGGATGGCTTAAATGGATTTGCATTTTAAAAAATTAGCTTGGAAATATTATCAAGGATAGAGCGGAAAATAGCAAGGCAGAACTTGGGGACAAGGAGTAGACTAGAAACTGAAAAATATGGGGAAGAAACAGGGACTTGAAAGGGTGGAGAAAGACAGAGTTAGGAAATACTCAGGAGGTAGAATTACTTACCCGTGGTTAATGGGCTTCATGTGGGGGATGAGGGAGAAGGAGGAGTCCAGAATTAACTCCCAGGTTTCTGGCATAGGCAGTTGGTTGAAGGAGATGCCACTCACCAAGATAGAGAGTTAGAAGACACAGAGAATGGATTTAGGGGGTGGGAGAGTAGGTGGAGAGAAGGTAATGATTTTCTCCAGTATAACAGTATTTGTATGAGAATCATGCTCAGAGTTTTGGTTTACAATTCCAAAAACACATCTAACTGGTCTCTGAACTAGGACTTGCCCAGGTACAAGCCAGTGATGGTGGATCCCTTGGTATAGGGGGTATGCTAAGGCAGAAGAGAGGAAGAACTGCCTTGATTCTGCTAGTCTTGGTTGGGGAAATGTCAAATAGGAGTAGAATGGGTTAGAGGCCCGAGAGATTAGGAGAGATGCTAAAGAACTAAGGCTAAGAAAACCAAGGCTTCCTGTTGGGTAACTTTAGGTCAGTGGTTTTCAACCAAGGGTGATTTTGCCCCGCAAGGGACATTTGGTATTGCTCAGATACACTTTTGATTGTCAGAACTAGCAGGATGCTACTGGCTACTAGTGGATAAAGGTCAGCGTGCTGTTAAACATTCTATAATGTGCAAGGCAGCCATCCACAAAAAAAAATGATTTAGCCTAGATGTTAATGTTATGGAAGTTGAGAAACTCTGCTTAAGGCCCTGAGGTCAGATCCCTAGTCTTGCCTTTTAAAAAATATTGCCAGCCCAGAGATTTTATTCTCAGTACCTCTAAATTCACCTCTTTGTGTATGGAACAGAGTATTACCTTATAGTCTCTAAAACAAGCCTGCAAACCATTTAAGGTTTTCTACTTCTGGAAATTATGGGGAAATTGAGTTAAAATGTTTCCCTTCCTTCCTGTTTTTCTATTTATCCTTATATTTGTTTACTTAATTATTTATGTATTTATAATTAGAATTCCTATAAAATGGTACTTAGATACTTTGTATCCCTGGGAAGGCCAAGATGCCAAGTAAGATGGTATAGAAAATCAGTCTATGGTTATCACGGATGTTTCTTCCCAAGAACAGCTAGCAGGGGAAGGAGGGTGGGGTTGGGGCCTGAATGAACGCAGTTCTAGGGTGAAAGAAGGGGAAGATATTGCAAAGGAGACAACTTACGGGAATATAAGAGCTCATTTTTGGGGAAATGAGTAAAACGGATGTTGATAGAGTAACTTTTCTGGGAAAGCAGTCAAAATTTTTAAGTTAAGATTTTCTGCATTTGCATTCTGGAAATCATTGTGTTTCAGAGCCTCCAAAAGGAAGGAAAAGAAAATCCAGAACAACAGAACCAAAAAAACCAGCGGAACCCAAAAAACCTGCTGAGTCAAAAAAATCTGGCAAATCCACAAAATCAAAAGACAAGCAAGAAAAAATTACAGACACATTTAAAGTGAAAAGAAAAGTGGACCGTTTTAATGGTGTTTCAGAAGCTGAACTTTTGACCAAGACTCTCCCTGATATTTTGACCTTCAATCTGGACATTGTCATTGTAAGGATTTTTGTCCTTGATCATTTTTTTTTATTTATTTATTTATTTATTTATTTATTTTAATTTGTGATATATTTTTAAATTTAAAAATTACTTAGTTTCATCATATTTGAGTTAGTTTCCCTCATTTCTTGGTGACGAGAAGCCCTTGTTTGATTTTATAAATAGCATGGGGGATTAGCTTTACTTAACAGTTGTTTTTGTAAATAGCATTTTGCTGAAAAGAACCATTTCTAAGAATCCTTTTGGCGGTAAAAGTGTCACCTTCATGAGATTGTGTTATATGGGGGATAAGCACCAGATTGGGGCTGTCTGGGTTCAAATCCTGTTTCATGTATGACCTTGGAAAAGCATTAACTTTTCGAAACACCAGTTTCCTCATTGATATTCCAAGGGTGATAAAAATACCTCCCTTATAGGGTTGCAATTAAATGAAATAATCCATGTGGATTATTTAGATTGCATGATACGTGTGAGAACTCCATAAATGATAGCACTGATTTTGAACTTTTAGTTTTGTCAGTAACTGTAAGACACATCAGCATGTACACAACTGTGTAGGTGATACAGAGTAAGCTACTTGCTGGGAGTTCAAAACCAGACTTGTGGCAGGCCGTGAGCTCAGATTGATTGAGTAGGACCTCTCTTTTTGCAGACTGAAGGCAGCCCAGTCGGTGAGGATAAGGGGCCTAGGATCACGAGGGAGTCAAACTGGTTTTTAAAAACAACAGTAAAACTTTTAATATAAAGGAAATTGCTTTCCTCTATGTGGAATACTTTGTTCAAACCAAGAGTAGTAATTGATAAATGATATTGCTTATGATGCTAGATTACATTTGTATTTTGATCAATTCAGTTTTGTTTACCAATGCTCCATAGAAGCCCTAAGGCTTAAGTCCTACCTTTTAAGACTAAAATGTATAATTATTTTGTTTTATAGATTGGCATAAACCCAGGACTCATGGCTGCTTATAAAGGGCATCATTACCCTGGCCCTGGAAACCATTTCTGTAAGTGGTTTTTTATTAATTTACTTTTAAGTTACATGTCTTTGTTAATGAGGGGTTTTTTAAATTGTATTTTTTAAAAAAAAAGAGACTGTGTAAATATATATTCATGTTTCATGTTCTCTGTGTTTGTATGTACATGAAAACAAAGAGTTTAAAGTGACATGTCACCATTAACATTTTGGTACATAAGAGTAGAAGGACATGAAAAAATTTTGTTTGAATTGTTTTTAATGAGTTTTACTACTTTTTATAAATTTTTTTTTTAGAGACAGGGTCTCACTGTGTCTCCCAGGCTAGATTGCAGTAGCATGATCATAGCTTACTGTAACCTCAAACTTCTGGCTCAGGCAATCCTCCCACCTCAGCCTCCCGAGTAGCTAGGATTGTAGGCACTCACCACAACACTGGCTAATTTTTAAAGTTTTCACAGAGACAAGGTCTTGCTATGTTTTCCAGGCTGGTCTCAAATTCCTGGCCTCAACTGGTCTCCCTGCTTCTACCTCCCAAAGTGCTGGGTTTACAGGAGTGAGCCACTGTGCCTGGCCTAAATGATTTTTTAAAAATTGTTATCATAGACATAGTAATAATAGTACATCTTTGTGGCAACGCAGATGGAAAACTCACTTTTCTAGATTTTTGTCGATTTCCTAGGAAAACAGAAAATAGTCGTAAACACTCATACTTTTAAAGTGAGCTTTACAACCAAGTATAACTACTGTTGCATTGCCCTGTATATGTGTCAGTTGTCTTATGTGGCACTGCCTACTAGCAAAATGCATGTAGTGGGCCCTCAGGAAATACTAATTGATTATCTAATAGTAATATTAAAAACATATAGGGAAAATGAGAGTAAGTTTTTGGAACTATTAATATATTGTCTCTATTATTTTAAAAGAGTTTTTCCCTAGGGAAGTTTGTTCTAGAGAAGTCTAGTTTTTTTCTAGGGAGCTTTTAATTTTCTCCACTGCCAAGGTATTTGCATGTTTTTAGTCTATTGGTGTACATGTTTATCTGTGAGGTATTCCAGGAACAGGTGGTGGTATCATCAATTATCGAAAAGGAAAACAAATAATTTTAAAGTTTCCTACACTAACTAGCTATTTATTCTCAGATAGGCATTTGCCATAACCCCCTGTGAAAAGGAGATGATAATAGTATTTCATAAGATAATTATGATGACTAAATGAGATAATCCATGAGAAGGGCTTAGCATATTATCCAGTACATAGTAATTGCTCAGTATGGTATGTAGCCTATGTTATAATTTTAAATATCCTAAATCTTTTTTTTAAATTTCAAGGATAAGAATGTAAACTACCAGATCAGTTCTTTGAACAAACGCCTTTGACCTTCTGCAAAAATAAACTGAACTCTCTTTTCACAGGGAAGTGTTTGTTTATGTCAGGGCTGAGTGAGGTCCAACTGAGTCATATGGATGACCACACTTTACCAGGAAAGTATGGTATTGGGTTTACCAATATGGTGGAAAGGACAACGCCAGGCAGCAAAGATCTTTCTAGGTAATTACACAGCATTTATTTTTATGAGTTGCAATCTTGACCATGCTGATGCCTGGATACTCTAGGAACATCGTGTGTCGCTTGTTCAAGCTGAGCATATCAAATGTGTGATGTGATCTTTTATTGAAAGCTGCCTGGATTCAGCATATTATAAATATTGCCATATTTATATTTTTTACTACTTTTTAATTCAATTTTAGTAAAGAATTTCGCGAAGGAGGACGTATTCTAGTACAGAAATTACAGAAATATCAGCCACGAATAGCAGTGTTTAATGGAAAATGTAAGATTTACTTTTAAATTTCATCTTTTTTCTTTGCTAACATTATGGGCAATGTAAATATGTTTGTATTTCATTTTAGGTATTTATGAAATTTTTAGTAAAGAAGTTTTTGGAGTAAAGGTTAAGAACTTGGAATTTGGGCTTCAGCCCCATAAGATCCCAGACACAGAAACTGTAAGTCTTTAAAGTTATACTTGTAAATCTGCTAAATATGAATTTTTTCCTAGCTAATTTACCTTTTTTGTCTGTCCATTGTAATTTATGCCATAAAAAAACCACACTATATTTTGCTGACTAGTAATTGCAAATGAATTCATATACTGTTAAGAGTTTTATTAAAAAGAAAAATATATGTCAGCTAAGTGTCTTAATGATGTTATGTTATTCAGCTAAAATATTGAGAGGAATTGGCTCACATACTGCATTCAGAATATATTTAATGATTTATAGTTGTGAAATTCAAATGGTTTAACCTTTGTAGTCAGTTGTGAAACAAACGTAAATACAGACATGTTCCTGATTAGTCAAACTAATTGCCCCATTTATATATCTTAGCCCAACTTCGTTTTATTTTTTTTATTTTTATTTTTATATATTTATTTATTTTTGAGACAAGGTCTCTCTCTGTCACCTGGGCTAGCGTGCAGTGGCATCATCATAGCTCATTGCAAATTCAAACTCCTGGGCTCAAGCAATTCTGCCTAAGCCTCTGGAATAGCTGGGACTAGAGGCATATGCTACCACACCTCGCTAATTTTTCTATATTTTTTATATAGATGGGTTCTTGTTCAATCTGGTCTCAAACTCCTGGCCTAAAGCAAATCTCTGGACTTGGCCTCCCGAAGTGTTAGGATTACCGGCATGAGCCACAGCACCCAGCCCCACCTTCATTTTGGAGCCATATAAATAATACAGCCCAGACAAACATCCAACCAACCTAATTGGCATTTGATACTGTTGTCTTTTATATAAAGCCATCATGAAATAACACAGTAGTTTTCAAACTATCATTTCTGCACAGCTTCTACAGACATTTGGTTCCAATTATTGCTTCTTAAATACAGTTTTAAGTTTTGTTTACACTTTTAAAAAAAAAACAGTGCACAGACTTACATGCTGTATATATAACATTTTAAATCATGGAGAACCAATGTGCTGCCTAGTTTTTGTGGAGACCTCAGAATAATGTTTCTGCCACCTACATACATCTGAACTTCTCCTTTTAAATTTCTTCTGTTTCCAATTTCTTATAAATACGCAATTGATGAGTTAGGTTATAACACCAGTTTTTATTTAAATGGAGGCCCACCTTTGTCTACTTGATTAAAATTGAACAAGTGAGTTCACTTCTTTCTGTAGGTACTACATCATTGTCTGTTAAATGCCAGGCAAGGCTCTTAGATATATGTGATCACAGAAGTACAATAATAAGTGAACTTGGATCATATCATGATAGGTAGTTTTAGCTCTTATAATGAGCTTTGAGTACATTTATCTTTTAAAATATATTCTTTATCATGAAATATTAAGTTATTGATGTTAGTGATTAAACTTTGAAATAAAAATTTAATTTGTCAAGTTTCTAGATTGTTTTAATTGAATATCATCTTGAGATTGGAAAATATGCTGTGAAAAAACCTTGTAACATTTACACCTACATACCTTTATGAATCAGGATTTTCTAAATGCCGCATAACCAAAACAAAATAAATAAATAGTATGTTTTTTCCTGTGTTACGTGATATGGAGGCCAATTTAAAAATAGCAATGGATGTCAACAATTCATGAGCCTCATTCATATACACACACACACACACATGCACACACACACACATATATATATAAAAAAAGAGTTGTGTTCTTTCACGGACAATTTGTCACCATCAACCAAAATGATAAATGGAATTGTCTTTCTAGCAATTCCACTTCTGGGTATTTATCCAACAGATATAGTCAGACGTATTTGAAATTAAAAAACTACAGCTTATAATAGCGAAAGATTGGAAACAACCTAAATGTCTACAGTTAGACTCTGGTTAGATAAATTATGAAAGTACTACACAGCTAGCAAAAAGGAAGCACTTTTTACTTTGATTTTTGATACAAAATTTCTCTCTGAAATGCATTGTTAAGTTAAAAAAGCAGAGAGTAGAGCATGTTACCATTTGTGTGTTTTTTTAAAAAGGAATAGATACCTTTGGTTGTGTATTCATGGAATACTTCTGGCAATATTGATTGCCCTTGGGGAAGGGAACTAGGTGGATAGAGACAGTTGGGTAGGAAGACTTCTTCATATGCTCAGGCCCTTTTGTCCTTTCTGAATTTACTTGCTGTTAAAAAGAAGAGACTATTAATTCATAGATGAACACTGTGGGGGGAGCCTCATTATTTTGGTAATAAGTAAATATTACAGATTTAAACTTAAACACAACTATTTTTATTGATCTTATATATATTTATATGTGGTTAAGTATCAAGTTATTAACACAAGTAAAGATACATTTTCTAATCTCAATATGAATGGATTCAATAGAATTGTAAGATTTCTGAAACTGTAAAATCTTATGATTCTAGCTCTGTTATGTTATGCCATCATCCAGTGCAAGATGTGCTCAGTTTCCTCGAGCCCAGGACAAAGTTCATTACTACATTAAGCTGAAGGACTTACGAGATCAGTTGAAAGGCATTGAACGAAACACAGACGTTCAAGAGGTGCAATATACATTTGACCTACAGCTTGCCCAAGGTATGTTGCTGTTAGCACTCCTTTTATTCATACCGTGTATATATGCATTGTAGAAAGTATGTTGTGGATTTAAAACCAGAGAAGAGAAAACAATTATATTTGCAGCCAGAGTGCTCTGATAATAGATACTGGTTATCGTTTTCCTTTCATCAAGGTCTTCTGTCTGCTCTGGGTACTCCCATAGACATTGAGCATCTAAGAAACATTGTACCCCACCTGAAATTAAATGTGTAATAGGTTTTTACGGTTCATATGAGTTAATTTACTATATGCTACAAAGAGTTTAAAAGATTGTAGTGAAGGATGTATCTTAGTACTTATGAACATTCAAGAAAAAGAATCATTCATGATTTCAGAATAAAAACTATTTTCAAAATTGTGGCACAAAGTCAGTTTTAAATCCTTTTCACCCTCCTCACAGAGGATGCAAAGAAGATGGCTGTTAAGGAAGAAAAATATGATCCAGGTTACGAAGCAGCGTACGGTGGTGCTTATAATGAAAATGCATGCAATAGTGAACCCTGCAGCTTCTCTTCAAATGGGCTAAGTATGTCCCCCTCCATATGTGAATTCCTTTCAAAGACTTGCTTTTGTCAGGATGGGGGGAAAACTCAATAGAAAGAGAGTAAAGTATTAAAGAATGGAGCTAAACGATGGGTATACTCAGTCATACATTGGTGTAAAGGACATTGGCAACTAAGAAGTGGGGAGGATGGGAACGGGGTGAGGGGTAAAAATGCACCTGTCAGGTACAATGTGCACTACTCTGGCGACAGGTGCACTAAAAGCCCTGACTTCGGCATGATACAGTTCACCCATGTAACAAAAACACTTGTGTCCCTTAGTATTTTGAAATTTAAAGAATAATAAAGAGTGGGAATAGTAATATAAAAATTTATTTAGTTACTAAGAATGAAAATGTGATGGTTATTTGACGTTTAACTACATAAAATTTTATAGCTCATTTTCAAGTCATGGATTCTAAGCCATTCTAGTTGCATTTTCCTTCTTTAATAACAAATGGGATTTATCATTCCTGCATCTGAAAATAGAACAGAAACTTATAATTGCATTCAGGAAGCTTGCTTAACTATTATAATTCTCCTTCACCAGACTGTTGAAATCTCCTAATTTGATCATTTAAAACTTCTCAATAGCATAAACTAACATCCTTTTCCCTTCTTGGCAGCTGACAGTGCTGAGTTAAGAGGAGAATCAGCTCTCTGTAACATTCCAAATGGGCAGTGGATGACCCAGTCCTTTACAGACCAGATTCCTTCCTTTCATAATCATTGTGGAACTCAAGAACAGGAAGAAGGAAATCATGCTTAAGAATGGTGTTGCTCAGCTCTGCTTCAATGCTGCAGTTTTAATGCAGTTGTCAAGAAGTAGAACCTCAGTTTGCTAACTGAAGTACTTTATTAGTATTTTACTCTAGTGGTGTAATTATAGTACAGAACAGTTTTGTGGTAGTATGAACTCTATGAACCTAAGTAGCTTGGAAGAAAAGAGTAGGGTTTTTGTATATGAGTTTTTGTATCATTCCAGCTTTTTATATACTATATTTCATTTATGAAGAAATTCATAATTTCTTTCAGGAGTCACTTTTGTTCTGTAATTTTAAAATACAACAGTCTGAATATTTAAAGTTGAGTCTTAACTGTGCGTACACCCAGATATACTGTTAGCCCTTTTATGTCTAAGAAGAGGGTGCTAATAACAATTACCACAGGTAAAGAGGCAAAGGTGCTGATTTTCACATATGAAGTTAACCTTCAGTGGAGTCTCATTTGTTACTTTTTAGTGATAACCAAGGGTAAACTCAGAGCTCCTTGAATCATATGCACACTCTGACCTCTTTGCTTTACCGTTGCTAAGTGTTTGTAGAGTGTGGCCTTGCAGTAGCGAAGCTAACCTGACCTTACCTGACAGGGCACTGGGCCCCGGCTTTGGCCTCCCCACTCCTGTGTGTTAATCCTCGAATAGGCAGTAACTATTCTGGGATGGTAGGTTCCAGAGAATGCATGGACCTTTTACATTTTGTTATTCATCTCTGTTCTACGTGAGACACATAAATTTGATAGGAAAGGAACTGAATTTCTCTGTCAGTATTTATTACCATTTTAATTTTATCCTCCTTGGCTTTAAGGATGTGACATGGAAAATGATAAGAAATGAACTTTTCAGGCTGAGCAAGAAGATAGTGGAGGTGTTTGATAATCTTATTTAAACTGGTGCTTTATATAAAGTACATGAGATGTACTAAAATAGATAATACAGAATTTTTCTTGCTAGGTAAATCTAATAAGCCAATAATTTAAAAAATTTTTTCTATTTGCTGTTTGTTACTGTGGACTAAGTGAACCTCATGGAAAGGTTGGTTTGAATTATGTACCTTTGTGATTTTCTAATGCATTTTCCATGGTGCTACAATAGTCCAGACTACTAGATCTGATAGGTATTAAAGCTGGGTATTCAAAAATGCCATTTGCATTTATTCCTAATCACTCTTGAATATTCAGATTTCATATATACCCAGGGAGCATGCTGTTTTTTCAATATAAAATATTTATGAGGTTTTTTATCCACCAGGAGGTTATATAGCTTGTTCTTCTCTTAATAGTAAGAGAAAAAAATTGTTGTGAATTTTAACATGCTTTTTAGCTGTAGCTATGATGGATTTTATTTTTCCTAAGGTCTAGGTCAAGCTGTGTAAAAGTCATTTATGTTATTTAAATGATGTACTGTACTGCTGTTTACATGGACCTTTTGTGCGGGTGCTTTGAAGTGCCTTGCATCAGGGATTAGGAGCAATTGAATTATTTTTTCATGGGACTATGTAAAGCATGTAACTGGGTATTGTTTTGGTATATAACTATGGTAGCTTTACATAGACTTTTTTATGTGAATGAGGAAAATACCCTTTAAATTATGGCAGACACTCACTAGAGAATGTGTTTGAGGATTTTCCAAGCATACAATAATGGTGTTTTTCGTTAAACATGACAGATTAGTAGTAAATGTTGATATATCCTGTACATGACAGTATGAGACATTTTCATTAAATAATATTGAAAGGTTTTAAAGTTCATTTGAAAGTCTGATGGTTTTTACAATAAAAAATAATAAGAATGGTTATCCTTAAGTTTTAAGTGTTTTCTATAGCAAGACTTAATGATATTCTTCCCTCCTTTAAACCTGAAAACAGTTAACCTTCTCTTATATTTAACAGGTAGAATAATATATATGATGAAAATCATAAAAATCTATGAATTTTTATTTTTCAGACATCCATATTTTAAATGTACTAGTTCTACAAAAGATAAGATTGGCAACCTGTTAAAAAATATCTGCATGTGAAAAATATTAATATATGTAGAAAGTTTTAAAATTTATGTATATAATTGTCATTCAGTATTAAGCAAATTGCTGATAAACTAAATGGGTTTAATTCTTTCCAACAGTGTTTTTCAGTCACATAACCTTGATTTCCATAATCACCACCTGTACTGAAAGATTCAATGCCTATATGGGCCAAGGGACAATTTGCACACAGTACTTTTTGTTTTGTAAATTCTAGATCATAGGTATCAAAGGTACTGTTCATAAAGAACAATGTTGTATATATAGTAGGCTACAAAGGGATCATTCCACATTTTTACACAGGGAATATTTTAAATGTTGAGTTATATCAGCTGTTGTGATTGAGTTTAAATATCCCTGCAGGGTCAGGAACAAACCAGCTTTCCCATAAGTGGTTGTGAACACTAGGGAAGTCCCAGGGTTTATGTCTTCCATTCCAGTGGAGTAATTTAGCTTCCTGCAGAAAATGCTCCGAATATCTGGCATCTGGATTCCAGCCTTCATTGCGATTAGAGAGAAATAATAGACTTGTTAGAGAATAAAATTTTTGTATTAAAAATTGAATACAAGTACATGGTAAAAAAAATTAAAAGGTTATGCAAAGAACTTTCTACCCACCCCAAATCTCCAAAGCAACCACTGTTAAAGAGTTTCTCATGAATCCTTCTAGTAATGTTCTACCTGTACGCCTATATGGATATATGTTTTTTGAAAGAAGACAAAATACGGCATACTGCTACCTTGCCTTTGTTTTTTATTTCATTTATTTATTGATTTGTACTTTGCCTTTTTAAGTTACTGTCTTTGAAACTTTCCATGGCAGTACATGTAGATTTACTGAATTATTTTAAATGACTACATAGAATGGATACATGATTATTTATTGACTGAGTTCCTTATTAAGGACACTTAAATGGTTTCTGTCCCATCACTAGCATAAATAGCACAGCAATAGCACAGAATAGTCCTCTACATATGTACAGTGTAGGTGTACAAATGTGTCTGTAGGATAAAATCTTGTAGGTGGGATTGCTAGATTGAAGGGTGTGTGTCTGTTAAATTTTGATAAATTGCCAAATTGTCGCCAAAGAAGTTGTGTCAGTTTCCCTCCCACCCAGGGTTTTCTTTTGAACAGTCTCGTTTTTAACCATATAAAATGTGACTAAAAATAAGATCGACTTTTTTAACAAACAGCGGTCTCCATTTTAATATTATTCCCCTCATAAGTGATCACTTAAAGAGACTGTCCTCTTACCCTAATATTGCCGTGGCTAAGAATATTTTTAGAATACCCATTGTAGAAGTACATTAAGATAGTATGAAGATAAAATTTTTTTTAAAAAATCCTCTATTGTGTTAATGTTTCTTTCCATGAAAATAAATTTGATGTTTTTTAAAGCCAACTGAAAATCCATTGAATAGAGAGTGATTAACTAGGGTTATGTTATTCCGGTTTATGATAACAACAACAAAAGAACCTAGCTTATGTTATTCATAAGCATAGCTATGAAGGCAGCTGCAGAAGAGGAGCTAGTTGTTTCAAGCTGTAGTAGCATAATTTGAATAATTATCAACTTCCAGGGTCTATACAAAGGAAATGCTTATTTGGAAAGAGGCACCTTCATATGAAAAGTCACTACTAAGTAGGGCATCCTGATCTCTCAGTTTTATGCCTGAAGGGCTATGTAGAACTACCTCAGAGGGGCTTGCAATTTTGGTGATGAAACTGCTTTTGGCTAAATATGTTTCATAAATTTAAAAAATCTTAAGCCTACCTGTTTAGACCTAAAATTAATACCCATTAGTGTTATGTTACTCTCTGCATCTAGAATACTCTAAAACCAGATCATTTTTCAAATGATTTCTGTGTAGATTTACTTTGCACACCATCTCTGATTCCAAAACCTTCAGCACAGGTATAGGCTCTGTTCTACAAAGAAAAATGACTTCTTTCCCTTGGGAAGATTATGTCCTTTCCTGCTTGTCAGCAAGTTAGACATTTCACAAAATGTAATTCTGAGACTCTGTTCCTGGATCATAAAACGCTCTAACCTTACTGATCTAAGATCCTCATGAGATCCACATTTTTTTTTAAAGACGTTCCACTTTGATGGGATTTTCTGCACGTGGAAATGTTGATATTTGACCTAAGAGTGAACCTAACATTATTATAAACCAAAACAGATAACTTCCCTAAGTTGCTCTTATGTGCATATATTTGCTAAGGAAAATCAGGGAGGATTCTGGTAATGATGTGGAAGCAACCTACACAGGATCACTAAGAAGAGATGGGAACTCAGCTTCCACAATTATGTCTGTTCTGCTAAAAAGGAGATTAAGGGACATAACACCTTGCAGGGTGGTTGTGAGAATTAGAAATAATCTTCACCTTTCTCACCAGAACCTAGTCCAGCTCTTGGCAATGTAATGGGCATTTGGTAAATACAAGTCCGTATCTATTGCCTCCAATTCTAAAATAATCCCCAAAGGACTGAAAATAAAAGGTTTTTAAATAACTCCTTTGGCAATAAAACCTAGATCCCACTCAGTGCCACATTACCTTTAAAAAACTTTCCTTTTTCTAAATTTCTAAACAGGTCTGGCCTAGTGGTTTTAGATGAGAGGTTGTGGCCATGTGTTAGAATGAACTTGAATGTGTCCTCTGTGCTAGGCTCCATTCTGAGCAATTTACATGCATTCAGAATTTGTTCCTTATAAAACTTTAGAGGAGCCTATTAGCTTCAGTCCACAAATGAGGAAACTAAGGCAGAGAGAAATTGAGTAACTTGCCAAAGATCATATAATAGCAGAGTTGGGATTCCAATCCATACCCTGGAGCCTGCACTTGTGTAGTGAATAAAAGACTGTTAAAGGACGCACATAGTACACATCCAATAAGTGACTGCTTTTTAAAAGATACATTTTAATGCCAGCTATCTATATTTGTCGTAAGCCATTATGCTACTTCATTTGGTGTTGTCCACTGTAGACCACTACAAGAGGGTAATAAAGGCATACGAAAAGGTTTTGACAGTGAAAGTTCCATCTTAACAAGAGTTAATGTTTCTTGAGCACATAATATATGCTAAGCATTAGTCCAATAGCTTTTCATGGATTCCAGGAAACACACCCCTCAAGTAGCTAAGAATATCAGCTGCATTTGCAGACTCTGAGCACTGAGGGTTAAATAACTTGTCCAAGGGGACCTAGAGGATCTAAATTGAAGAACCTGGTGCAATAGCACTCTCTCAACCATGGTGCTCCCTGGGTCTATAAAATACACATTTGTGGGTACAGTGCGCACCGTCTAGGGGATGGACACACTTGAAGCTCTGACTGGGGCGGGGCAAAGGCAATATATGTAACCTAAACATTTGTACCCCCATAATATGCTGAAATTTAAAAAAAAGTAAAATAAACATTTGTGTTGTTTTTCTAAAATACTTACCCAGGTGCCTTATGTGCCACAGGGGGTTGATTGTGGAATATTTCCCATGAAACACAATCAGCATTGGGGAGGTGGCCACCCCTCCTCCCAGGGAGCTGCTATAGAGATTTTCCCTAAGAAATGAAATAGAAAAGCAACATTTGGACTGGAGCTGCCACAAACTCAGATATAGTAGAATATAATACTTTTACAAGATGTAAGACATTCTCTCACTATATAGGAAGACTTACAGCCTTTCATTTTCCTCCAACTTTTTATTTTGAAAATTGTTAAACCTACACAAAATTGTAAGAATACCATGAACTCTCATATATATTGCCCAGTAGATTCACAGTGTCAATATTTTGCCATTTTAACTCAGTCTTTTTTATGGTAGACATAGAAGATCAGATTCTGATCCTACATTATTTAAAATAACTTCACTCACACATTCAAGGTTACAATGGTACCAAAATGTCCAGATAAAAAAGACTGACAGGAAATACAATGGCATGATAATAGTGGTTGTGTTGGTTACTTCTATTTTCTCTAAACTTCAATAATGAAAAATTATAAATTAAAAACAACCTTAAAAAGCAAAGTTGACTTTATAAAATAATCCTTAACAAGCAATTTATGTAAGAAGGAGAAACTCAACTAAGATAAATATTTTCAGTGAAAAAGATTCAAGTCATGTTATTAAACAACTGATTAGGAAAGTGTGTAATAAAGGACTCCTTATTCCACAGGATCTGGATTCCTCTGATTTATATCACTGGGGAAAGATTTTAAGCTACTGCCCCCTTTTCTTTCTCAACAGTGCCTCTAAGAAAATCTGATATAATAAGACTGAAATATTTCTAACCCCTGAGCTATACATAGAAAATTAATTGAATAATTTTTTTCTCAAGCATGGAAAATACGGTAGAGGTCAACACGTACTCCACATTTTTTTGCATCCACTTTTCCAATTGTTTGGTGATGCGCTGGTGTTTCCATTCCGTCATGTTGGCAACAATCACACCAGGATTGAAAGAGCAGGTGCTGGGGCTGATGCCAAGGTCTTTTATGGTCTTCTTCCGGTAGTCCAGATAGCCCATATACGTATTCTGTAAGGGAACAGGATATGCATGCATTTGGCCAATGAATCTTTTGTTTCTGAGAAATGATCATTTTCTTGAAGCCCTTGTGCAGTCTCTCTGGGATTCCTCCTGTGTCACTGGCCACTTCCTAGTGTTTTTGTTTTGTTTTGTTTTGTTTTTGCTGGTTCCCCCTCATTTCTCCGACCTCTAAATGCTGAATGCCCCAGGTCTCAGTCCAGCACCTGTTCCTTTCTCTGGCAATAACTCCATAGACATCCTCACCCAGCCTCATGGCTCTAAACACCATCCATCTGGCAGCCCTGACCTCTCCTCTGGACTTCTGACTCCTGTACCTGCCAACTAAATGTCTCCTTTCGGACAGTTAGCAAGGGAGCTCCAACTTACATCCAAAAATTGATCCCAATCCTGTCCAAAACCTGCTTCCCTACAACCTGCCTCACTTCAGCCAGTGGCATCTTTATCCTGGTTACGTGGGCAGAAAACCCAGGGTTATTAGATCATCCTTAACTCCTTTCTCACTCACTCCTCATCCAAGTCTGTCAGCAAATCCTGTTGGTCCCATCTTCTCTCTCTCTCTCTTTTTTTTTTTTTTTTTTTTTGAGACAGAGTCTCGCTCTGTTGCCCGGGCTAGAGTGCCATGGCGTCAGCCTAGCTCACAGCAACCTCAAACTCCTGGGCTCAAGCCATCCTCCTGCCTCAGCCTCCCAAGTAGCTGGGACTACAGTCACTCACCACCACACCCAGCTAATTTTTTCTATTTTTAGTAGAGACGGTGTCTCGCTCTTGTTCAGGTTGGTCTCGACTCCTGAGCTCACGTGATCCTCCCGCCTCGGCCTCCCAGAGTGCTAGGATTACAGGCGTGACCCACCAGGCCCAGCTGGTCCCATCTTCAAAATGCCAGAAGCCCACCACTTCTCTAGCCTCTAGTGCTCCCTTACTGTTCTAGCCTATAATTGCTACTCAATGGGTTTCTGCAAGTTCCTCCTAACCAACGTCTGTGCTTCCATCCTTCAACCCCGCTCTGTCTCTAGTCACTCGTATCATCAACCACCACCCCCACCAATGGCTTCCCATCTCATTCAGAGTAAAAGCCAGAGTGCCTGAGATGGCCTGCCAGGCCCTACACCATCTGCCCCCCATCATCTCTCTGACTTCTATTATTTTCCCCTTGGTCCCTCTGCCACACCCACCACCTTTCATACACTAGGCACACCTCTACCTGGAAACCTCTGCACTTGCTACTGCCTCTTCCTGGAATGTTTTCCCCAAATGTCTGCACAGGTGGTTCCCTCAATTCTTCCAGGTGCGGCTCCAGCAACACCATCTCAGTGGAGCCTTCCCTGATCACCCTACTTAAACTACAAACCCATCTCCACCCTGATCCTGATCCTCTGTTAAATATTTGACTTGTTTACTGTCCGTCTTTTCATAGTTGAATGTAAGTTACACAAAGGGGGTAATTTTAGTTTTGTTCACTGTATTATCGGCACCGAGGACGGTGTCAGGCACACAGTAAGCACTCAATAAGTAGGCGTTGAATCAATGTAGTATGAGGCAGGACATATGCTTTCACCTACATAGACTGTCATAATCTACTTCAATGTGATGCTCTCAAACAGGACACAGGAGTAACGGAAATACTTGAGCACTTTCTATGTGCCAGGCACTCTGTTCTAAGAACTTCACACGCATGACCTCATGAATTGCGTATAATAACTTTACATGTATTAACTGATCTAATTCCCACAATAACTCTACAAAGGAAGTACTATTTATTACCTCTATTTGACAAATGTGGGAAAAACAATTGACTAAGTAACTTGCCCAAGGTCATAAATCTACTAAGCGATAGCACCAAGATTTTGGCAAAGTCGAGTCTGGCCCCAGAGGCTATGCCTTAAAAGTGCTTTAAATGTCAAACATATAAAATTATTTGCTAGAACTTTTTTTGAAGAACAGCACTCAACTCTTACTAGCACCTCACATTTCAAAGCTACTTTTTGGTTTCCGCATTACATATAGGTTCAACTTTCCTCATTTCCACAAGGGTAAGGATATCTTTACCCTTGAATAAAATCAATATTTTCCTCTATTGAAAAAGGGAAAAAAAAAAAACAATGGTCAAAACTCTGAAAATAGCACCAATAGTTCAGGGGGTCTTTTTTGTAGAAAACACCATCTCTGACATAGAGTGTGGTTATGAGGAACTTAGATAACAACTACCATTGCTGGAGCATTTCTTAATACTACATGCTGGACACTTTGACATCATGTTATTTCATTACAGCTCATAAAAGCACAACAAAATAGACATTATCGTTGCCATGTTTCAGATAAGGAAAGTGGGACTTGGCAGGGTTAAAGTAACTCGCCTCAGAGTTGACAAGGAATGGAGCTGGGATGTGAACTAAAAGCACAGATACCTGCGCTGTTCCGCCTCCCGCAGCCCAGACTGGCCGTGAGGGTTTTCACGGTAGAGATTACACTTAGTTGGAGTTGAGGGGAAGAGAAGGGCCCAGAACAGCAGGGCAAGGGTGGGATTTCCAAAACAGTGCGCCCACCTGCAGCCCCACCAGTCTGTGTATGTCCTGAGTGGAAGGCAAGTCGCAGTCATCCGAAAAAGCTGCCGCGTGGCCCAGGGCCAGGGTGGTGTCATACAGTTCTTGGATATCACCTGCATTTAGAAACACCAGCGGTTAAAATATTATAGCATGTGTTTAGGAGCTTCAGCAATTCCTGATTTTGCTATGGAAGAAGAGTATCAGACCCCTAACTTCAAGTGGCTTGGCAATTGACTTAATAAGAATAGTTCGTACCAATTTAGAAAGCCACTTGATGACCAGTTCAGTTTATTTCTGTTGCTACGTAGGTGCCACACCAATGCTTATCCTATTTGTATGCGGAAGAGAGAACACAACATTTAACCACCAAACCTTAGCTCACTCCTAAGAGTGTCATCGGTGAGACGTTATTTCTATACATTTTAGGGCTGCAGAGGAAGGAAAGGCAACCAAGCTATTTATTCCAGACTTTGATAATCAGGGCGTCAACTGGAGAGTTCAGGGGAGTATCAACCCCTGTTTTCAAGATATTTCCAAATTTACAACCATACTGTACTCACAACTTTAATAAGCAGTCAAAATCACTAGGCATCTAGCTATTTGGAAAATGAAGAAAGTCATTCTACTTATCAGTTATTCCTTTTCCAAGTGTTCTTGGCAGTCAGCGAGTGTACCTTGTACAATTACATCATCGTCCAAATAGATGACTTTCTCGTGTTGGTGGATAAGGAGAGGGAGATAAAATCGAACAAAGTTCAGCTGTTAACAAAAGAAATGATGGTGGGGAAGAGGCATACGGCTCAATGTCTTCTGGGGGTACTGGAAAGTCGGCTTTGACCATGGCCTCAGCTCAGCTCCACGTTTGTTTTTCCTTTTTTTTTTTTTTTGAGACAGAGTCTCACTCTGTTGCCCAGGCAAGTGCTGTGGCATCAGCCTAGCTCACAGCAACCTCAAACTTCTGGGCTCAAGCGATCCTCCTGCCTCAGCCTCCCGAGTAGCTGGTCTACAGGCATATGCCACCACGCCCAGCTAATTTTTTGTATCTTTAGTAGAGACAGGGGTCTCACTCTTGCTCAGGCTGGTCTCGAACTCCTGACCTCAAGCAATCCTCCCACCTCGGCCTCCCAGAGTGCTAGGATTACAGGTGTGAGCCACTGCACCTAGCCAGCTCCAGGTTTGGAACAGAATAAAACAGGGGCTACAGAGATGTCTCACCTAAGCTTCCTTGTACCCAACTTATCTGGGCCCTGGGGCTGATACCAGCGCTGGCAGATCAGCAGTTCTCCTAGATCCAAATCCCCTGCTGCTGAGGCTGTTGCCACTTTCACCTCTGTGAACTGCTGCAGTGGAGTCACAGAGGCTTCCTAGACAATCTTTTAGGGCACAAGGTGCCTGCCTTCCTCTACATTCAGTCAATTAAATCAGCCTTAAAGACAAGCACGTGCACACACACCACACGTGTCATTCCAACGGCAACCTTTTAGCTCTTTGAACAGGAAAAAGGTGAGAGAAGCATGAGCTGTGGGTATGAGTTTCAAAGTTTCTTTAGTAATAACACCATTTAATCTGAAGTCCCAACTCAGCTCGCACTCCGACAATATGCGGAATTGAGGAGAAAGATCATATCCTACACAGAGGGCTTACAGCATTTAGTAAATTTTCAAGGATGGATTTAAGTAACAATCCTATGTAGAAGGTGGCTGCAGTTTCTGTAAAACTGCCAGCATCACTCTATGCAGCAGAGGGTCTGTTTTGTAAGAACTCTTGCAGTAAAATACCTTAGGATTTCCAATGCCAGGAAAAAAGGTGGTGTCTCCTAAAAATTATCATCTTAGTCAACGCTATGAAGTGTATAATCCATCCTGTGGCTGTTTTTTCTTAGCTGCTGGGACAGTCGAAGCTAAATTTAATGCACAATCCCAGTACACACAAGAGCCTATGGGCTTGGGGCATTTTTTCCTGGCCTCTCTACCTGGCCCACCTCCAGCTCCCACCCCTGCAGACCATGTTCACACACTCAAATGCATTCTACATTTTTTTATGCTTCATTTCTTCTCTAATGGCTTCGTTACATTTATGTAAACCATCTTAAATCCTTTCTGGAGTAGGTGGCTTATCAATTATAAATGAGCAGAGTTTGGTGTATTCCAGCTGCATCCCAATGGCTAGTGCTCCATGTGGAAGGAGGTCTCCCCAAGGACTGTCCCCAACACATGCACGATTCCCACTCACAGGCTGGAGCAATTCAGGCCTTGAGGCGTCTGGTCTGATCTTCCCTTTGAGGACCGTAGGGTTGAATTCCACGACTTTAAAGTTTATTTCTCTCAGTTTAGAATGTTCAATCCATTTTCTAAAGAAATGACAGAAAAAGATCTAGCACACACTTCAAATCTTTCCTCAATTTGTCTAGTGCCTCGGGGTCGATCTGTTGCCTCCTTAGAAAGTTAAAAATAAAATGTGTATAAACTTAGTAGAGTTTAGTCTATAAATCTTGATTCTGATTTTTTTTTCCTCATCTGGTCTGGCTTTAAATCTTTCCCTTTTTCCTCCCCCTTAATCACATAACTCTTTCTGCAAAGGAAATGAAGCAAAATAGTAATAAACAAATATCTCCCCAGATGCAAATAATTTCCCCCGGAAACAGGAAGAACAAAAAGTGCTCTTTCTTTCTTATAAAGCAGCGTCATTTCAGTTTTAATGCACTGGATAGTGTTGTTCTCGTTAATATTTGCCCACCTGATGAGTGAAAAAGTATATGTCACTCATTTGACATATGTTTTGATTTGCATTTTTAAATAATGCAAATATGTTTTAATCCACATTTTCCTGTTAGCAACATAGAACATCTTTCCATGTTTGTTTGCCATTTGTAAGTTTTTTCTTCTGTGAATTGCCTATTCATACTCTATGCCCATTTTTCTACTAGATGCTTGTGATTTTAAATTTTTTAGAACAATTCTTTGTTTTGAATAGTAATCCTTTATCTATAATACATGTTGAAAATATTTCCTGCTAATCTATTATGTGACTAATTTCACTTATTGCATTCTTCATCATTTAAAAGTTTTTAAATGTTATGCAGTCAAATCTGTCAGGTTTTCCTTACAATTCCTGGGCTCAGGGAGGCATTCTCCAACCAAGATTATATAATTATCCTACATTTTTATAATACATTTAAATTTTGATTTCTGTTTATTTCTTCTTAATCTAACTCCAATTTATTTTTTAGTATAATGATAGAGAAAAGATCAGTTCAAAACTATATTATAATATATATGGTACAAGTTTATAGTTCAAAAATTATAATTAGTTATGATTCAGGGCCATATTAAAATGGTTATGTTATGTCAATATTCTCTTAGGTTAAGAAAGCAGACAAAAGGGAGGCCATTTTAGAAAGACTTTCATATAATCTGCTTAAGGATTGGGGTTCTGTAGTTCAGTAGACAATTCACTTCTGCAGAATGATGCATTGCAGATTAATAAGGCTTTGCTGAAATTTCCTTAGCCAGGCAACACAATTGTCAGGTCGCCAAGTAAACCTCAGGACATTCCCTCATTAATTCTAATGACATCATTCCAAAAAGGAAGGGAATCCATTTAAAGAAAGATAAGGAACATTAAAAGAAAGTCAAAAGCTCCACAGTCTGTAGTGCACAAATTACCGTATTCGAGACAGAGTGTTCCGGAGTCCCACCACATAGAACAAGATGTTGGCATCAGTGTTGCTGTAGATGCTATTGATGGCAGCCATGGTAGCACCCATTCTCCCTGCTGCTGCACAAATCACCACAGGAATCTCCTCTTCCAGTTCTTCAGGGGTCTCGGATTCAACATCTGGAAACATCAAAATCAGTGTCTCGGAACATGAAGGAATTTCACAGTAGAGCCAGATTTTAACCAGTCTTCCACCCTCCAGGGGGAAGACAGTGTAGTGTGGAAGAGATTGCTGATTGTTCTCCAACATCCAGCCTCTCCTTGCCTTAGAAAAGAACTTTGGGATTTTAGTGGGCACGTAGCCAACCACTAAGACTATTTTACCCAGACTCCCTTTCAGCCCTGTGTGATCAAGTTCTGACCTTCAAGCAATGGGTGCAACTACTGGGTCTGCCCTTCAAAGGAAGGCTTACCCTCCCCTTTGCCTTTTCCCCTTCCCCTGGCTGGAATGTTGATAAGATGGCAGGAGTTAGAGCAGCCATCTTAGACCACAAGATGGAAGCTACCTGTCGAGGACACCAAAACCATAAGATAGAAGGAATCTTGATCTGGATTATTGTGGAACTGATACATTAGGCTTACGCTTAAGAGAGAAAATAAACTTCTATATTGTTTAAGTCACTATTATTTTGGAGCTCTCTTAAAGAAGCCAATTGGATAGCTAAACGTACACATGGTTGAAAAACATATGAAGAACTGAAAAGCCTCACTTGTTCAACATTCCTCAACTCTTCCCTAAATTGGGATATTGACCTGGCCCACACTGCTGTAAGATATACTGCTTGGGATTTTCCTTCCCCTACCTACCCTCTAGTCAAGTTTCCCAAATGCTGGCAGCAAGAGGAGGTAAATGAAAGAGCATGACTGACATGTAAGAAGAATAATTGATTCTTCTTCTGAGCATTGGCTATGATATGAAATGCCAATGCCATAACATCATACTTTGGTACCACAATACACCTTCCAGGCATGAAGGATAATAATCACGGCATTTAGGGTATCCACCATCAAATGCCCATCTGATTTTTACTTAAAGCTCTCTCCTTCTCTCTCTTCACGGATATATTTTTGCAAAACCTCTTATCATTCAGGCCCAGGGTAGTTCTAGTTGACTCAATTCAACAAGCATTTATTGAAACTAACCACCAGGTACTGTGCTTCGTGTAATTTAAGAAACACCGAATGGCCTCCCCTTTCTCCTTCTACATCTTTTCCACCAGCTTGGAACTGCATTTGAAATTTCCACCACCAGAATAATTTTGTTTTCATGATATATTCACTGACATGAGAAAATGCTCATAATATACCGTTAAGGGGGAGAAGATCACAAAATCCTCTCTAGTGTTTGATCTCAATTTGATACATACATATTTACAAATGGACCTATGTCTACTTATGGAGTTATACGTGATTTTAATTTTATTAGTGTTTCTTACATTTTCCAAATAGTCTAAAGTAACCATGAGTTATTTTTATAAACAAACCAAGAAAAATGTTTCTTAAAGATTGTTCCTTTTGAACTAAGTTGTCTTGGGAAGGTCCCCTGATCAGGTGGTTTGTTACCTGCAGGCAGTGAAGTGATCTTCCTCAAATGCAAATTTGACTTTTTCTTTATTTTTTTAATTTTTTTCCCCCATATAGCCATTGGAAAAATTTGACTTTTTCTTCATTGCTGAAAGTTCTTCAGTGGTTCCTAAAAGGTGAAGCTACATCCCTTCACCTGGCACCCAGGCGCCTCACAGTCCAGCTCCTGCTCACGTCTCCAGCCTCGCCTCCTTCTGCTCCAGCAACACCAAACTCCCTGTGGTCCCCTGAATACTCCACCACGTTGGCTCTTACCTCAGTGCCTTTGCACATGCTGTTCCCAATGCCTGGAATGCTTTTTCCATCGTTTTGTGCATGGCTAACTCTTACATATTCATTCCAACTGCAGCACAGACATCAGATCCTTTGGAAAGTCTTTAAGAGCTCCCTGCACAAATTAGCGTATGTCCTTGCTTGTGGCTGGCTTTCTCAGCTGCACTGCAATTTATTTGGCTGCATGTCTTTCCTTTTTCTCCTATTACAGTAGGAGCTCTGCAAGGGCAAGGGTGGTTTCTTGTTCATTTCTGTATCCTCTGCAGCCATCCTAGTGCCTTGCACATGGTAGATTCTCAATATAATTTGGATGGGTGGGTGAGTTTATTAGATACCTCTATTTGAGCACTTGTCACAATGCGCTGTAAGAATCTATGTGTCTGCCTCCTCCACTAGACTGTGAGCTCATTATCCTATCCCCACTGAGTCTGGCACCTTGGAAGTGCTTAATGAAAGTCTGCTGAAGTGAACTAAACTGAATTGATGGATTAGCCTTAGAGAATAGGGCCCTGGAGGAATGGTCCATGGGCTATTCCTAGGGCCAAAGAAAGGGAAGTGTTGGAAAGTCAGTGCGGTGCCCGGCTGCCAGGCTCAGGCAGAGGCCTTCAGCAGACAGCAGGCAGCACGAGGTGGGGGGAAGGGGAAAGAGGGGAGACCCCACGAGAAGGTCAAACATCTTTGAGTGTCAGCTCTGCTGCAGACACATCACACCGCCCCACTTCTTAAGGGCCTCTGCCGGTCACAGAAGCTGGGAGCTAATCTAAGCCAAAAATACTGTGCTCTGCCAAAAACTCTCCCCCGGACAGAGTGAGGGATGAAGGCACATTGGAGAAATGTAATGGAAAGGCTCATCAACTGTAAATTCTTCATCAATGCTCCATCCTGGCAGTTCCTTTGAGAACTCTCTGCTGTACTGCTCGGATCCATGTTGCCAACGGGTGCCTGAGCCAACGCATGAAAAGGGTTGGCTGTGGGGAAGCCATTTGGTGCCTAACAACATTAGAAAGCATCATAATGATGGCAGAATGGACTAAAAAGACAAGCAGCTCTTATCAAACCATGCCTATTTCTAGAAGAAGTAAAAAGTCTGCTCTCCCTATGCCAAAACTCAGAATCCCATTTCAAGTAAGGATTGTTTTAGCCAAACGTATCAACTTGCCTCGCCTCAAGTGAGACAGGAGTCAGTGACCAGCACGCTAATCATAAGGAAATTATCAAGAGATTATGTGAGGCCGGGCGCGGTGGCTCACGCCTGTAATCCTAGCACTCTGGGAGGCCGAGGCAGGAGGATCGCTCGAGGTCAGGAGTTCGAGACCAGCCTGAGCAAGAGCGAGACCCCGTCTCTACTAAAAATAGAAAGAAATTATCTGGCCAACTAAAATATATATAGAAAAAATTAGCCGGGCATGGTGGCGCATGCCTGTAGTCCCAGCTACTCGGGAGGCTGAGGCAGTAGGATCGCTTAAGCCTAGGAGTTTGAGGT
>CM052440.1:13773295-13878450 GCA_028533085.1 Varecia variegata | reverse complement strand
AGCCCAAACAGAAGAGTATCTGGTAAACTGCGACTGTTTTCTGCAGAACTTTCACTCCCCTTCCAGAAGGAGACCTCTGTCACTTTTCACGTAAATACTAAAGGATACACACCACATACATACATTATTTTAAAGCCAAAATACTTTTCATACTCTTCTGCAACTTGCTTTTCCTGCTTAACATACCATGGACATCTTTCCATGTCAACACTACATTCTTTTGAATAGCATTTTATAACATAGATTCTTTTTTAACACCGAATGGGATGATATTGGATTCATTCGTGCAGTGCAAATGCTTTCTTTATCTGTATATAGCTGATTAATCAGTCAGAATGTGCATTTTGTTACAGTTGTTTTAACAGCTGTTATAAAACTTACCCGTTTCTTTCCGTGGACAAAGGAGCCGGCAGTGGGATTAGCTGACGGAATGTGTTGGTTTATGGGCAGACTGAAGGGTGAGGAGGATAGAGCCGGAAGTTCAGATGACATTTGACCTTGCGTGACTTCCCTTCTTGCTCTCTTTTAAAACAGTGTATTGAGGTATAATTTAGATACAGCTATTGTGTCCCCCCAAAGTTCTTATGTTAAAGTCTTGACCCCCAGAAGCTCAGGATCTGACTGTATTTGGAGACAGAGTTTTTAGAGAGGCAATTAAGTTAAAATGAGGCCATGTGGTGAGACCCTAACCCAATAGGGCTGGTATCCTACTAAGAAGAGGAAGAGGCACCAGGGATGCCGCACCGGGGAAAGGCCACATGAGGACGTGGTGAGAAGGCGGCTGTAGGCCGAGGAGAGAGGCCTAAGGACAAACCAACCCTGCCCACACCTTGGTCTTGGACTCCCAGCCTCCAGAAATACGAGAAAATACATTTCTGTTCTTTTAGCCACTTATTGCAGCCCTAGCAAACTAATACAGATTTCTTAAAATTTACCCATTGTAAGTGTACAGTTTAACGATTTTTAGCCCATTTATAGACTTGCATAGCCATCACCACAATCCAGTTTTAGAACATTCCATCACCCCAAAAAGTTCCCTTAAGCTGGTTTGCAGTCGATCGTCTCCCACTCCCAGCTCAGGAGACCACAGATCTGTCTCCATAGATTTGCCTTTTCTAGAAGTCTCGTGTAGATGGAATCGTACAATGTGTGTGTGGTCTTGTGGGTGTGGCTTCTTTCATTTAGCATCACATGTTTGAGGTTCATCCATGCTGTAGCTTGTACCAGTAGCTTGTTCCTTTTCACTGTTGCAGAGCACCCCACTGTGTGAACATACTACATTTCATGTATCTGTTCCCTGGTTGACGTACATGTGGATTGTTTCCAGTTTGGGGCTACTATGAGTAATGCCCTGTGAACATCTGTATGTATGTCTTTGTGTGAAAATTATTCTCTTTCCAGATGCTCTCGATGTTCATTAAGACATCATTATACATGTTTTTAATTCTTTTTTAAATGAATTTTTTTAATTAAAAAAAAAACAGCTTCACAGGAACAGAGACATTGCTTTGTTCAATGTGTTTCCAGTTCTGAAATGTCTGGGCTCAAAAAAAAGTGTGGAATATCCAGCATGAAACTGGAGGTGAAAAGATAAAAAATAAAAATTAAAAAAAGAAGAAAAAAACGTGGAATAAATGTATGTAACACACCAAAATACTAACTGTATTTGTCTTTGGCTGACACAGCTGCAGGTAATATTTTTTTCTTCTGTACTTTCCACAAATGAATATATTTGCTGGACTAATATAAAAAGTAAATTAATTACAAATATAATAAACACAGTGCTGCTTAATTTTTGTGGGGGTTGACTCTGTGCGTGTTCAGGAGTCATGAAGATGCCATCTCATGCAATTCACCCCCAGTTCCAGTGCAGCTGGGACAGGACCTGGGGTCCTCTTCCCCATCGATCATTTTCAAGTTGAGCATTCTGAGGCTGTTTGTGCACTGACAGGAATGAATCAGCAGGGAGAAGAGAGGGAGGGCGATTTTCATAAGCAAAATTATTGAGAGACTCCAAAGGGATGGGACGTAGAACAGTCCACCCAAAGTGTGGTCCAAGAACCCACCGCATCACCCTCAACCTGGAGCTTATCAGAAATGCAAATCCTCAGGCCCCAGCCCACACCTGCTGATTCTAAACTTCTCAGTGGAGCCAGTACTGTGTTTGTTTGTTTGTTTTCTTTATTTTTTTTCTTTTTCTGTAAATTTTTTTATTTTATTCTTTTCTTTAAAAAAAAACTTTCTTCTTTTTTCCTCTTTCTTTAAGATTTTGTCTTGGTGTAACAGTACTGTGTTAAAACAAGCCTTCCATGTGAATCTTATACACCACAAAGTTTGAATAGCATCGATCATTTTATAACAGACTAGCATCTGTCACCCTAGAGCACAACTGAAAAGGTGGCCTAAGGTGGATATTCGGTCAGCAGGTCCTTGGGAGCTGACCAAATTCTCGGTTACCCATGAACCCAGCTACTGAAAAGACCTTAAGGAAGACATTCAAACTTTGTTCCTGGGTATCCAATCTCAATGGATTCCCTGCCCGCTTACCTGTCTCGTTCTTGATCACAGTCTTCTTATGAACTTTCTTATACAGAATCACACAGAGGGTCACAATCAGAAGGAAGAGCAACACCTGGTTTACTGAAATAAAAATGGAAACACCTTAACGTTTAACCTAACAACCTGAAATCACATGGAAAATTTTAGGATGGCAGTATGCATAGCTGGTGGCCTGGGACCTTTCTTTTAGCAGATGACATATGGAGTGAAGAATTAACCAGGGTCACTGCTGTTGTTCAAGGACACACAGTGTAAGGAAGGTCCAGAGCCAAACCCAGGCAGTCTGATGGCAGAGGCTGCGACCTTAATCATTATAAGATGCTGCCTTGGGAGCCACTTTCTGTGCATAAATATTTTGTTTCAAATAATCACCAACACTTATATAATGCTTACTATGATCTAATAGTAATTATGAGCATGTGTTCTTAGCTGTTATAATAAAACAGTTGTTTCTCAATTAATTCAACTACTGGTCAAGGATGATGTGCAGAGAATTCTTGATCAGCGTAAAAGGTTAGAAGACTCCAGTACATCTTCCAGTTCTAAGTCTCCAGGACCACCTGTTGCAGATCAGTGATGCCTGCCCCTGGGATCCACTGAGAAGTAGAAATGGTGTAGGACAGTGTTTTCTTGAGTGTGGAACACATACCACTGGATGTGCAGAAAATGACTGAGGAAGTTCATATTTGTAGCATTAAGTAGTGTTAAGTCACAGCGTGAGAAAGTTAGTCTTTCTGACTTCATGTGCAGGCAAGTGACGAAAACTACCGAGAACTGAATAACATTCTTCTAATTGTATGTATTTTTACAACCACCTTCTTCTTATATAGGAGATAATTCTTTTTTCATTTACAGTAAGGATAAAAACTTTATATTATAAAGTACATGCAAACTTTAAAAATGAGTCAATTTAAAGACAATATTAAGTAACATATAGGACAGAAGGAACACAAATGATGAAAAATTGAGAAGATGGGATGTTGCCGTATGTGGTGCACACACATGCCTGAAGGTTGAAAACTGTTGGTGGAAGACGAAAGGGTGAGGATGTGACGTCAGACTGAAACCTCATTTCTACCACCTCCTCGCTGTGTGGCCTCAGGCTGGTCCCTCAACAAGGGGAATTGTTATAATAAGCGTTGTCTCACACTGTTGTTTTGAGAGTTAACAGAGGCAATGAAAGCCCAGTAAAGACTTTATCATTGTTATATGTTATTATTTATTATTTTTATGCATCAAGATACTTAATCTATTGGCCTCATACTGATCTATTTTCTAGCCCCTAAGCCTTTGTCTTTTCATTTTGTAGAACAACAGAGTTGGAGACTCCCCACGGTTGCCTTCCAAAACTACTTTTTGAAACGCAATGATTCTACCTTACTGACACCCAGCTCCTCCCTTTCTGGGTTATCAGATTCAGCCATAAACTAGACTCAGTTTAAAACAATACTACAGAGAGGCAGAAGACAAGGGACAAAGTTCTATAGTTTATCAACAGGTCTGATTAATATTCACCTGCCACAGCCAATCTGGGGAGATGGCCCAATGTCTACTACCATGTGAACCTTTCAGCCATGGCTGTTACCACTGACATAGGGTTGCCATGCAATATTTGGGACATATTATACTAAAAAATTATTTGTTGCCTATCTGAAGTTCAAGTGTAACTGGCTGTCCTGTGTTTTTATTTGCTAAATCAGGCAACTCTACCATGAGGGTAACAGTCAGACAATTAGGTTACTGTTTCCCCCCAAATTCACAAACCACTAACTCTAAAACCAGGAGCAAATCCAGGTTTTGATGGGTCTGAAGATTTGAAGTGACTCTTTAAGAATAAGAATACAGGCCAGGCGCGGTGGCTCACGCCTGTAATCCTAGCACTCTGGGAGGCCGAGGCGGGCGGATTATTTGAGCTCAGGAGTTCAAGACCAGGCCTGAGCAAGAGACCCCGTCTCTACTAAAAATAGAAAGAAATTATAGGGACAGCTAAAAATATATATATAGAAAAAAATTATCCGGGCATGGTGGTGCATGCCTGTAGTCCCAGCTACTTGAGAGGCTGAAGCAGAAGGATTTCTTGAGCCCAGGAATTTGAGGTTGCTGTGAGCTAGGGTGACACCACAGCACTCTAGCCCGGGTAACAGAGTGAGACTCTGTCTCAAAAAAAAAAAAAAAAAAAATAAGAATACAAAATTACAAATGCCAAATTAGACATGAACATGAATATTTATTTAGAATGAGAAAATAAGTTATATTTGTAAGTTTTATAGAAATATATATGAGCCCTCTCATGATAAGTCCATTTTAACCAAAATACTTAACAACTGTCCATGGGAATTATGCTGAAATGATGCCAAAAATTGCCCACAGAAAAACTATCCATGAAAATCAAAGAAAGTTAAAAAACAAACAAAAAAAAAGACAAGCTCTGGCATCAAAACAGTCCTCCCAGGTTCGCAGCCAAGCCCTGGTCGCTTCCTAACAGCACCAGGAAGCAAGTGGCTACAAAAGCCCCTCGCAAGAGTGCGCCCTCCAGTGGAGGGGTGAAGAAACCTCACCGCTACGGGCTAGTACAGTGGCACTCCGTGAAATTAGACGTTATCAGAAGTCCACTGAACTTCTGATTCGTAAACTTCCTTTCCAGCATCTGGTGCAAGCAATTGCTCAGGATGTCAAAACAGCTCTGCACTTCCAGAGCGCAGCTATTGGTGCTTTGCAGGAGGCAAGTGAGGCCTGTCTGGTTGGCCTTTCTGAACACACCAACCTGTGTGCTCTCCATGCCAAATGTGTAACAATTATGCCAAAAGACATCCAAGTAACACGCCGCATATGTGGAGAACATGCTTGAGAATCCACTATGATGGGAAAACATTTCATTCTCAAAAAAAAAAATTTCTCTTCTTGTTATTGGTAGTTCTGAACGTTAGATATATTTTTTGCCCCCATGGGGTCAAAAGGTACCTGAGTATATGATTGCGAGTGGAAAAATTGGGGACAGAAATAAAGTATTGACAGTTTTTCCATTTTCATTTGTGTATGAATTTTTAATATAAATGCAGAATGTGAAGCATTAATACAAGTCAAAATGTTTCAGTGAACAAGTTTTAGCAGTTCAACTTTATAACAATTATAAATAAACCTGTTAAATTTTTTTAAAACAAGTAAATTTCTTATTGACAGCAAAAAAAGGAAAAGCAGTCCTCCCAAATATCTATTTTTATAATCATTATTTTCAAAAGTTGTAACCTTACTTTTCCGTAACAGAGCCATGTATGTTCACGTGGATAAGAACCGTGACCTGTGGATTAAAGAATAAAATTTTGTTTAAAAGACAATCAATTCAAAAGTCATCCACAAGTGTTAAGCACTGTGCCTTCTTTCAAAGTCTGATACATCCGTGAAGTGTGTGATCACTCTTTACTGCTCCAAATCTAAACTTTTGGAAACAAAATAAATATAGCCCACCTCCTCAAAAGTGATTCCTCTGGCTGAACAAACCTTACGTGGAGGAAACGTATTGAAACATAACAAATAAAATGATTAGATTATAGTAAGTATTACAAAGGAAACAATGGAGATGTCGGGATAAAGACTAACAGAGGTGGGGAGTGCATCTGGAAGAGAAACCAGGAAAAGCCTCACTGAGGAGGTGGCATTTGGTGGGAAGGAAGAGCAGGAGCCATCAAGTGGAGAACAAGCAGAGGAGCACTCAATGCAGACGGAACAGCAAATGCAAAGGCCCTGTGGCCAGAAAGAGCTCTGAGTATTCTAGGAATCGCAAGAAGGTCAACGTGGCTGGAACATAGTGTGCCAAGGGAGAGACTGGGGCTGGAAGAGGCTGGGAGGTAACCAAAGGGCTTGATACTACAGTGCCTGGAGAGAAGTTTGGATTTTATTTTAAATTCATTTAACCCCTTCCATCAGTCTTTGACTTCATTAAAGCCCTAAAGCTCTGTTTTTCAAACATTCCCAAGGAAATTCTGATGATAAAGGAGAGTGAATACTCAACATCACCCACAATGAGCTCAAAATATCTTTCAAATTTCTTGTTTTACCTTCAAATTCATGTGAACTGTACAAGAAGGTAGTGGTGGAAAAAGAATCCCTTCTTTAATTGCTGGCAGGGTTCCCCATCAGGGAGAAAACTGTCTTTGTTATGAAAGCAAGGTCTTTTGTGCTTAGGTGGGTTGGCGGGGTGAGAGCAGGAAAAAGATAAACGGGTCTGAATAAAGGAAGGGTGAACGGGAATCCTGGGGTTGGCTGCAACCCAAGAAGAAATGTTATCAGGGGAGAAGAAAGAGTCCAAGAGAACTTATTTCCCTACAGCAGGCAATGGGCCCTAGGGACTTTTCAAAACTGGGATGTCCACAGTCCTCTGCCATGCTCTGTACCTTCTAACCCCCAGCCCACCTCCACACTGCTCTTCTCACTAGACCCAGACATGTGTCCATGCTGGACATGCAGGACAGGGGACAGATGCAACTGAAACAGAAAGTTCTAAGGGCACTGGAAGTGAGAATGTAAGCCATCAGGAATTTGCAGAATTTTTGAGGGGACACTGGAGATGGGGGAAGCATAAACCAATTATATATGAATCTCCGTATCTATGGCAGATGGCAAGGGTCTTAACTTTTTTTGTGTCTTGAGTCTCCTGGTCATCTGGTAAAGCCCACAGACCCCTTCTCAGAATAATATTTTTAAAAGCTTTAAAAAATACACTGTATTATAAAGAAAACCAGTGACAGAATTTTAAGGAAAAGAAAGCCATCAGAATATTAGGGGGTGCGGTACAGGGAAAGATTTGTGATATAGCAATATAAGTGCTTCTTTATTAAGTAACAAGACCTATTAGCAGGTATAATAAATACTGTAATTTGAAGTAGTGATGAACTTAAAAAATTGTGAGATATGTATAACTGTAATGTAATGTGAAAATATCTGATTTCTACCATAACAAAGGTATAGATAGCAAAGTTAAGACTGTTACTATGGTGGTTTGTTGTCTACAATCACAATAGAAGAGAACATTCAATTTCAATTAGAGGTTAGTGAAAATAAAGATGTAATTTTTCCTTATCTATGAACATGAACCCTTTGAAATTTATCCATGCACCTTTGAGGGTCTGTGCACTCCAGGTTAAAGGTTAGAACTCCGGAGGTGGGTTGATTCAACTGATACATGGTTTAAGATGCCACAAAAGAGTGATGTTTTAAAAGTTTTACCCTCTAGAAAAACCGCTGCTCTGGGAAGATTTTCCAGATTCATCCTGTGGCTTTTTGTAGCCCCAGGCTCACCACAATGATACTCTAGGGCTGCGGTCCCCACCCACTCACCCCCCGCCCCGCGGACACATAGGGTCCTGGCCTCTTAGGGACCCGACTGCAGAGCTCCGTCCCCGCCACTCCTTCCCACCCCGCGCCACGCCACCCCCCATTGCCCCATCAGTGGAAAAACTGTCTTCCATGAAACCAGTCCCTGGTGCCAAAACCTCTGCTAGGGGACATGCACTGCAGGATGAGAAACTGGTTCCAGGCAAATGTCAGGAGAGGGCAGACTGACTTCAAGGGATAGGGAACACAAATGGAAAGAAAGGGAGCCCTCAAGGGAAGGCTGGACAATGCCAGAGATAGATCTGGGATAAGATGTGTCTGTTTTGCGTTGCTACACTATTTGAAGTAATTAAAATACCCATCTGCTTGCAACTTCATCTAGCCCAGTGTTGAAAAGCCCTTCTGCCTCTGTATTGAAGATTACAGAAAATAAACGGGGAGGCCAGGATACAGAAGTATGGGGACTTTTCAGTCAATATTCTTACTGGGCTTATATTGAACATATTTAATAACCAATATGGCCCTTGGCGCCAATCAAAATGGGTACCAGCTATAAACGGCTGGAACAGACTCACGGGTGTGTTCTAACAAACAAACAGCAGTTCTGGCATCCACGGAGTGTCAAATCATGTGAACGTATTATCTATTCAAACAAATAAGTACAAGAGATTCTACACACACACACACACACACACACACACACACACACACACACAATGCATTATGTTCTGGTAAGCAACAAGAGCCATAACTGTTATATCACCAACCATTCTCATATTCTATCAGGCCAGATTTTTACATGAAGTCCTTGGCTTCGCATGAGACAAATTCAGGACAAATTCTAAGAGGGCTGTCAACCACATGTATTCTAGGAACGACTTCTTTTAACAAAAGAGCCCAACTGCGTCTTCAGAGAATAAAGAATTGGCCTAGGAGAACTATTTTTCTGCCAAGGTATTTGAGACATGCTGACAAGGTAATTTCTTTGTGGACTTCTGGATTTCCACAAATTTTCTACTGTGAACTTTCATAATTAGAAGGAGTGCTTCACTCAGGAAAACATAAATGGTGCTGTCTGATAAACACTCGGTATACCTGGTTTGATTTTTGTTTTAAATAGGCTTCCTTCCTGTGACACATTTACTAAAGGCATATTAGCAAGTCAGCTTCCAGATTTGACTTAGTGATTTTTAAGTTTTTAAAAATTTATGTATATTAGAATTTACTTTTTTGGTTATATAGTTTTATGAATTTTAACACTCGCTTAGAGTCTTATAACAACCACCGTAAATGGGATAGAGAACAATTTCAACAATCTCAAAGAATTCCCTTGTGCTGCCCTTTTGTATAAGAGTTAGACCCTGCCCAACTCCTAGCCCTTGGCAACGACTGACCTGTTCTCTGTCTCTACAGTTTTGCCTTTTTCAGAACGTTATGTAAATGAAATCACACAGAATGTAATCATTTGAGCCTCTCTTCTTTCACTTAGCATGATGCATTTGAGATTCATGCTTGCTGTTGCTTGTATCAATAGTTTGTACCTTTTTATTGCTGAATAGTATTCCATTGCATAGATATACATACTACAATTTATTTATCCATTCACCCACTGAAGGACATTTGGGTTGTTCTCAGTGCTTTGTGATTATGTTTATAGGATTTTGTGTGAATATAGGGATAATATCCAAAAAGTGGCATTGCTAGGTCATTTGGTAGATATATATTTAACTTTATAAGAAACTGCCAATCTGTTTTCCTGAGTGGAAAAAAAGATTTTCATCTTGCAAACCTACCAACAAGGCAAGGCAGTTGTTCTCCATTCCTGTCCGCACTTGGCATTGTCAGTATTTTTTATTTTAGCTATTCTAACAAGTGTATTGCATTGTGATTTTAATTTGCATTTTCCTAATGACTACTCATGTTGAACATCTTTTTAGGTGTTTATTTGCCATCCCTATATAGTAAAGTATCTTTTTAAATCTTTTGGCTATTTTTATAGGATTATTGTTTTCTTATTTTTGAGTTTTGAGAGTTGTTTGTAACTTCTAGATACAAGTTCTTCGTTGGATACGTGATTTACAAATACTTTCCCCCAGTATATGGCTTGTCTATTCATTCTCTTAACAAAGAATTTTGCAAAGCAAAAGCTTTTAATTTTGATTATGTCAAATTCATCAATTTTTTTCTTTTATAGATCATGCTTTTGGCATCGTATGTAAGAACTTTTGACGTAACTCAAAGTCACAATGAGTTTCTCCCATGCTTTCTTCTGAAAGTTTTATAGTTTTACATTTTACATTTACATGTTGAATTAATTTTTGCATACATCATGATGTATAGATTAAACTTTATCTTTTAGCATATGGATATACAGTTGTTCCAGGACCATTTGTTGAAAAGACTGTCATTTCCATGGAATTCGTTTTTTTTTCTTTAATATTTTGTTCCAATTTCAGGATGTCCAGAGAGGACTTGAAATCTGGCAAGGAGTTTGAATCCAGAGGATGAAGCATTTCCCAAAGAAGAGAAAGAGGGAGCAACACAGGTTTGGGATTCTCTCCTACAGTTTCTACAAAAATGAATGTAGATCTGAGTAGCCATCAGTGGTTAAAAAGTGAGCTATATCATCAACTAAAGATTCAATAATGTTTTCAGAGTAATACCAGCATCAAGGAGGCAAGAAAAGGGCTGATCCATCATAAAAACATTTCAACTAAATATTTTCCGAAATTCAAATCCTATCTTTGCACTATATTCTGAAGTATTTTATTTGTTAGCTTTCTTGATTTAAGAAAGCTAACAAACTCTTTGTACTCAAAATACACTTGTTATGACTCTGCTACCTGGTTTTCCCAGTTTATAATTTATTAATATCTATCTACATGCTTACAATAATACCTTCGATTTTCATTAGGAGAGGCAGTGAGCATTAAGAGAAGCAAAGGATAGCAGGGCAGATATGGTGAAAAAATAAAGTTTAACCATAATTAATTCTAAATGAGGTCGGGCATGGTGGCTCATGCCTATAATAGTAGCACTTTGGGAGGCCAAGGCAGGAGGATCACTTGAGGCCAGGAGTTAGTGTGAGAACAGCCTGGGTAACATAGCAAGACCTCATCTCTACGAAAGAAAGAAAGAAAGAAAGAAAGAAAGAAAGAAAGAAAGAAAGAAAGAAAGAAAGAGAGAGAAGGAAAGAAAGGAAAAAAGGAAAGAAAGAAAAAGAAAGGAAAGAAAGAAAGAATGAAAGAAAGAAAGAAGGAAAAAAAGAAAGAAAGAAGGAAGGAAGGAAGGAAAGAAAGAAAGAAAAAAGAAAATTAGTTGGACATTGTTGTGAGTGCCTATAGTCCCAACTATTTGGGAAGCTGAGGCAGGAGGATTCCTTGAGCCCAGGAGTTTGAGGTTGCAGTGAGCTATGATGATGCCACTGCTCTCTAGCCTGAGCAACAAAGCAAGAGATCCTGTCTCAAAAAAAAAAAAAAAAGGAAAAATTCTAAATGACAAAATTCATTTTGGTCTAAAATGTAAATTTAAACTTTGTCCACATTTATACATTCATTCACTTGTCTGTAACATTTTGCCAATCACCCCATGAGCTGGAAACTGATTTCCTTTATCTTAAAAAAAAAAAAAAAAGTTAATTTGCCATAAAAAAATAATTTGTCTTGAAAATTCAAAGTTTACTTTAAAATTAAGTCGATCCTTTTTAATTATGGTCCTTCAAAGAAACTTTTGAATTTCAAGTTTGACCGGAGGCTGCAGACAGCAAACCAGGAACAATAAGCTTTAGAAACCAGCAACATGACAGAGACAGCCTGCGGAAAGCAATCAAGAAAGGCAGGATATCATAGTACCCCAGGGTTTAGTGAACCGAAGTGAGGTGAGAATGTGTTGGCAGTGATCTAGGAAAACTCTTCAACAGAGATTGGATTCAAGTCTTTAATTCACTGTAAACAACCTGCTACAATGTTCCTTTTCTTTTCCAGGGATATAGACTACACACCCAGAAGCTCTGAGTGCATTTGCAGCAGCCCTTATCTTCCCCTCTACTTGGGAAAGAATTGGGTCAAAATAGCACCTCATTCAGGATTCTTCTGAGATAGAATTTCAGGTAATTTTTTAATCCATTTACAATTTTAGATGATATGCATTTACCTAACTTTTGGGGATGATGGAAGCCTAGAATGGTCTTTGGCCATATGTCCCTCCTCCCTCTCCGTGAAGGAAGCCACCTGGTACCAGGGGAGAGAAAGAGGTGAAGACCAGAGGAAAGCCGAACTCTGAGCTTGAGTCCCTGAGGCCAGCCCCTTCCTGGGTGTTCCAGTTACCCAAGCCAATAACATCTCTTTTTTTCCTTGAACTGCTTTGATATGAGGTTCAGTTTCTTGCAAACAAGAGTCCTTGCAAATAAGTTTGCTGTGGCCAGAATGGTGTGCATATATGGGGAGAAGTTTGCAGGGACCAGACAATAATAATAGCTACCATATATTAAAAAGTTAATTTGCACCCAGCTCTAGGCTGACCATTTAGGTACATCATCTCCTTTAAATCTTACACAATAGCTTTCAGGTGGATATGTTACTATCGTCACATTTCAAATGAGGAAATTGTGGCTCCGAGAGGTTTAGTAATTGGCTCAAAATCACATAGCTAGTAAATGGTGGAGCAGGGATTGGAAATCAGAGCTCTTCAAAGCCCTTTAACCACAAGATTTTGGAGTTTTTAAAGGGCCGTTGTGGCTACACCAGGGAGTAGGTGAGTTGGGCTCCAGGTAACAGATCTCACTGTGTGTTGATGAAGTTTCACAGCTCACAGGCCAGGTTGGTCCTCTCTCCCCTGCATGCTCAGTTACTATAACTGAGACCATGCCAGAGGCAGGGAAATGGTAAGTGTTGACTCATCTGAAACGGGGCTCTTCTTTCCCTGTCCAGCATGTTGCCAACTCTGAAATCTCTTAAAGATGAAACAAGAGGCTTCAGAAAACTGATAATGGCTCATCTAATTGGCAAGGCACAGCAGTGGTGAGCCAAGGAGGGAAGTTTCTGAAGCAGATTGTTGTAGGAAATCCTAAGCCACATGGCAAGAATGGAGTCCTTGAGAAGCACGTAGTTCCAAAAGAAAGGCTGCTTAAAAATAAATAAATTAACATATATGTATAATATATGTATGTGTGTGTATAAATAATTGCATGAAGATTCAGCATGCCTGAATTGCATCCTCCTCTCCCTCTTTACAATTTCATTTCATCTCTGATGGTGGCACTTTCTGGGTTTCAAGAGAAATCCCAAATGGGGAAAACATAAAAACTAACTCAAGGCCCTGGAATCTAGTGGAAATCCTTTTCTAACATCATGGAGTACTGCTTGGTTAAGAAAGAACGTGGGCTTTGGAATCAGACATACCTGGGTTCAAATCCTAGCTCCACTGTATACAGAAACTTAAGAATCCTCACTTATAAAATGACTGTAATACCATTTTGCAACCACCATGTTAATAACTAATTCAGGCTCCTGTCTTTAAGCACGTGTAAAAATAAAAAAATAAAATAAAATAAAAATAACTAATTCAGGCAAAACACTTCAATGAATGCTAAAATGATTTGAAGGCAGTCATAGAGAAAAGGGAACCCTTATACATATATTGCTCATGGGAATGTAAATTAGTACAGCCATTATGGAAAACAGTATGGAGGTTTTTCAAAAAATTAAAAATACAACTACCATATGATCCAGCAATTTCCCTTCTGGGAATACATACACAGGAAATAAAATCAGTATCTCCAGGCGATATCTGCACTCCCATGTTCGCTGCAGCATTGTTCACAGTATGCACAGTAGTAGGACATAGACACACAATGAAATATTGTTCAGCCTGAAAAAAGAAGGAAATCCTGCCATTTGTGACAACATGGGTGAAAATGGAGGACATTATGCTACATGAAATCAACCAGGCATAGAAAGATAAATACTGCATGATCTCATATATGGAATGTAAAAAAGTCAAACTCATAATAGAAGGGTGGCTCCAAGGGAGGGGGTAGGCAGGGGGGAGGGGGAAATGTTGGTCCAAGGGTACAAACTTGCAGTTATAAAATCAGCAAGTTCTGCAGACCAATGTACTGCATGGTACATTGGTAAATGATAATGTATTGTATACTTTAAAAATTGAATATGTTCAAAGAATACAATGCGATGTTTTGATATATACACATTGTGAAATGATTACCACAACAAGCTAATTAACAGATCCATCACCCTCACAGAGTTACCTTTTGTGTACGTGTGGTGTGTATGTGTGGTGAGAATATTTAAGATATACTCTCTTGGCAGATTTCATTTGTCAATTATACCTCAATAAAGTTTAAGAAAACAAAAAACAAAAAAACCTTTATTTTAAGAACTAAAATTGTATTAAAAGGTTCTTAGCAATCACTTTCTACCATTTTAATTATTTTATAAATATTTATGAGAATATTATTGCTTCCTTGAAAATTATTTATGCCTGTACAATTCCTAACTTTGATAACAGGATCTACATTTCACTCACTGCCATTCAAATGAGTCAGATTAACTATGCATCTCCTTGATATAAAAAACAACAGCCTGAAAAACTGGGCATCCATTTTCCAAGTACTATGAGACTCGAGAGCACAGGGTACTTTTAGCTTTTTAGATGCTGTGTTGTAACTTTACTGGCTATAAATTTGTAAGTGCAGAATTCTTTTATTGAATATGAGAGTAGATATTTTATTTTTTAAACATACAAAAGTAGCGAATCAGAAGTTTTCTGGCAAGGAGTTAGAGATTTTGCTATTAGAATGTAAATATGGAGGTAACTAGTTAAAAATGCTAAGAGGGGATAAGGACTCAACTCAGTACAAGAAGGTAATTAGGACGGCTCCCTTGGCATTTCATTCATTCATTCAACAAACTTTTACTGAGCTTCTACTAATATACCAGGCAAGAGAGAGTCAAAGGTAAGTCCCAGTTAGTCCACATTTGGGGGACGGGAGGGGAGCACGCAGGTCAATATGCAACAACAATGCAGTGTGCTTAGATGTCTTGGAAGATGTTAGCACAGGATACTGTTCAAGCACCAATGAGGGGCACCTGACCCAGATTGTGGGGCTCAGGGAAGGCTCCCGGTCTCTATCAAACTGTACCAAAATACTTCGTTTGTGCTTGTGTTTCCTTATTAGAAGGCAAACTCCTTGAGGACAGGGGCTACATCTTAGTCATTTCTGTATTTCCAGTTCTTAGCAAATATTTGGCACTTGGTATTGTGGCAGGCTTGACGGCTGGCTGATCCAACAGCTCTTCCCGTCCTTTTCTCCCTTGCCCATTTCCACAAGACAGACAGGAAAATGTAAGTACAGACTTTACCCACCTCCTTTGCAGCTAGTAGTAGCCACGCAGTACAGATCTGCTCAGAGACCTAAATGAAAGTCTACTGGGAACATCTGGGAAAGATTTTGCTTTCTGGATGAAGTGACAACTCCTCCTTCTTCCTGCCTTGCATGGGGTCATAATGGCTGGAGCTGGGCAGCCACCTTGAGACTATGAGGGAGAGGTCAAGAGCTGCACAGAATGGCCAGCCCTGACGTCACCAAACTGCTAAACCAATGCCATCAATACCCACCTCCTTCAGACTTTTTGTCATGTGGGAAAAATCAATCCGTGTGTGTTTAAGCTGCTGTAAATTTGTTTCTGGTACTAGAGGTCAAAAGCACTCTAGTAGATTAAGTAGGTGCTCAAGAAATGTTTGCAGAACTGAACTCCTGGATGTGAGCTGACTGTGTGGAGTTGCTAGAGGGGTCAAACCAGGTTGTGAAGACGTAGAAACTGATAAGGAAAGTTAGGGACAAAGAGCCAGGGAGCTGAGGGAATGATGTGGACATCTTAAGAATGTGTACAGTAAGAGGCAGACACCTGGAGCCAAGAGAAACTAGAATGTCTGGAGCAGAGTCTGGGAGAGAATCTTCTGGGTTAACAAGGTTCTGGCATGTGAGGAAATCAGGGCCAAGGTGTGGGGCAGGTGCAGACCACCTGGCCGCTCTCTCCTCCCTTACTCACTTCCTATAGTGGCCGGCGGACTCCACGCCTGCCCACCTTTCCTCCGCCTTTCTCCCAGCTCACTCAGTCTCTCCCTCTGGTTGCTCCTACCTCCAGAACTTCTAAACGTTGGAACACCTCAGCGCTCAGGCCCTCATTTCTTCTCTTCTCTCTAAACTCCCTCCTTAGACTTCACCCTGTCTCATGGCTTTAAATACTATTTGTATGTTGACAACTCCCAAATTTCTGTCTCCAGCCCAGGCCTCTTACGTGGACTCCAGACCCCTAAACCCACAGGCTGCTTGGCATCTGTCTCCACTTGAAGGCATCCACATGTTCAAATCCGAGCTCCTGGTATTCCCCCAAAACACCTCCCATAACCTTCCCCGTTAAATGACTCCATTTTTCTAACTGTTCCAACAAAAACTAAACTTAGCGTTCTCCCTGACGCCTCTCTGGTTCTCATTGCCCACATATGAACTGACGACAAATCCTGTCGGTTCTGCTTTCAAAATATATCCAGAATTTTCACCACCTCCAATGCCTCCACCCTGGTGCCACGCTCCTTTGGCTTATTATTCTGCCTTTGTCTCCCTTAAGTTGATTTTCAACAAAACAGCCAGAGTGAGCCTATTAAAATACGAGTCAGACTGTGCCGTGTTCAAAACCCTCTGAGGCCTTCCTGTCTCTCTCAGGGTAAAAGCCAAGTCTTATGGCGCCCGCTCGCAGGCCCTCACATGATCACACTGGCCTTCTTGCCAGACAGACTCCTGCCTCAGAGCCTTGCCACGTGCTGCTCCCTCCATCTGGAATGCTCTGTCCCGATATCCACGTGGCTTGCCCCCTGGCTTCCCTCACACTCTTAGTCAAAAGCGCCCAACCCCAACCATTCACATACGGCCTCTCCTCAGCATTCGCCATCTTCAACACACTGCCTGCCTTATCACTGGCTTATGTCTGCCCTCCGAATAACAGATTATAGACTCCAGGAAGGCAGGGCATTTTGTCTGTTTTGTTCATTGCCATATACCGAGCCCCTAGACAAGTGCCTGGCAATATAAGCCCTCAAAAAATATTTATGGGCCAGGCGCGGTGGCTCACGCCTGTAATCCTAGCACTTGGGAGGCCGAGGCGGGCGGATTGTTTGAGCTCAGGAGTTCGAGACCAGCCTGAGCAAGAGCGAGACCCCGTCTCTACTAAAAAAATAGAAAGAAATTATATGGACAGCTAAAAATATATATACAGAAAAAAATTAGCCAGGCATGGTGGCGCGTGTCTGTAGTCCCAGCTACTCGGGAGGCTGAGGCAGTAGGATCGCTTAAGCCCAGGAGTTTGAGGTTGCTGTGAGCTAGGCTGACGCCACGGCACTCACTCTAGCCCGGGCAACATAGCGAGACTCTGTCTCTCAAAAAAATATATATATATATTTATGGACTGCAGGGATGAACGTACAACCCTTTCCTCTAGGATGTTGCACAAGTATCTCAAACCTCCTAGGTTCACAACTAAAACCAGCACCTCCCCTACAGAAACTCCTCCTCCGGGTTCTCTGATCATCCTCTTCAACTTCTCCCTTCTACTTCCTCATTCAACCAATCGCTGAGTCCTACTAATTACACCTCCCACCTGGCCTTGCAGCCTCTGGAATTTTTGCCCCCTTCCCCCACCTCTTCCCCCTCCCCTTCCCCTCCCCGTCCCTTTCCGCAATCCATCATTGGCGTAACTGCCATAGGGGCTCTTTTTGTTGTTCAATAGTTATATCAAGTTAATTTGAAACACATACAAGGTTGAGTAACCTTAATTTTTCGTTCAATTTTCCTTTTCCTCTTTTCCTTGAAACATTGCAAATCTACTGAGAAGTTGAAAGAATATACCCTTCACCAGATTCACCAATTGCTAACACGTTGCCATATTCGCTTAAGTGCGCTCCAAATATAAATACTTTTTTGAAGTTGCAGACATTGTAACACTTCACCCCTAAATATTTTAGCATCTCTCTCTTAAAAACAAGGACATCCTCTTATATAAACACAGTGCCATTATCACACCTAAGAAAAATAACATTAATAATATCATCCAATAAGCAGTCCTTTTCAAGTTTCCCCTATTATTCCAGTATTGTCTTTCATAGTTTGGTTTTATATTTTTAGGCTTTTATACTCTTGATCAGCCCCACCCCAAACCCCTGCCTCTTTATTTTTCATGACATTGATTTTTTTGAAGAATATATGCCACTTGTGTCATAGAATTGTAGTAAATGATTTAAAACACAACTCTTGGCCGGGCGTGGTGGCTCACGCCTGTAATCCTAGCACTCTGGGAGGCCGAGGTGGGTGGATCGCTCAAGGTCAGGAGTTCGAGACCAGCCTGAGCAACAGCGAGACCCTGTCTCTACTAAAAATAGAAAGAAATTATCTGGCCAACTAAAATATATATAGAAAAAATTAGCTGGGCATGGTGGTGCATGCCTGTAGTCCCAGTTACCCGGGAGGCTGAGGCAGTAGGATCGCTTAAGCCCAGGAGTTTGAGGTTGCTGTGAGCTAGGCTGATGCCACGGCACTCATCTAGCCTGGGCAACAGAGTGAGACTCTGTCTCAAAAAAAAAAAAAAAAAAAAAACACAACTCTGAGTGTCCCTTTCCAGCCTAAAGTCCCTCACTGGAATCCCACTACCTAAAGGTCAATGTCTAAGCTACTTAAGATGCCCATTGGTCTTCCAAGCCATGACCCTGTCCATATGAACTGCTTCATGGTCAGTCTCCAGCCCTCCACTGTCCCTCACACCCAAGTCTATGCTTTTCTTGCCTCTGGATTTTGGCCATGAAGTCCCCTCTGCCTGAATGCCCTTTCCTCTCCTTCTTCCCCAGGAAGCTGTTACTTGTGCATTAAAGAGGGACCACCTCCTCCAGGAAGCCTCGCCTGATTACCCTGCCTAGGTTCTCCCCTGATGTCCATTCTTAGCCCTGCACTCAGTATACTGTTTTCTCCCATCCAAGTATTAACCAGGCTCCACCCTACTTTGCTTCTGAGATCAGATGAGATCTGGCGCGTTCAGGGTGGCATGGCCATAGACCACACTGTTTTCTAATATCGTGGTGTGCCTGTCTCCTCCACTAGACCAGGACACCATCAGGAACAGGGACTGTGGCTTATGCACCTCCACCTGCCCCAAGGTGAGAACTCAATAATGTGTGTAGGGTCAATGAGAAACAGGAGAGAGAAAGAAAAGGGAGGAGGCTCTTGTTGCTCTATTCTTCAATCCCAGAGACTAAGTGGTCAGTAACCCTTCACTGAGGAAGAAGCCAGAAGGAAGGGAGCTGGTGATGGTGGTGCCATTCCAGGAATAAAAGCAGAGGGCTCTGGTCTTCTTATCAGCCTTTCTGTTACCATGATGACAAGGAGCCCCAGAACTGTGCCCCTTGCACCTTTGTAACCTTTCCTAGGCTGAGTGACTTCTGTGTTGTGGTTTTTCTGTGCTGATAAATAGTTAAGCCGGTAGCATGCAAGAGCTGTAGTACTGTCTCAGGACAGCACAGAGGTGGAGCTGGGAATCACCGCATGCCAGTGGTGGAAGAGGAATTTCCCAGGCAAGAAACTGGATAACAGCAGCTTCAAAAAGCAGAGGCAGAGGAGGGGAGGGGGGTGCAGGGGGGAGGCTGAGGCTGTGGACCTGCAACTAGAAAGAAAAGCTGAGCTCAGAGAGTTGGTCTGGACCCGAGAAGAGACCGGTAAGTTTAAAAATATGCCCCCGAAGACCTTGCATGGGAAGCTGTTTCAACAGATGCCAAAGAGTTTGGGCCTGTGGCCAAACCTGGAAAGAATGTTTTGAGACCTGGCAGTGATTCAGGGGATTAGCTTTGCCTTAGAAGAAAAGACAAAAATGGAAAGAGCTCTTCAGAAAAAGTACTCCAAAAATAAGAGCCCCTAAGTTTCATTTTACATGCCAGCTCTGATCAGTTGGTAGGGGCTTTCAGGGTTGCTGAATTGAGAAGAAAGCTAAAGCTATCACCAGACTCAGTTAAAAAGAAAGAAGGAAGGAAAGAAAGAAAGAAGGAAGGAAGGAAGGATAGATGGAAGGAAGAAAGGAAGGAAGGAAGATGAGTGCTACAATTGATTAATCATGTCTGCCATGGGTACAGGTATGGAGTAATAGAAAATGGCCTGGGAATCAAAAGGGAAGATAGGCTGGTGTGGTGGCTCATGCCTGTAATCCTAGCACTCTGGGAGGCCCAGGTGGGAGGATCGCTTGAGGTCAGGAGTTCCAGATCAGCCTGAGCAAGAGCAAGACCCTGTCTCTACTAAAAAAAATAGAAATAATTAGCCGGAACTACTCAAAATAGAAAAAGTAGCCAGGTGTGGTGGTGTGCACCTGTAGTCCCAGCTACTCAGGAGGCTGAGGCAGGAAGGTCACTTGAGCCCAGGAGTTTGAGGTTGCTGTGAGCTAGGCTGACGCCACGGCACTCTAGCCCAGGCAACAGAGCAAGACTCTGTCTCATAAAAAAAAACAAAAAAAAAAAAAAAAGAAAAAAAAAAACAGGGGGAAGATAAAAGGAGAGACCCTAAAAGGTACTGTTGAATGACTTAAATATGAAAGGCTGTGTACATTAGTGGAAATATCATAGGCTTTGTCATTAGAGCTGACTTTGAATCCTGGTTCTGCCCAATGTATTAGCTGTGTAATGTTGGGTAATTTACAAAACCCTATCTGTAAAGTGGGATCATTCTGCAGATTACATAGAAATTGCCATGCAAGTATTACCTATAATTATTATAACATTCACATAACAATTCTAGGTGCCAGGCATTGTTCTAAGAACTTTGAAAATATTAATTCATTTTATTATCACAATAACTCTATATGGTTATTATCCCCAAAAACTGACAAGGAAACTGAGGCTCAGAAAGCTTAAGAGACCTGCCAACGGTCACACGACCAATGAGTGGCAGAGCTAAGATTCAAACCCAGGTGGTCTGGCTCTGAGTACATATTCTTAACCACCTTACTAGTTACTAGAGCCAACCACTGTCCACTGCTGTGATTGCTATCCCTGTGTCAAGCAACTGACATAAGCTCTGCGATTTAACTTAACTCCATAAGACTTGCACCCTGACGTTCTCACACACATAAAACATGTTTAATAGAGCACTTCATCTTACACCAGGTGAGCTAAAGAGTCATGAACAGGACAAGAGTAAGGGGTTGTTCACCTGAAGCAAAAAGAAAGGACAAAATCAGGACTCAGGAGTTTGGCCTCTACCAAAACATCTCTTGCCTTTTTACGTTTTACTCTTTGCTATATAGCGTGAAAGGTTTACTCAAAACCCACCAAAATTCACAGGACAGGTGCACTCCATTCAAGCAGCTATACAACAAAATACCATTACCTGGGTGGCTTCTAAACAGCAAGCTTTTATTTCTCATAGGTCTGGAGGCTGAGAACTCCAAGATCAGGTGTTGGTAAATTCAATGTCTGGTGAGGGCCCACTTTCTGGTCTATAGATGGCACCTTCTAGTTATGTCCTCACATGGTAGAAGGGGTGAACAAGCCCCCTTGGGCCTATTTTATAAGGGCACTAATCCCATTAGTGATGGCACTGCCTTCATGATCTAAAATCACCTCTTCCAAAGCCCCACTTCCTAATACCATCACCTTGGGGATTAGAATTTCAAATTTCAATATGAATTTTTGGGGAGATGCAAACATTCAGACCATAACTATACAGAAGCAGGACAAGGGAGTTTTCGGTTTGTAAAGAACTTGTTTTGCTTTCTCCTACACTGGAAGGAGGCATTCTTTCACAGAAAGGCTCTAGACCAGGGGTCAGCAATGGCCACTGGGTCATATCCTGCCTTTCACCAATTTTTGTAAATAAAGTTTTGTTGGAACATAGCCATATTTATTTTTTGTTTTGTCTATGGCTGTTTTACGTTACAACAGCACTCCAGCATGAAACTGGAGGTGAAATAGAAAAAGAAACGAAAAAAAAAAAGAAAAAAAAACCAAAACACATTACAACAGCGCACTCGAATAGTTGCAAGAGAAATCGTATGGCCTATTATCTGGCCCATTGCAGAAAAAGTTTGCTGATGCCTGATCTCCACTTTAGGCCAGATTTTCTATATAACAATAAGGCACACTTGATCAATCTTATGTCCTTAACAAGGAAGAAAAAACAAAGTATCTCTTTGGATATTCTCCAGGGATATGTGAAGTAGCACATCCATAAGAGGAACCAACATGAAAACAAATGAGGTAAGAATAGGATATCCCAGAGTGTGCGCCAAGAAATGTTAACTGACATTATGTGACAAATGGTTCAGGGATCAACTGTTTGGGAACCACTGTGTTAAACAATCTTAGGAGGAGTTCTCTACTGTGAGACTTCTCAGGACCTTTAAAATGCTATTATCCCTTGAGATCTTTAAGAGGGTGTTATAGTTCACACAGCATATTTTTTCCCATGGGACTATGTTCTTCAGAACATTCTTTGGAAAATGTTGAAATAAAAGAAGCATTTAGAAGCATCTTCCTTGGGAATTAGAAATGAAAATTTTGAGGGCCATGGCTTAATGAACATGTCTTTCTCTTCACAAGAAAAGAGGAAAAACAAAGAAGAAATAAGGAGAGCCAGAATGGAAGAAAAGAAAGAGAGGTGTTTAGAGGGAGGAAGGAAGAAAGCATGCCCCTAGAGAGATGACATGTGATGATATGAGGGACACTTGGATGACCAGTGTGGGAGGGAGCAATGTGTCAAAAGCCGAGGTGTTGCTAAATGCAGGACATGTGGTCACTCACTGCCATCATCAGCACCAACAGAGAAAGTAACTTTCCCGAGGTCTCACCACTTTGCAGACCCTGTATTATGTCCTTTATAGACATTATGCCACTTAAATCCCATATTGCAGATGAGGAAATAGAGGTACATGCAAGTTAAGCAATTCACCCAGAGTCAAGCTTATAAAACTTCTTAGTGGCAGCACGTAGATTCAATCCAGCGAACTTGACCCCAGAGCCCATGTTCTCACTACTACATTGCATAACTCTAGCTGCTTTAGAGGGAGAACCAGAATTCCATTATGTAATACAAAAGGATATTGTACAGAAGTGCAACACCAAAACATCTGGAGAAAAACGAAAAGACAAAAACCAGCCAACCAATATCACTTTGGATATTTGGCTGCACAGGGCAAAACGGCTAGAGGACTGATGTGTTCCCACATCCCATCCAGATGTTCAGATACCATCATGTTTTCTTTCTCTCTCTCTTTTCACTCTTGTGTTACCTATCCCTTCTTAAGTCATAAGTTATATATCAGGGTATATCAACCTTATCCAGTGTATTACACTCGGCTCATAAAGTGAAAATAAGACTTTTTTTCAATGTTAAAAAGCATTTTTCAACCCGAGGACTATGACTACTGTATTTGCAATAAGTCTCACATAGGTTTCCACAACTGCCAGTTCATTGGGCGGGGCGCGGGGTGACGGGGGGCGGGGAGGCCCTTAGAACAGCTTCCTAGGACAGATTCTGAAAACATGAATCACAGCTCAATTAAATCATTTGTGGCTCAGAACATATCTGCATTAAACACTAGCATTTTGCCACGTCCTAACTGCTGATTTCTATGCTTAAAATCTGATGCAAATAGTAAATCACACTATTTCGCGAGGAGAAGTCGGAATAAACTCAGGTCTGGAAAAGCAGTCCAGGATGTGAAAACCTTGCACGCTGGATTCGTTGCAGATGGCAAAAAAAAAAAAACGGTTCCGTTGGAATGCTACAAATACGGACTGGGGCACTTCTAAGGCAGTTTGTGCGCGACAGTCTGACACCTCTGATTTACTTTCTTGGGTCTATAGCAAAATAAAGGGCTGCTGCAGACAGGCCAGGGTCAGATGGAAAGACTGCAGGCTGCTCGTAAATTTCTCTGTTTACCTGGTGAATGGCGAGGGTAGGGCTTGGGCTCCTCCGTCCAGAAGAGCTGCAGGGCCGAGCGTTCCAATCGTGGCTGGCCTTGGGCTGCTGCCCTCACGCTGCTTCGGTTGCTTCTAAGATCCCACTGGAAGTCCCAGAGGGCTGGAGAGCCTCGAGGCCAATATTACGTCTCCGAAAGAATATTCCTTCCCCCACCCACACCCCCCTTTGCTTGCGTTGACTGCGGAGCGCTCGGGTTTCCTCCACCGCTGCGCAAAGAGCGAGGCGGGCCCTGAAACCACTTCCAGATGTGCTGGGCTGGCGGGCTGGGATCCGCCAACTTCCTCTCGCAGCCTGGGCCAGCAGCCTGCGAGCAAAGCATTTCGGAAAACAAGGCTGTTCTGGAGGAAAGGATTCAAAACCAGAGCAGAGCAAATGCTTAGAGGGCGAATTTCTACCACATGTTGGGTCTAAGGCAGACTTTGAGAGAAGTGAAAAATAAAGTTCACACTGAGTTTGAAAATCTTCCTGACCACTAGGTTCCGAAATCCCGTAGTCATTAAAATGCTGTTGCCCTCAAATTAAAGCCCAGATAACAACCACGGTCCCATTCTACCAAGGCAACGATAATGACAAAAGTTTCAAGCTGGAGTGTTTTGTGCCCGAACATGGGGAGGAGTCAGGCAGGGAGCTGACCTCGACAGCAGGCTGGGCTGTTCCGTGTTTCTGCCACGGATTCTCAGAAACCTGGGAAGTAGTGCCAGCACTGTGCCTGGGATCTGGAACTCATTTCTGCAATGATCCATCTTCCTAGTCCCCATAAGGAAGTAAGAGTCCCCCTGCTCGCTGTTTCCTTCTAAAGTGGTGCTCTCAGACAGAAATACGATGCAAACCGCACTGTTATTTTCAATTTTCTAGCAGCCACATTAAGAAAAATACAAAGAGGTAAAATTTATTTTAATACTGTATTTTATCCAACATAATATTATCATTTCAACACACCATCAATATAAAACATTCTCAACAAGACATTTTACGTTCTTTTTTTTAACTATAAATCTTTCAAATTTCATGTGTATTTTACATTTGAAGCACATCTCAATTCCAACACTAACTTTCATCGGAAACACTTAAGATATATTTAGATTTCAGAAAATTTACAATTTAAAAAGTAGATGATTAGCTGGGTGTGGTTGGTGCAGGCCTGTATTCCCAGCTGCTGGGGAGGCTGAGGTGGGAGGATTGCTTGAGCCCAGGAGTTTGAGGTTGCAGTGAGCTATGATGATGCCACAGCACTCTAGCTCAGGTGACAGAGACACACTGATTTGATCTTTACAAATTATATGAATGTATTAAATTATCGAATGTACCCTGAAAATATGTACCTCTGTTATGCATCAATATAAATACATAAATAAATAACACTGGGAAAAAAAGTAGATTCACATATCCAGGTTCTTCCAAATGTACTTAAATGTTTTTGTAAGGTTTTTGGATGGTCGGCACTAGAGAAAGAACGATGAGCAGAGTTGAAAGGGGTAAGCAACGAGGCTTTATTTGAGCTCTCTCAGGTGAGGGTAACGGGTCCCGGGAGAGAGGGGCCCAAGAAGTCACATCGCCCAGAAGTCTGATTGGTTTTATGTATGTTTTTAGGGATGGGGGAATGGGGGCTTCTTTGGTGGGAAGAGTTTTGGTGGGAAGAGTTAGGAATTTGCTGTTATGGTTTTAGAGTGGGTATTGAGAACTAGGAGGGGCTATTGGTATGTATGGATTCCAGGAACGGAGACCCTTATCAAGGTAACCATCCAGGTGTGGCTATTCTTTTTTTTTTTTTCTTTTTTGAGACAGAGTCTCACTCTGTTGCCCAGGCTAGAGTGAGTGCCGTGGCATCAGCCTAGCTCACAGCAACCTCAAACTCCTGGGCTTAAGTGATCCTACTGCCTCTGCCTCAGCCTCCCGGGTAGCTGGGACTACAGGCATGAGCCACCATGCCCGGCTAATTTTTTTTTCTATATATATTTTAGTTGGCCAGATAAGTTCTTTCTATTTTTTAGTAGAGACGGGGTCTCGTTCTTGCTCAGGCTGGTCTCGAACTCCTGAGCTCAAAGGATCTGCCCGCCTCGGCCTCCCAGAGTGCTAGGCCTCCCAGAGTGCTAGGATTACAGGCGTGAGCCACCGCGCCCGGCCTGGGTGTGGCTATTCTTTAACTTAGCTGGGCCTTGCAGTTATTGTTTTCAGCAGGTTTTCTTCTTTTTTTCATTAGGGAGGGGAGGGGTGCCCACCACCAGCCTTACAGTTTTCTGATAACTAAATTGAGTATCAGTTTTTCAATTTAAATTAATATTAAGTAAAATTGAGAATTCAGTTTCTCAGTTGCACTAGTCAGATTTAAGAACTCACTAGCCAAGGTGGTTAGTGGCTACTATATTTAACAATGCAGTTCCAAAGGATTTAGTGGGGTGTTTGTCAGACTTGAACTTGGAGAGTGGGAGTATCCTGAATATCTTCCATTTGTATGGAACTTGAATGTTGCCAAAGCATTTTCACATCTTCTATTTAATTTTATTCACACATTTCTGGTAGGTAAGTTGAGCCAATGTTATTTGTCCCAATTTACAAATGAGCGAACTGAGGATTTGAGCAAGTTAAAGTCCAAGTTCCCAAAGCAAGTTAGTGGTGAAGCCAGGACTGGAATTCCTATTCAGCACTTCTCGACTGTTTCCTTCTTGAGGCATGTTTCAAATACTAGGATTTGATGCTGCACCAGTAGGATTAAACTGCATCCACAGTCTTCAGTTGGTCATCCTTATTACATTGAGTGCTGTTTGTCTAGAATTATGGACTACTCTGACAGTGTTCCCTTATGTACTCCCACCCTGAGCCCTCACACAATCCAGCAAGTGTGTTCTTTCTCTTGGTAGCATTGGTATGCCATTCCTCTTCTCTCTTTATTCCCTGCAAAGTATCTTATTTTATTTTTTATTTTATTATTATTTTTTTAGAGATGGGGTCTTGCTAGGTTGCCCAGGCTGGACTTGAACTCCTGGGCTTAAGTGATCCTCCCACCTCAGTCTCCTGAGTAGCTGGGACTACAGGTGCGAGCTATCACACCTGGCAAGTTGTACCTTATTTTAAAGCACAACTCCACTCAATGTTTTAGCTAACAAACAGTTGTAAGGTATTTATCTTTGATTGTGGCAAAGATACATTTTATACATTGATCACCTCTGGGAAGTCAGAAGGTTCAGCACAGAGTACTGTGCTCTTAGTACTCCTGCTCCAGCCTTCATTGCATACACATGAGCAAAAATAAAATTAACACTTCCTGTTTCAGGGTTTTCCACTGCCCTTCTCGAATTATGTGCTGTCAGGTGCAGCAGGGAAGTCCCTCAGACATGTCCTAAAGCATCATGGTTAACAGCATCCTGAGCTGACACCTGCCCAATCCAACTTCCTCCAAAGATTGTGTCATCTTCTCCTTTGCATCTCTCATTCACTTAGCAGAATGTTTTACATTTTCTCCCTGACCCCTACCATCATCTCTGACTCCAGCTTCTTTCTCCTTTATTCCTGCTGGACCATGCTCTGAGGATGTAAGACGATTGTTATCTATGAACTAGATTTCCACATTGTACGTACACATTCCTCCCTGGGAAAGAAATGAGAAAAGAAAGGAGACACAGGACGTAAGTGACATTCTGATAGCATAGGGGCTACCAGCATGGGCTTTGGAGACGGACAGACCTAGTGTGTTATCTCAGCCATTATATTTTACAAGTTACTGCAGGTCTTACCTTCAGTTTCCTCATCTATTGTGTGGAGAAGGCTAATAGGACTCTTTTATTTATTTATTTTTGAGACAGAGTCTCATTCTGTTGCCTGGGCGAGTGCCGTTGCATCAGCCTAGCTCACAGCAACCTCAAACTCCTGGGCTCAAGTGATCCTCCCACCTCAGCCTCCCAGAGTGCTAGGATTATGGGCGTGAGCCACCTCACCTGGCCCTAATAGGCCTCTTGTGCAGGTTAAAAGACATCATGCATGTAAAGCACTCAGTAAGGGCTCAAAAAATGGAAGTTATTATTGCTGTTGGTTTTTAAAAAATATATTTAATTGAAATTTAATTATAATATTTAATTGATTTAATTCAATATTAATTGAATATTTAAATTTAAATACTTAGCTAACAATTGATTCAAGGTATATAAAGTGATGATTTGATATATGTGTACCTTGTGTAATGATTACCACAATCAAATTAATTAACACATCTCTCACTACCCATGTTTTACATTAGATCCCCAGAACTTGCTCATCTTATAACTGGAAGTTTATACCCTTTGACCAACATCTACCCACTTTGCCCACTCCCCAGTCCCTGGCAACACCATTATACCTACTCTGCTTCTATGAGTGAAACTTTCTTAGATGGCACATATAAGATCATACAGTATTTGACTTTCTGTGTCTGGCTTATTTCACTTAGCATAATGCCCTCACATTTCATTCATGTTGTTGCAAATGGCAGGATTTCCTTTTCTATGGTTGAGTAATATTCCATTGTATTAATATATGTGTGCCACCGTATCTTTATTCATTAATGGACACTTATATTCTTTCCATATCTTGGCTATTGTGAATAATCCTGCAGTGAACATGGGGGTGCACATATCCCTTTGGAATACTGATTTCATTTCCTTTGGATAGATACCCAGAATTGAGGTTGCTGGATCCTGTAGAAGTTCTATTTTTAATTTTTTGAGGAGACTCCAGACTATTTTCCACAATGGCTGTACTAATTTTATTATTGTTTAATAAAGAAGCCCTAAGGTGTGAACTAGGGAAAATAATTGCAACAGTAAGTTCTTTGCAATGTTTTTTTTTTTAAAAAAAAAAGCTTAAATGTGCTAGGTGGTGTAAGAAACACTACTGGTGGCCTACTTAATAACTTTCCTCTGCTTCTTCCCTTCTAACAGAAGCTCTACTTCATTCGGGGCAGCAATGTGCCCAGTAGAAAACATTCTCCTCCTTGGATGTCCTGCAGCTGGAGTGGCATGTGAGCAGAAGTCTGCTGTCTGGGACTTCCTCGAAAGCTATTGTTTTCCTGACAAAGAGCTGTTTGGTGTCTTTTGCGCTTTCTTCCTGTCTGAAATCCAAACTTGATGTCTAGAGGTGAAGTAGCCACCTTGCAGCTCTGAGGATAAAAGGCCCACACTGCTCACTATGGCCACACTGATTATTCACGACAATCACAGAGGCAAATCAGTCAGAGTCCTGGAAGGACACACATGGCTGTCTTTAATAGAGTAATGGTGGAGACTTTTTTAAAAAAATGCACTAATTGAAAAGGTGTAGTCAATGTTAGGTAAACACAGGTAAGAGATGGTGCAGTACTTTGGGGTTAGCAATAGCAGGGAGTCATTACCACCCCTAGCCCTGCAGGGCAAGGGGAGAAACTGGTTTCCAGAACTGAGAGAGAGTATATGTTGGGGTACAGCCAACCTGGGATGATCTACACAAAAGGGACCCAACCTCACAGTCTCTTGTTGATCTGTGGAACTGGAAGCCAGAGGGCAAGGGAGCTCAAGTGACATAATCCATTTAGGTCAGCCTCTCAGGACACTGAACAGGTTGAAGAATGGTAGAGATTAGATCTGTAGAAGCAAATGGAAAATATCTAACTTTGCATAATGCGATAGGGTCCCCGTCATTGTGTCATTCAGCAGCTTGGCACATGCTAAAGATGGCACAGAGTAAGAACACAGGAGGAACCTAAGTCCCCGATGGCACTGAGAATCACCATAGCTGCCCTGAACTAATTACTTATGGAATATCTTGCTTTGTGAGGCAAATGAACCCTTATGTGGTTAGGCCACTTTGGTCAGGGTTAGTTATATGTCTGAGTGCAATCCAATATGATATATATGCATTTCACATGCATTTTAAATTTATGGTATCATTTGTCAACAAAATGTGTATCTGAGTCATTATCACTCCATGTTTATATCTTAACAGTTACAAGTAAATGTTCATCATTTCTTCTGGCCAACTGGGCCTGCGCTAGCTGAGTGTAATGCTTTCAGATAAAGTCTTAGATAAAATCTATTAACGCTGATAAAGGTGGCTGAGAGGAAAGGACAAAGTGTTCTGTAGTAGTAGATGAATCACTACACTGGGGCAGGCCGACAATCCTCTTTATCACCCTTATCTTCAACGGGGGAGAACCAAGATCACACACATGGAGCAGGAATGACCACAGCAGCCTCAATTCCCTCTTTTGCCTGGTAAGGTTCAGTTGTGGGTCATTTCCTTCTTGGCCCGGGCACTGGTGCTCTGGGCTCTTCCTTGCTACCCACTGAGCTGCAGTAATCGCTCCTGCATCTGCGTCTTTGCACCTGGGTTCTCTCTCTCTCACACATGCTATCACCATTTTTCTTTCTTGGCTCTTATGCTCAACTCCCTGTTCTGGTAACTATGTTAGGTTCTACCCAGCCTAGAGCCCTGCCTTGCTCTTGCCAGCTTCTCTCTCTATGCCGTGGCTGCAGCTCCAGCCAAGACCCATGGCTGGAGGCCCGCAGTCTCTGAACAGACCTCTCAGACACCATCTGCTTCCTTCATCTCGGAACAGTCCCTGCCCAGCCTCTCTGCTATTGAGTTCTGCCCACTTACTCGCACTCCCCAGAACCTCTTCTCAAACCTTTGCCAATAAGCCCTTGGCCTGAGTCCTCAACTGAGATTAAGGACATTGCAATTTACACTTTTGGCTGAAAACACAGGACTGTCTGCCACCTCCAGCACCAGCCCCTCGCTCTAGGGCTAACTTCTTAGGGGCCTGTAGCTCAGAAAGAGGAGTAGAAACAGTAGAAATATAATGAAAATAATGATGGTGATGGCAAAAAACAGTCTACTGCTTACTAAATGCTAACTACATTGGGTAAGTACAGCACAGTCCTTGCTTTGCACGGCAACAGACAATCACCACAGTTTAAATAATTTCATTCCCCCAATACACGGTTCAAATTTCAGTTAACATGGTATATTAACTGTAGTAATTGAATAAGTACAAGGCAGCTTTTCAGTTCACAAAATTACTATGCAAATAACAGATGCACACCGTGATCAGGGACCAAACACATCACTTCTTTTGCATTCTGTCAGTGGTGGGTCATTGGACATCTGTTATTCAGTTTATGTAAAGACAACAAAAGATGTATTAATAGTTATGTTGCCTCTTTATCTCTATGTGACATTTACAAAAATGGATAATAGGATTTTCCAATAAAGATAAAAGTGAAGCAAAGGAACAAAAAGTGATAATGGTGGGAGTGAAGTTCAAATCAAAGGTCAATGGAGTTCTGGAAGAAATGGTTGGCTGTGTGACCACTGACACTGCCACTGTTCAACTCCAGATGGGCAGCCAGAGGGACTTTGTAAAGGTTTTTATGAGCCTAGGAACTTATTAACATAAATGGGGAAGGAAGTTGTGATGAAAAGGATGAAGACGTTCTTGAGGAAGTGACATGGGCAAGAAATTCACATTAAAGAAACTTTCAAAGATATTTCATGACATTGAAAACACAAAGGATAAAATATGGGAAGCTGATCCAAACTTGGAAATGAGGATGACAATTTGCCACAGCATGGAAAAGATGCTCACTCCTTATAGCAAGTTATATGACAAGCAGGTGGTAAGCACTGTTCAAACTACTCATGATAAGTTTTGTACAAAGAAATAAAACACTTTAATTGTCAATGTTTTTATTTTAAATTATGGCATGATAAATATTTGGTTTACTGATTTTCAAATTTCCCTATACATTTATAAACAACAGTAAAAGAGTTTTTAATATTTTGACTAAAGTTTTTAAAGATCACAAAACAACTGTAATTTTTCCCAATGATAATTAAGATCACTTTGCAGGGGTTTAGCCTACATGGTTATTTTTACAGAACTGCACCATCATGCAAAGTGAGGATTGCCTGTAATTTACATGTGTAATCTCCTTTACCTCTTGATTTTCTTTCTTTTTTTTTTTCTCCAGCAAGATTGCTGCCTCGTTTTCAGCACTAGATGGTACTTTAAGCCGAGGTTTGCCTCATTTCTAGTAAACAAGAGTGCCACCCTTCCTGAATGGGGGAGGTCCCAAAGGGGATATCCTCGTAGTGTGGGACAACCCTCCTACAGCGTGGTGCTGCCGAACAGCCACAATGATTTGGCATCTCCTTTGGCTGAGTTACAGAGCAGAGTTTCCAGGGCTGAGGATGGTAGTCCCGCCTCCCTTCTTTGTCTCTGGCTGTTGTAGGGGAGCCAGAGATCATCTCCCCTGCCACCCACTGCCCTTAGCTCTTAAGTGGGCTCTTTGGCTGGTTCTAGAAACCAAATTCACACCAGGCAGATTAACACGAGAAAAGCATACAAATTTTATTCATCTTACATGAACATGGGGATCTTCATAAGAGAATGAAGTCTAAAGAAGTGGCCAAATCAAGATGCTTTTATACTTTTTAGACAAAGAACAATAAATCTGAGAAGAAATGATGGACAAAGGGGATCTGGCTAGAAGCAGTAAATTTCTATTCAGGTCCATGGCAGCCCTCAGTTCCCAGTCTCTGCTGATAAGGGCTATTTTCTCACCTTGGTATGGGGAGGGTGCCCCTTCCAGAGGAATCTTTATGGCTTTATACATGTAGGAGGAGACAGGTCAGCCAGTCCCCTTTCTGAAGCTACAATTTCTCCAATATTTTCAACTTGAAATAATCAAATCTACCAATTTGGCATATCTTGGGATGGCACATCCTTTCCTCCTTCACTGTCCTGTGAAGCAGTGGTCCCTAACCTTTTTGGCACCAGGGACCGGTTTCATGGAAGACAATTTTTCCATGGACCAGGGCGGGAAGGGGGGAGATGGTTTTGGGATGATTCAAGAGCATTATATTTATTGTGCAGTCAAACCTCTCTGCTAATGATAATCTATCTGTATTTGCAGCTGCTCCCCGGCACTAGCATCACTGCCTCAGCTCCACCTCAGAACATCAGGCATTAGATTCTCATGAGGAGCACGCAACCTAGATCCCTCCCATGTGCAGTTTGCAGTAGGGTTCGAGTTCCTATGAGAATCTAATGCCACTGCTGATCTGACAGGAGGTGGAGCTCAGGTGGTTATGTGAGTGATGGGGAGTGGCTGCAAATACAGATGAAGCTTTGCCTGCAGCTCACCTCCTGCTGTGTGGTTCAGTTCCTAACAGGCCATGGACTGGAACCAGTGGGCCCAGAGGTTGGGGTCCGCAGCTGTGAAGGACTCACCCTTCAGACACTTTTGATGATTCCTGTGGGTTGAGGTAGAGAGACATGTCTCCTGCTAGGGTATCCAAGATGGTGGAGAAGCTGGTTGTCCAGCTTGATCTCACTTTTTCCAGTGTAGAAACCATGAGCTGGAGGAAAAGTTTTCTACACATGCTTGGTGCAAGGCAGGTTGTGGGGAGAGAAAGTCTAATTCTCTTACCATCTACTTGGTTTTTTCACTTCTCTGTGGCACTGGGAACTATCTCATCCTCATATTTGAGTTCACCTACTCCAAATTTCTTGTGCAAGATAATAAGAGCCTTACCATTTAGCCACTGTGGACCAAATATTCTACTACTTGTGGCAGAAAGCATTTCCAGATGACATATTTTGTGTTGCTCCTCCACTCTTGTTTTCAGTTGGATCCTTCTTCTGGTCTCAGGCTTTCAAATATCACAGACCAGTTTTTTTTTTAATTTGAAGATCAACATTAGGTTTTTGACTTGTAATTTTTCCCTTAATCTTATGCTATAGAGGCATTAGAAAAAAAAACTACCATCTAAGCACTAAACGCTCACAATAAAGTATAGTTCTTTAAATTAAATACTTTGGGTTTTATGAAAAACTCACTGCTTTGTTCCAACTTTTCCAGTTTTAAGATCCATAAAAACTTCATAACAGAAACATGAAAGAGTCCATGTTATGTATGACAAATAAAAATATTAATACATAAATATTCCTGGCCTCTTTTCTGTTCCCAGACATCTTTCCCTCCTTTCCAAATTTTCTTTGGACCTATTATGAAATTAGGGTAATAATCAGCGAGGGGAAGAATTTAAGAAGCAGAAACTAGGGAAAATAGTGAGATTTTTCTCTTTTTTTCCCCCTTATTTTTAAAATTTTTAGTAGAGATGGGTCTCAAACTCCTGACCTCAAGCAATCCTCCCACCTTGGCCTTCCAAAGTGCTGGGATTACAGGCAAGAGTCACCATACCTGGTGAGAATTTCTTTTTAAAAGGTAGAGAATTATCTCTTTCAGAAAAGCTTAGATGGAGGAGAAGGTGGAGAGGCATGCTTAGGTTTAAAGGAGTTGGGATATAAGGCATATGAGAGAAATTGAAAATAATAAAAGATGAGGAAAAAGGAGTTTTAGGAAATTTGATGTACATTGTGTGTTTCCCCTACAGTACCTTCTTGAGAATCTGAAATAGAGATTTAAATCTTTCAATTATTTTTTCCTCCTAGACTTGTATCTCTTATTTCTTAAAAATAAATTTCATTGTGCACATTTACGGTCTACAACATGATGCTTTGGGATACATACAGGCAGTAACAAGGTTACTATAGTGAAACAAACTAACATTTTCATCATCTCACATAGTTTACCACACCTACCCCCGCCTTTTTTTGTGGCAAAAGCAGCTAAAATCTACTCATTTGGGGTGAATCCCCTATACAGAAAAATTTTATTGCTAGTGGACTTGTACCTCTTCGAGTGTGATTCTGTGTAGGACCAAATCACAAGGCAGCTGGGCCTTATTAAGGGTTGCATATGAATGCTATGCAAATCAGAGACACAGAGGCAGTATGGTATAATGGTTAGGGCTTAGGGGGGTTCAGGAATAATAAGCCCTTTGTTTGAATCCTGGCCCCAGTCTTTTTCCCAATCCTTTTTCTGTGTGTCCATCAAAAAATTACTTTACTGCTCTGTGCCTCATTTCTCTATCCGTGAAAGGGAGATAACTACCCAACTCACTGGACTGTTGGAAGGATTATATGACTTAATACATATAAGGTACTTAGGACAGTGCCTGGCTATGGAAAGCTCTCAGTTGTTAGCCAGTAATAAAACAGAAATCTACACATCTCTCACCTGCTTAAACCAAACAAACTAAAAACACCTCTCGTGGCTCACCGTTCCTAAACTTGGCATGACACCCCCCAAACCTGACCTCGATTCGCCCGGGCAGGCTTAGCAGCGGCCTTCCCTCGCATGGCCGGAGCCCCAGCCCACGCGCTCCTGGCGCTCCGCCGCAGCTGGCTCGCGGTCCAGGCTCCCTCCCTCGTTCTCAGCATCCTCCTCGGCGAATACAGACCTTCCCAGGTCCCTCCCAGCGCTCCCGGCTCTTCGAACCTCCACTTGAGCGGTTCTCAGGTTGGGTGTTGTAACTGCCTCTACGATCTGACTCGCCAGCGCGTCCTAGATGCTAAAGTGGACATAAAGGAAAATGCTGTACCTTCTCCCGAAAATACTAAACGGAAGGCTCTGATGGGGAAGGAGACTTGGTCGGCAGGTAATGTCCTTCCACCCTAAGACGCCTTGCCCCGGTGCCCTGCTGGCCACGCCGCCGGGGCGTGGGGCGGAGTTCCTCTGCCAGGACCCGCAGGCTTCCAGCCTGGCCCCCGGCACCCGCGGTCACGTGACGCCTCCGGCACAGCTGGAGGCGGGTCTCCGCTCTCCCCCGGGAGCCCAGCGCCGGGGAGGGCGCGGTGCATTGTGGGCAGAGGGGCGGGGGTTGGGAAGATGGCGGCTCCCAGCCTCCTCAACTGGAGGCGGGTTTCTTCCTTCACGGGGCCGGTCCCCCGCGCCCGGCACGGACACCGGGCCGTGGCCATCCGGGAGCTGATGATCATCTTTGGAGGGGGCAACGAGGGCATCGCGGACGAGCTGCACGTCTACAACACCGGTAGGCGCGGCGGCGGCTCGTCGGCCCCGCCTGCGGGAGCCGCGGAGGGGGAGGGGAGGCGAGGCGTCGGCCGCGGCCCTGACAGCTGTCACCGCCCGGTCATTGCTTTCTCTGGCGGCGGGGAGCGCGGCTTGGCAGGACGGCACCCCAGGGCCTGCGGGGCAGAACAGACCCCGAGCGGGGCGCCCTGGTCCTCAGGCGGGCGGTCCCAGACGCCCCGGCCTCAGTCCTGCTGGCGGACGTAGCAAGAGAGAGACTGTTTCCACTCGCCTGGTCTAGTCCCCCGAAGTCTCCTCAGTCCGAGGTCCCAAGATCCCTCCCCTGTCAAAAAACAAAACCCATTCCAAACAAAGCTCCTTCGGGCCTTTCCCGTCTTTGCCTGCCTTCCTTCTTTCCTTAGGAGGAAAAGAATCTAGAGGGGCGAGGAGGGGAAACGAGAGGCCTTCTCATACTTTCACCCCAGATACAGCCCATACCGAGCAGGTAGCGATCGAAATTTCCCCCATTGGTAGCCCTCTAAACTGGCGGGGAAGTGTGTGAGACCGGCCTCGTTTCTGCATAGTTGGTGTGTGTGCCGACGCTCAGCCGTGCAGCGCTCTTCTGGACTGGTCCTCGGAAAGAGGAGTGTCATAACTTGAGCACCACTACAAATCTCAAGTGCCTCTGGCCACGGAGCTCTCTGCCTTTGAGTACCTCAGTGGAACAGAAAGGAGATAGGAATTTCATTTTTCCCCGCTTGTAAATAAACACTCCAGCTGTACCAAGAAATCTCTTTCCTTGTTGTAAGGCTAATTACCGAACTTTGGGTCTACTTCATGACCACTAACTTCTGTTTGACCAAACAACTCCGTCACAGTCATCATATAAAGGTTAAAAAAATAGTGGAATCGGAAACTTTTATTTTTTCACCCTCTCCTCCTCCCAGTGCCCCAGCATATGAAGCTAAAAAGTTATCGACAGTTTAACATAGTGTAAAAGCCCTGGCTGTGGAACACATTACACTTGGTTTGAATCTTGCTCTGCCGGTTGCCCAGGATCAGCGCTAAAGTTACCAAACCTTTTTAAGTCTCAGATTTTTCAGTTGTAAAATGGAGATGATGATATCTGGTAGGATTTTTGTAAAAACTGAGTGATATGCATCAGGGTATTTCAACAGCAGCACTGTTGACATTTTGGGCCATGTAATTCTTTGTTGGAGTGGGGGAGAGTGGAGTTTCTCCTTATTGCCCTGTACATTGTAAGATGTTTGGCAGAATCCCTGGCCTTTACTCACTAGATGCCAGCTAACCTCCCTCCCATCCCCTGCCTCCTCCCTGCCAGTTGTGACAATTAAAAATGTCACCAGACATTGCCAAATGTCCTCTGGAAGGCATAATCATCCCCAGTTGAAAACCACTGATACCGATGATACGTATAAAGTACATACTCATGGTATATGATAACCATTGTTTGCTATAATTGGTTTTAATTTTATTTTGGCAACTAGCTACAAATCAGTGGTTCCTACCAGCTGTTAGAGGAGACATCCCTCCAGGCTGTGCTGCCCATGGATTTGTCTGTGATGGTACCAGAATTTTAGTATTCGGGGGAATGGTTGAATATGGAAGATACAGCAATGAGTTATATGAGTTACAAGTAAGTGTATTTAAATTTTATTATTTCAACCTGAGGCTTTAATAATGATATTGCTCATAATTCTTCAAAAGATTACAAAATATTTCATTAGCATAGGTAAAATAGCATGAGCTTCACATTTTATAGCTTCAAAGAAAATGTTTCCACTTCATTTAAAAGCCAAAGTTTCTAATGGGAGTCTTTTCCCCCTACCCAGTAACATTTGTAACATCAGGATATCTGTTACTTAGCATCAATTGTACATGTTATATGTTTAGTTTTTTGTGTCCTAGTGCAGTAGTTCTTCAGTTTTAGCTTGCAACAGAAGCAGTTGGAGGACTTGTGAAAAGAGTGCTGGGGCCTGCTCTCAGAGTTTGAGTCAGTATTGTCTGCAGTGGGGACATGAGCATTTGCATTTCTACCAAGTTCCCAGCTGATGCTGCTGGTTCCCAGACTATACTTTGAAAACCGCTGCTTTAGTGTATAGAAATTGTTGCCCTCATGCTAATAATTACTTCCCCACCCCCCACCCACTCAATACCTACAAAAGAAGGATGACAGTTTCATATAACCTTTTGTATTAAACCAGACTCATACCCCTAGTTGACTCTTCTTCCTGATTGGTGCATATTTCCCCAGGGGAGAGATCATGAGGGTATCTGCTAACTGGCAGATGTGGATGTGTTACACCTATTTACAAGTAACTCATTTCAAAAATAGTTTCAGCTAAAGAAAACATCCATGGTTAGAGAGTAAGTTTTAGAGATTGATTTGTTAAATGAGTTTTATGTTTATTTAGAGGTTAACATATTTGGCATTCATGAGTTAACTAATTTCAGAAAGAGAATATATTAATTACATTTAATATTAAAATTATGTATGATACTTAATTTTTCATTTGGACAATACTTTACAACTGTTAGCATTTATTATTATAAGCTTAGTCTGCCATTGTTGAAATCTGTGAGTATAGAAGACTAACCTGAATTTCTATTGGAACATATATTTCAATTCCAGAAGTTAGTTGCTTACTTGTCATTTGTCCCCAGAGTTGTTTATTAGAACCTTCTGATAGGATTCAGATTAAAATATACTGATATGATATTCAATCATTGACAATACAGGAATGCTTTTCTGATCTTGTCTGAGTATATTTATGTTCTTTTTTAGGCAAGTCGTTGGTTATGGAAAAAAGTGAAGCCCCATCCCCCTTGTTCTGGTTTACCTCCTTGTCCTCGGCTGGGTCATAGTTTCTCTTTGTATGGTAACAAATGCTATCTGTTTGGTGGCCTGGCAAATGAAAGTGAAGATTCAAACAATAATGTTCCCAGGTATGCTGACTTTTTCAGACCAAATCCTTATCTTATGATTTAGATTAGGAACATTTTATTTCTTCCATATTTAGTTATTAAAAGAGATGAAGCATAGCCTTCTTCATTTAAACCTAACAATGAACATATTTGTGTGTGTTTGTGTTTTCCTTAGTCCCTGGAGTATACTATTTTCAAAACTATGCCTTTTGTAATTAGAATCAATATTAAATTGATATTAATATAACTGCTTGTATCAATATATTTGTATATATTGAGCCATAAGGTATTTTAGCTAAGTCATAAATGGCAATGAACAGTAACAGATGAATTTTTTTTTTGTTTTTTTTGAGACAGAGTCTTGCTTTGTTGCCCAAGCTAGAGTACAGTGGCACCATCATAACTCACTGCAACCTCAAACTCCTGGGCTCATGCATACTCCTGCCTCATCCTCCAGAGTAGCTGGGACTACAGGCATGCACCACCACACCTGGCTAATTTTTCTGTTTTTTGTAGATATGGGGTCTCACTCTTGCTCAGGCTGTTCTTGAACTCTTGAGCTTAAGTGATCCTCCCGCCTCAGTCTCCCAGAGTGTTTGAATTACAGGCGTTACCCACCATGCCAGCCAACAGATGGATTTTTTAAAATTAAGTTTCTCTGGGAATTTGTTGACAAAAATCTGAGTATAAAATGAAGACTATCATTTCCACGCTTTGTACAAGAAGCTGTTAGAGTGTTTTATATTACCAAATATTTTTAGAATAAATTTCTTCCTCCTTTTTCCAAACAGAATTAACCCACTACCTGTTTTCTTCACATAGTGGGTTTTTTGTTTGTTTATTTTTATTTTTATTTTGAGTTCTAATAAACCTTTACAAAACAGCCAGTAGGCATATTTGATTCACAGGGTGTAGTTTGCTGACACAGGTTGTAGATAATGGGGATATCTACATTGCTGACCCCTATTATAGATAATATTGGTTTTGTGTGCAAAGAACCCCTCATTCCTTTGGGGAATTGTCCTGTGTAGTTATTTTTTTAAAATAAATTTTAGTGTGTATATTTAAAGTATATAGGATGCTGTCATAAGATACATATGTAGTAAAATAGTTACTATAGTGGTAACATAGCCATCATTTCACATAGTTACTTATCCCTACCCCAATTCCCTATGAGCAGCTACAGTCTACTCTTTTAGTAAAAATCCTGAATACAGTGCACTGTTATTAACTATAGTCCTCATGTTGTACATTAGATCTTTCAATTTGTTTATACTACTTACTTGCTACTTTGCATCCTTTGACCTACATTTCCTTCCCTCCACCCCAACCCTGGTAACCAATATTTTATTCTCTATTTCTATATAATATTCACATAGTGTTTTGATCACATTGTGATTATAGCACTCAGGCTTTGGAGATTTGGAGTCCAAAGTGCTGTTTTCTGATTCAAGGCTTACCATGTTTATCCTTTAAGAGCAAGTTATTTAAGCCTGTTTCCTTCACTTTGAAATGGGAGTGATTAAATATCTATCTTACAGCATCATTGTGATAGTAAGATCATTGGTATAATTTTCAGAGGACTTTCAAGTTGCCATAGCATATAGTGCACTAGTTGTTATCACCATTATTTTTACCCCATTAGATTTATGGTGGGGTCTTAGCTTTTTTTTTCCCCCAAACTTTTAAAAATAACAGATATACTAAAACATCATAGAAAATTTGGAAACTGGAGAAAAGGAAAAAAAAATTACCCCACCACAGTAATTCAGATACTTTTGCTTTTAGCATATGTATTTTTAAAATGTTCCAATTAAAGAGGTTTTTAAAATAATACTTGTAAAAATTCAAGAAATTAGAAAGATTACAATGTTTTTACAACATCACTGTCCTCCATCATAGGCAAATACACATAATTCAATTTGATGTGCATCTTTTGGGACCTTTCTGATGTAACACATTGCATTAGTCAGCTTTTGTTAGATTATTGTGTGTAATGGGACAAGCTTCTCAAGGTTATGCTGCTTGAGGGGGCAGGTATGTTCATACAAACGCCTTTTTTCAAAGCTAGTTCTGGTCACATTCCATTGGTCAAAGCAAGCCATATGGCCAAGGACAGAGTCATTCATTGCTCCAGAGATACATACTCTGCTTATTGGAAGAGAAGAGTTGGAAACTTTCATCCGATCCTCCACACAAACATATCTATTTTCTTTTTTTTCTTTTCTTTTTTTTTTTTTTTTGAGACAGAGTCTCTGTTGCCCCGGCTAGAGAGCCGTGGCATCAGCCTAGCTCACAGCAACCTCAAACTCCTGGGTTCAAGTGATCCTCCTGCCTCATCCTCCTGAGTAACTAGGACTACAGGCATGCGCCGCCATGCCTGGCTAATTTTCTCTATATATATTTTTAGTTGTCCAGCTAATTTCTTTCTATTTTTAGTAGAGACGGTGTCTCACTCTTGCTCAGGCTGGTCTCAAACTCCTGATCTCAAGTGATCCTCCTGCCTCTGCCTCCCAGAGTGCTAGGATTACAGGCGTGAACCACCATGCCCAGCCCCATTAACTATGCTTATTGGACATTTGCAGGGTCCTTTCTGAAATTGCCTGTTCATGTCTTTGTTCATTTTCCTTTTATAAAAAATAGAAGTATAAATTATATACCATAAAATTCCTTTTCATATGTACGAATTCAGTGATTTTTTTAGTAACTTTACATTGTTGTGCAACCCATCACCACAATCCAGTTTTAGAACATTTCCATCACTCCAAAAAGAAACTTTTTGTCCATTTGTAGTCAGTCTGCATTTCCATCCTGATACCCAGGCAACCACTAATCTTTCTATCTCCATAGATTAGCCCCTTCTGGACATTTCATATAAAAGTGATCTTTTGCATCTGGTTTCTTCCACTTAGCATAATGTTTTTGAAGTTCATCTGTGTTGTAGCATTTATCAGATAGATATTTCTTCCTTTTTATTGCTAAAAATATCCATAGTATGGATATAACACATTTTGTTTATTCACTCATCTATTGATGGACTTTTGGATTATTTTCAGTTTTTGGCTTTTATAAATAAAACTGCTATGAACATTTGTATACAAGTCTTTGGACATGTTTTCATGTCTTGTTTAGCTAGTTAGCAGTGTAATTGCTTGGTTATATGGTAAATTTATGTTTAACTTCTTAAGAAACTACCAAACTGTTTTCCAAATTGACTGTACTGTTTTACATTCCTACCATCAATGTATGAGAGTTTTAATTTCTCCACATCCTGGCTAATGATTGGTATTGTCTGACTTTTTGAGTGTAGCCATCCTAGTGAGTGTAAACTGGTATCTCATTGTGGTTTTAATTTGCGTTTCCCTATCTTTGGTGAAATTTCTATTCAAATCTCGTGTCCATTTTAAAATTGTTTTCTTACTATTGAGTTATAATAGGTTTTTATATATTTATATATTCTGGATATAAGTTTGTGTTTTACTTCTTAATCAGAAATATGATTTGCAAATGTTTTCTTCCAGCCTGTGACTTGTCTTTTTATTTTCTTAATGTTATCTTTTGAAGTGTGAAAGTTTTTAATTTTCATAAGTATGATTTATCAATTTTTTTTATGGATCATGCTTTTAGTGCCATATTTAAGAACTCTTTGCCTAACTCAAGGTGAAGATTTTTTTCTCTGTTTTCTTCCAAAAGTCTTATAGTTTTCGCTCTTATATTTCTATCTGTGATTCATTTTGAGTTAATTTTTGTATATGGGGTAAAACAAGTGTTTATCTTTTTATGTGTGGATATGCAGATGTCCCAACACGATTGATCTTCATTGAATTCTGTTGACGTCTTTGTTGAAAATCAATTGACCATAAATGTTAGGGTTTATTTCTGGACTCTCAATTCTATCTAATCTATTGTTCTTAAACAACAAAATAAAGTGCTAATAATTTTATTTCAATGAGTAACTCTTAAAAGACTCACCCAGGTTTAGGTAAGAAAATGAACTAATGCATCTCCATTCACAATCATGAGGTGGAGTCTCAATATTTTCCCCCTTATGTGAAAACCATCCACCAAAAATGTACATCCTGAACAACAACAAAAAAACAAGAACATAAAGTAGCTGATTTAATTTTACTTTTTGGATTTGAAATGCTAAGAAGAGTAGGCTTAAATTTCTTATTTGTTGGCTCAAAGTTTCAGAACTATTCACTCACTTATCACTGTCAAGGTAATGGGAATAACAAGATGAATAAAATAGTCTTCTTTTAAGAATTAACAATTTTATAAAGCAATAGATAATCAAAGGGTTACTCCCATGTCTGATGCCTCAACTGAGATGGCCTTAGGACAGACTCAACTGGCTCTGTACCCTATGTGACTACATACGGCCTCTCCAGAGGGTGGTTTTGTGGGAGTTGAATTTCTTACATGGTGGTTCAGAATTTCAGGAGTGAGTGTTCTAGTGAAGCTGTATTGGCCTTCCATGACCCAGCCTCAGAAGTCACATAGTGTCATTTCACCATACACCATTAATTGAAGCAATCACAAACCAGCCCAAAATCTGGGGAAGGAGACATAGACCCAACCTCCTGATAGGAAGAGTGTCAGAGGATTTGCAGCTATGTTTTAAAACCACCGTAGTTGTCATTGATAAGTCTGTTGGATAAATGATGGCAGGATTTTTTTTTTTTTTCTCTCTTCTGTTTACTATTAAACCCCAGAACAGTGCCTGGTACATAGTAGTGTTTGATAAGTATGTGTTGAATGAATGAGGTCTGGGGTTTCTCTCTCCTGATGCCTTTCTGTACTATATGAATTTTTCACAGTGAGCACACATTATCTTTAAAAATAGAAACAAAATGCAAGTAAAAGGTATATATTATCTGAATGTTTTAATTTCTTTCATGATATCCTAGATATTTAAATGATTTCTATGAGTTGGAGCTACAGCATGGTTCAGGTGTTGTGGGTTGGAGCATTCCCGTGACTAAAGGGGTTGTGCCTTCTCCAAGAGAATCCCACACAGCTGTTATATATTGCAAAAAAGATTCTGGAAGTCCTAAGATGTATGTTTTTGGCGGAATGTGTGGTGCTCGCCTGGATGACCTATGGCAACTTGACTTAGGTAAGCTTAACTTGATTCAGGCTCAGGAACTGGTTAAGACTAATAAGGCAAATTAAAAAAATGCTCTGAAAAATATTTTTGATTGCAATATCTATTTAGTTGTACTTAGATTTATAACCAGCACTTGTAGCCACAGGGGCCCCTTAGATGTGTTGTGAATGGTTGCTGATAAATCCAGTTGAACAAAATGAATAATTAATTTATGACAGTAACTCTCCTGTGTTTCCTATAAGTAGGGTTACCATATATTTTGGTTTGCCTGGGTTAGTCCTGGTTTATGCTTATTGTCCCATGTAATTGTCAATATTACCATACCTTTTCACACTGAAAAGTGTCCTGTTGGGGATGATAACTTCATAAGGTTATGCTATCTATAGGAAATGTATCATCACCAATATATTATTGCTGGTCAGTAAAATACCTGTAGATGATTCTTTCTCAAGGGATCCTAGGAATGAATGATTGGAGGGTAGCGTGCCTCTCACCTTTGACTATCTTCTACACAATGTGCTCTTATTTAACACATTAACTGCCATGTGAATTTTATTTAACTCATGCTAGTTTTGAGCCTGGGCCTCATGAAGCATATGTAACTCACATGTCTCTTCACGTTGGGAGCCATAAGAACTAATTTTCAGGTTGCATGTAACTCATGCACAGAAAACAATAAAAAATAACAAATTTTTCATTAAATTAAGAAGAATCATTTTGTTTTTGAAGTTTTTATTCTATTTTCATAATAAAACACCATGGCCCCAAGGAAAAATTTTTTTCTAGTGTGGCAGTCAATGTATTAAAATGGTAAGATCCCAGCCAGGTACAGTCACTCATGCCTGTAATCCTAGCACTTTGGGAGGCTGAGGCAGGAGGATTGCTTGAACTCAGGAGTTCTAGACCAGCCTGAGCAAGAGCGAGACCCCGTATTTACTAAAAATAGAAAAATTAGCAGGGCATGGTAGCGGGTGCCTGTAGTCCCAGCTACTTGGGAGGCTGAGGCAAGAAGATTGCTTGAGCTCAGGAGTTTGAGGTTGCAGTGAGCTATGATCACGCCACTATACTCTAACCAGGGCGACAGAGCGAGACTCTGTCTCAAAATAAATAAATAAATAGATAAATAGTAAAATCCCTAATATTGTTCTTAATTCAAAATTAGTGGCACCCTAAGTGCACTTCTCCGTTAGAAATAAAGTCTAAGTATTCATGGAGGATCGGTTCCAGAACCTCCCCTCAATACCAAAATCCATGGATGCTCAAGTCCCTAATATAAAATAGCGTAGTTATTTGCACATCCTCCTGTATTCTTTAAATCATGTCTAGATTACTTATAATAGCTAATATAATGTAAATACCATGTAAATGGTTGTTATACTGTATTGTTTAGGGAATGATGACAGGAAAAAAAGTCTGTACATGTCCAGTACAGACTCGATTTTTTTTTCTGAGTATTTTCGATCCATGGTGGATTGAATCTACAGACAAGGGAACCACCAATACAGAGAGTTAACTGTACTAATATTCAAGTGTAAGTATATTTCTGATTGGCAATTTATGTCAGCTGGAAATGTTTATTTTAAGATGAAGTTCAAATAACTGTTAAAATATTTTTCCTTCATTTTGACAAGTCTTTGATTTATTTTTAAAAATTATGAAGTTGTAATTTGCTGTTGTTAAATTGCTAATATGATTATTTTTACTTTTAGAAACCATGTCATGGTCAAAACCAGAAACCAAAGGGACAGTGCCACTTCCACGAAGCCTTCATACGGCTAGTCTTATAGGAAACAAGTATGGTACTTTTTGTATTTTGCTTTTGCTTTTTGAAAACCAACTTGAGAGAGATGCACCCAAAGAAAAGTCATGCTACTGGTTTCTTGGAAATAGATTATTAAACTTAACAAAGTTGGATTGTGCTTATTGAAGCTAAAATAATGTGTCTATGGAAGCTAAAATACTTAGTGTGCCATTTTCACACTGTCTTTTTTACTTTACATTCCTCACAATACTAGTTTCTTGGAAATAGATTATTAAACTTAGCAAAGTTTGTACTTACTAAAGCTAAAATAATTTGTCTATGAAAGCTAAAATACTTAATGTGCCATTTTCCTTTCGTACTATCTCTTTTACTTCTTTACATTCCTCACAATGCCTTGTACAAAGTAGGCATTACATAAATGTAAGGCACGGTGTTGCCAAACTGATCTGTCGTCTGTCAACAGGTTTGGCGTTGCCACCTCGCTATTTCTTTCTACATACATTTGATAATGCTTGATTGTATCAGGCACATACTTGTAATGATTACGCTTTAGATGGCAATATAGAGTTATGGTTAGAATACAGACTCTGTAACCAGATAACTTGGATTCAAGTCTCAGCTTTGGTGCTTGTCCTATATGACCTGGGGCAAGTAAACTTAATTTTTCTGTACCTCAGTTTTCTCAAGTATACAGTGGGAATTAAAGTAAAACTTACTTTACAAAGTTGTAATGAAGAATAAATGGATTAGTACATATAAAATGCTTAGAACAGTTCTTGGTACATACAGAGTACACCATAAAGGTTAGCAACTACTACCATCAACAAATTCCCTTATTTGTGCAACACTTTGCCACAATTAGGAGTACTGTTTAAGTAGAATTTAATGAAGTATTTACTAGTGTAGGGATTTAACCTTAAATGTAATGTTTTAGGAAACTACGATTGTAATTTAGAACCTCATTAGTTCTTTCTTAAAAGTATCCTCAAAACCAAACAGAATAGTCTTTACATTTAAACAGAATCTTATAACATACATTTTTTGGTGTGACAGCAGAACCCTTTTATAAAATGAAATTTTCCACTGGAACCCCAATATAAAAAATAGATTTCAAAAAAAGAGCTCTGGTTGGCATAAGGTCACATGGGCCCTAAGCTCTGCCTGATGAGCCTTTCTCCTCCAGTAGCCATTAGGCTTGTCTTAAGAACTTCTAGGGGATTGCTTGAGCCCAGAAGTTTGAGGTTGCATTGAGCTATAATGATGCCACTGAACTCTAGACCAGGCAACAGAGCGAGACCCTATCACCAAAAAAAAAAAAAAAAAAAAAAAAGAACTAGGGCACTAGGGCCCTGAGAAACACAGTTTAAAGTTTTTAAAAGTGATATCAGTGACCAAAGTTATATGAAATTTAATCCTCTTAGGTTGCTATATACATACAATTCTGTATTTGGCTTTGGATATCATAGATCATTTGGGTATATTTCTGACTAGGTACCCTTAGTATATTATTGACAGTTTTGATTTTCAAATGTATTATAATTGAAATATTCTTCACTTTAAGTAACTTGCCAGAGAGAAATAATTTTGATTATCTATTGCTTTATAAAATTGTAAATTCTTAAAACAAGACTATTTTATTTATCTTCTTATTCCTATTACCGTGACAGTGATAAGTGAGTGAATAGTTCTGAAGCTTTGAGTCAACAAATAAGAAACTTAAGCCTACTCTTCTTAGCATTTCAAATCCAAAATGTAAAATTAAATCAGCTACTTTATGTTCTTGTTTTTTTGTTGTTGTTCAGGATGTACATTTTTGGTGGATGGGTTCCACATAAGGGGGAAAATATTGAGGCTTCATCTCATGATTGTGAATGGAGATGTACCAGTTCATTTTCTTACCTAAACCTGGGTGAGTCTTTTAAGAGTTACTCATTGAAATAAAATTATTAGCAAAAAAAACTTTATTTTGTTGTTTAAGAGCAATAGATTAGTCATGGATATTTCTGTCTTTTTAGATACAGCAGAATGGACCACGCTAGTATCAGATTCTCAGGAAGATAAAAAAAATTCAAGACCAAGACCAAGAGCTGGACACTGTGCTGTTGCAATTGGCACACGTTTGTATTTTTGGAGTGGAAGAGATGGTTACAAAAAAGCACTGAATAGTCAAGTTTGCTGCAAGGATCTTTGGTATCTTGATACTGGTAGGTAAGAGTATTTAACAAATAAAACTGTTTTTTTTTTTAGGTAAATCCTCAAATAATGTCTGTCTTTTGAGACTTACAGTAAATGCCACTGCCTGTCTTTCCCATAATTAAAAATTAATGGAAGAAATGATATATGTAGATACTCCCCACTCTAGAAGAGTATATAAATTCCCCCCTCCTTGAGTGTAGACTGGATTTAATGTAGACTGCAAACAGTAGAATATGGAAAAGGAAAAATAGCCTTACAGTCGAGAAACCTGGCAAGAACCACCTTAGTCAACTGATCAAGGTTAATGTCACTAGTGATGTCATGTTGATATCATTTATCCCCCTGATATCATGTAATAAGTACGTACTTCACCTCTGTGGTACTCTTCTCAAAAATCCATAACCCCAGTTTAATCATGAGAAAATATCATACAAACCCACATGGGGGGACATTCTAGATATTATACAGAATATGTGAGCAGTACTCTTCAAAAGTTTCAAAGTGATGAAAAACAAGGAAAAACTAAGAAATAATCACAAATTGGAGGAGACTAAGGGGACATGAAGACTAAATGCAATGTGGATTCTGGATTAGATACTAGAAAAAAAATAACCATTAATTAAAAAACTGGTGAAATCTGAGTAGTCTGTAATTTAGTTAATAGTATTGTACCAATGGTAATTTCTTAGTTTTAATGAATTAGTTAATGTTGGGGGGAAGCTGGGGAAGAGAGAAAGCTAGGGTTATGTATTATGGCAGCACTGTACTGTCTTGGCAACTTTTCTGCAAATCTGAAATTATTCCAAAAGAAAAAGTTTTTTTAAAAAAGTACTAGAGCACCAGAAATTTTTTAATGTGGAATTCACATCCATTTTCAATAAATATTTATTGATTGACAACTGTGTAGCAGGAATTATTCTAAATGCTGAGAATACAGCCATGAACAAGACTGATAATGTCCCTACTGTCAAGGAACTTACATTCTGAGAGGGCAGGGAGATAACAAGCAGTAATCAAACAAACAAACAAAATAAGTTGAGTTTCTGGTAAGCACGTGAAGACATGAGATAGTAATGGCAGGTACTGGGAATGGGGGAGGGGTGGCTGCTTCAGAGTGGGTAGTCAGAAAAGGCCTCTGTGATGAAATGACATGGGATGTGATCCAAATGGTGAGCAGGAGCTACCCATGTAAAAGACTGGGGAAACCACTGCAGGAAGAGCAAACAAGTATGAGTATTTGCTGAGATGGGAATACTTGGCACGTTTGGGAGCAGATTTGAGCTGAGTAAACAAAGAGGAGAGTATAGGAATGCAGGTTAGAGAGGTGACCACAAGTCAGATCATGAGGGCCTTGAACATCATGGTAGAGTTTAAATTAGTATTATTATTTTTTTTTGAGACAGAGTCTCACTCTGTTACCCCAGCTAGAGTGCCGTGGCATCAGCCTAGCTCACAGCAACCTCAAATTCCTGGGCTCAAGCCATTCTACTGCCTCAGCCTCCCAAGTAGCTGGGACTACAGGCATGCGCCACCATGCCCGGCTAATTTTTTCTATCTATTTTTAGTTGTCCAGCTAATTTCTTTCTATTTTTTTAGTAGAGACAGGTCTCACTCTTGCTCAGACTGGTCTCGAGCTCCTGAGCTCAAATGATCCTCCCACCTTTGCCTCCCAGAGTGCTAGGATTACAGGTGTGAGCCACCACACTCAGCCAGGTTTAAATTATTTTTAAAGTACAGTGGTAAGTTATGTGTAAGTTTGAAGGAGAGATGTTATATGATCTGATGTACTTTTGGAATGGTCACTGGCAGTTGTGTGGAAAATAAATTGCACACAGGGAGTCAAGTTAGAGGCTCTTGCAGTTATAAAAAGTGTCTTAGACTACAGTGGTGACAATGGAGAAGAGGGGGAATGGATAAATTCAGTATATATTTTGGAGTTCTTGTTGGCAGAACTGGCTGATAAATTGAGTGTGGCAGGGGACAGAAAGGGAAGAAAAGAGAGTGAAATTTTTAGCATGAATAATTTACTGAGATGGGGAAGACTAAGGGAAAACAGCCTTGTGGAGAGAATTAAGAGTTCCATTTAGACCATACTAAGTTTGAAATAAGATCAAGTAGGCAGTTGAATGAATAAACAAATCTGGAGGCCAGTAGAGAAATTAGATCTGGAGATGTAATATGTGATGTTATATGAGAAAAGCAGATTATAAAACATACCTATGACTCTAGTTTTTTTAAAGTTATAAATAGAAAAGTTGGAAGGATACATACTAAAGTATTATCTCAGAGCTGAGATTAGATATTTTCTTCAAATCTTTTCTCTCTTTCCTTACCTGTATTTTCTACAGTAGCATGTATTACTTTTATAAAGTAAAAATAGTTTAATATTAAAATTAAGGCCAGGCATAGTGGCTCATGCCTATAATGCCAGCACTTTGGGGAGGCTGAGGCGGGAGGATTGCTTGAGGCCAGGAGTTTGAGACCACCCTGGGCAACATAGCGAGACCTCTACAAAAAATAAGAAAATTAGCTAAGTGTGGTGGTATGACCTGTAGTCCCAGCTACTCAGGAGGTTAAGGCAGGCGGATTGCTTGAGCCCAGGAGTTTGAGGCTGCAGTGAGCTCTGATCACACCACTACACTTTAGCCAGTGCAAAAGAGTGAGACCCTATCTCAATTTAAAAAAATGTATAAAATTAAATTAAGGTAGGTGAAAAAAAAATGGAACAATTAAGTTAGAGACTAAATGCTTTCTGTGGAAGAAGCACATATTAGCAAGTGGGAAAGAAATATAGAAAATTCAACTTACTGATTCATCTTTGAAATTGGGAATTATTAACTGAAGTCTGAGGATAAGCTTCAGTTCTCTGAAATTGGATGAAAAATGTATATGAGTGAATTTTTCTTTGTAGGAATTATATCACTTTAACCGGGTTCTCTAAAGGATCTGTGACTTAAAAGGGTAAAAAACTATTGGACCTGAATGGCCAGTTTTTCCATGAACATTTTCATAAAAGGCTTCAGACACCAGTATCCATCTAAAAGTAATAGTGGCCACTATGCATAAGGGCAAAAGTTAGATAAGTTAGCATCAATTTTGAGGGGAGGCAGAGGCTTTTCATTTTGCCTTTTTTTCACTTTTAGTTAAACTTTGTGCATTTCATAGCATTTAAAAGAATAATAGAATTCTATGAGGCTTTTAATGAAAGATAGCAGTCATTTGTTTTCTTGCTTTGTAAACATCTGTTCTTAACTCTGTTAAATGATTCTTTGGGTATTTATTTCCATATCCCTATATCACATGCCTATATTGTTATTTGGATTTTTTTTTTCCAATTTAGGCATATTATGCTCACTTTCTACTGTGGAAGTTAAGGATTTAGCTCTTCTTCCTACCTTTCTTTACCTGTCTCCCATACACCTTCCCTACCCACCATTCTCTCAGTATGATTATACCATAATTTCGTTAGATGAGTATTCAGTGTTTACATTATGATTATATAAATACTATTCACAATTGAGCCTTCCTTCCACAATTTTTTATTTACCATGGAGTAATAATTGTCAATTTTATTTATTTGTTTTAGATCTGTATGTACTTACCACTAATTCAGTCCATACACTATTTGTTTAAATCTTTTCTGATATGGTTAGAAGCATCAGATACTCTGTCAAATTTTATCGTCTTAAAGAAAGCTCTCCTGCTCCAATCTGGGATGGTTGCCCTTTACAAATTGAGCACAACTATCATCCTAGAGTCTCCATCATCCTCCTGGGGATATCTTTTGCTTCTCACCTGTGCCAGATTCCCCGTTTCCTGGATTCTGTATTTTTCCTTTTCTTAGCTTACTTCCTCATTTTTTTGTGGAAAACATCCTAGGAAGAGGGTGCACAGCTGATAACTTTTTTGAGATCTTGCATTGTTTGAAAATGTGTTCAGTCTCCTTCCCACCTAATTGGCACTTTGAATGGAAATGAAATTTTACATTGGAAATCATTATCCATCAGAATTTCGGAAGCATCGTTCTGTTGTATTTAAAATTTCAGTGTTTTTGTTGAGAAATCCAAACCACTTCTGATTTTTGGTGCTTTTCAATGTAATCTTTTCTTCCTCCCCTTTCTCTAGAAGCTTTTAGGATTTTTCTCTTGTCCCCACTGTTTTTGAATTTCATAATGACTTGCTTTGTTATATGTACTTTGTATCCATTGTGCAGAGTACTCAGTGAATACTTTGAGTCTGAAAACTCATGTTCTTCAGTTCTGGGGAATTTATTTTATTGATTGTCACCCTTCTGTTTTCCCTATTCTTTCTTTATGTAACTTCTATTACATGGGGGGTGTACCTCCTGGATTTATCTTCTTACTGTCTGGTTTTGTTCAGGTCTGGGTTGCCTTACTTTGAGAAACATAAATAAACTGGATTGTGAGTAGTATCATGGAGGAATTTACATGGGAATAGTTGAAGGAACTAGTCTTTTTTTTTTTTTTTTTTCTTTTTTTTTTTCTTCTCAAGGTGAAGCAGGAAAGTAAGGAACTAGTCTTAATTATTCTCTAAAACAGAGTCATCAATTTTTTTTCTGTAAAGGAGCAGAATGTAAATATGTTAGGCTTTGTAGGTCCTGAGGTCTCTGTTGTAATTACTCAGCTCTGCTGTTTTAGCATGGAAGCAGCCATAGACAATACATAAACAAATGAGCTTAGCTGTTGTTTCAATAAAACTATTTACAAAAACAGGCCTGGGCTAAATCTGGCACATGGCCCATAGTTTACTGACCCCTTACTCTAAAGATACATATTTAAAAATGACATAGATATTAGATTTGTTCTATAAGGATGAATTTATAGGCTTATAGATTTCAGTTCACTAGAAGAATACATTTTCTTATGTCACTGCCCAAACAGGGATGTACTGCCTCTGAGTTGTGAGTTCCCTGATATGGTAGGTATACAAAGAAAGAGAATACAAGGATATTGTAGAAATAATTTCAGATCCTTTTTTCCAGCTGTAAGAGTCTATAATTGTTACTTGTTTTAGAAATGTTGGTGATATTGGAAATGTTAGTGTATTTCAAGGTAATTACGTGTTTTGTGTAGTTTAAGTCTTGATAAGAGGGTATTAACTGAAGAGAAATTATGTTTTTCCAGAATATCATGTTCAAGTCATCTTTGCTCACATTAACAGAATTTCTAGCATGTATGCTGTTAGCTGAGAATTGGCTCATAAAATTAAAAATATTAGAATTTCTAAGGAAGGTAAAATAATGTAGCTATAATCATAAAATACTTGGCTCCCCCCCAACTCCTATTAGGATTAAACACTTTTCTGAATCTGATGACTCAAGTATTTTGGTACTGGATTATTTTGTTTGTAGATTTGTTTGTATAAGGAATTAAATAAATAAATGGAATCAGAATCCTAAACTTTTTATTTGACCTACTGTAGCTGTGTTTATCTGAGTAAATTTTCCCTCTCTTGGTAAACAGATGAAATATTCACTGCTAATGTTTTCAAAACTCCAGTTTACACAAACTGTATAGGCAAGCTCTTGATATAAAGTGAGACTTAAATGTATAATATCAATATTGTTCTTTAGAAAAACCACCAGCACCATCACAAGTACAGCTGATCAAAGCTACTACCAACTCTTTTCATGTCAAATGGGATGAAGTGCCCACAGTTGAGGGCTATCTTTTGCAGTTGAACACAGACTTGCCATATCAAGCTACATCGTCAGATTCTTCAGCAGCACCAAATATGCAAGGTACCGTAATTTTCACACTTAATGAAAGTATGTATGCTCATATGCTTTTGAGAAAAGATACTGCAGAGAAGTCTGTGATTAGGCTTGCTTTAAGAAATTTTATTATATTATGGCTCATGCCTGGTGAATTACATATGTTGAGTTTCAACTCTGAAACTTGGCTGTCTTACCATTATGATGTAGTAGAACACGTACACATGTAGAATAGGATATTTTTTCTGCAGTTCAGTCTGATACACTTTCTTTATTTGACATATTACTTCAGCAAATGGTTTTAATTCACTTCTGTAAACATCTCAGCTTTTTTCCTTTTTTTTTTTTCCAGCTTTTTAAAAAAGTATTTTTAACTAAACAGACACTTGGAAAGTAAAAGCAAGTTTAATTTTACACATTTTTCCAGAGAGGATTTCAGTCAACTTAAGCAAACTATTAAGAACTTTGATAAAAATACTACTTTTTTATCCTTAATATGTAACTTTGAAAAATATTTGATTATAATATATTTTCTTGAAGCTAAATAAGAGCCTATCAGTCTGAACTTTTTCATTCCTACAGGAGTCAGGACGGACCCTCACAGACAAGGCAGTAATAGCATCGTTCCTAACAGTGTAAGTTAAAAAGTTTATGATGGTATGAATGTTTGTGGTTACGGAATTTTCATTGAGTGTTAGCATATTACTCTGGGAAAGGGGTCCTTAACTGTGACTGCACATCAGAATCATCTCCGAGAGAAACAAACACCCACACAGATTCCCAGGTCCTTCCCCAGATCTAGTGAAGCAGAATCTTTAGGATAGTACCCAGGAAGCTCTGTTTTTAAAGAAAGCTTCACAGATCATTGTGACAGAAGCCTAACTTGAGAACTCCTGGTTGAGAGAAGCCTATCCTCATTACATAGATCAGACTAATTCATTATAATTTATACTTATGTCTATATTTTGCCATTTCTAAGTGTCACACACATACATTTTAAACTTCTAAAGAGGTACTTTACAAATATGTATGAAATATATTTTTTATTATTTTGTTTATCAAAAATATCAGTTGCTAAATTGAGCACCTGTGTATATGAGGTTATTTCTTATTTATGAAGTGCTTCGCAGTTGGTCTTTGTGGAGACTAATGAATAAGCTTAACTAAGATGCATTATTTTTTTCTGGAAAATTGCTATCTATATCAGTAGACTCTTTTCAAGGAAAGTGACGTAGGTGTAGGCTGACATGTTCTGAGCCTGACTCAGGACCAGTAATATGCAGAAAGGGTGTATGTCAGGAAGTATGTCATGCCATACTTACAGTATGTCAGGAAGTGGGTGTTACAAGTAAATCTCATACAGTTTATTTATGAGCAGACTGTTATATTAGACATTTATATGTATACATATGTTATATGTTGACTATATATTATACATGTGTATTGTGTGTGTATGTCACAAATTTAGATGGTACTGTAAGACTTATGATGAAGAGCAGTAGTTTCCTACCCAGTCCCTGCCTGCTGCTAGTTCCTGCTCCTTAGAAGCAACTACTTTCAACTATCGTAGCTTTCTTTCAGTATCTAACTATGTACAGTCATCCCTTGGTATCTGCGGGGGATTGGTTCCAGGACACCCAATGAATACCAAAATCTAAGCATACTCTAGTCCTACAGTTGGCCTTGTGTACCTGTGGATATAAAAACTCAGCCCTCTGTGTCCTTGGTTTTTGCATCCCATGAATACTGTATATTCCATCTGTGTTTGGCTGAAGAGGCAGAACCCATGGATATGGGTGACCAACTGTATTTATTGAAAAAAAATCCGCACAGAAGTGGACCTGTGAAGTTCAAACCTATGTTGTTCTAGGGTCTGCTGTACTTCTAAATATCTTGGCGTTCTACTTTTAGATCAGCTATCTTCAATAATGGAAGATGAAAATTTGATCTCTTAAAATATTACCTCATCCTCTCCTTTCCCCTTCCCACACCCTTCACATAGTTTTAGTTGAATTATGATTTGATGTTTACATTATGATGGTGACATATTCACAGGTAAGCCATGTAGTGTTCTATGAGCATCATTCCTTTCTCATACCATTTTTTTTTTCCTGGCATTAACTGCCTCACTTTTTCACTTGCTTAGTTTTCTTCTTGTCTATTATTAATTCATACTCAAATTCTCCAAAAAAATTATAAAACTTCTCAAACTATCAGACATATAAGGTAGTTCCTTTTTCTGCCCCCTTGGAACCATCCCTCCTGGACCCCTCTGTTCTCATGCTCTGGTCTGTACTTGCTCTTTTTTAGGCTTGCTGCACAGCACTCATCTTAGAACTTTCATTAGTTTTATATTAGGAATTTCTTTTATCTCTTTCTTGTGTTAGAACCTATGTTTCTTGACCTCATTTATTCCTCTTTCTTGATATTTTCCCTTATTTGTTGCAACCCTCCCTCTAGTAGTTTCCTGAGAAACAGTTTATGAAAAGTAAACTTTTTGTGATCTTACATATCTGAAAATATCTTTAGTCTATTCACATTTAACTGACAGTTTGGCTGGATTATAAATTCTATATTGGAAGCTTTTCTCTCAGAAATTTATAACATTTTTCTAGAGCCTTTTAGCATTCAGTGTTGCTATTTAGAAGTCTGATCCACTTCGGTTCCTGATCCTTTATATGTGACCTAATTTTTTTGTTTTTATCTCCAGTATGCTGACATTTCAATAATGATGTGTCTTACGGTGTATGTCTTCATTTGTTGTGCTACATACTCAGTGGAACCATTGTCCTGGAAACTCAAGGCTTTCATTATTGATTATTTCTTTCCTCTCTCAATTTTTTAACACTTCTGTTGAATGATCATCCTCCTGAACTGTCCTCTAACTGTCCTTCCTTTTTATTTTCTATTTTCTCTGTCTATTCTACTTTCTGAAAAATTTCTTCATTTTATATTATAAATCCTCTTGCCAATTTTTAAATATATTCAACCACAGTTTTAACTTCCAAAGCCTGATCTTATTCTTTATTTCTGTTATAGCATCTTATTTTTGGTTCAGAAATATACTGTCTACCCTATCTCTTCAAGAATTGTGCTTTTTTGGAATTTGGAGTTTTATTCTGCTCTCTGCAGTATTTCTTTTTTTCAAGCTCCTTTTTATTTTTTAATTTGTTTGATCTTGGACTTTCACGTTAGAGGCTGGTGATGGTTGGCTGTCATTTCACATTTAAAGTGAGGCTATAAGGCCGGGCGCGGTGGCTTATACCTGTAATCCTAGCACTCTGGGAGGCCGAGGCAGGTGGATCGCTCGAGGTCAGGAGGTCAAAACCAGCCTGAGCAAGAGCGAGACCCCGTCTCTACTAAAAAAATAGAAAGAAATTATCTGGCCAACTAAAATATATATAGAAAAAATTAGCCGGGCATGGTGGCGCATGCCTGTAGTCCCAGCTACTCGTGAGGCTGAGGCAGTAGGATCGCTTAAGCCCAGGAGTTTGAGGTTGCTGTGAGCTAGGCTGATGCCACGGCACTCACTCTAGCCCAGGCAACAGAGTGAGACTCTGTCTCAAAAAATAAAATAAAATAAAAAAATAAAGTGAGGCTTTAAAAAGGAGCTTGGAAGGGATACGCATGTGGGCATGGCTTGTTAATGAGTAGACCTTATCGAAGGTAATTGGTTGAGGCCCCACAAATATCAGTATCTGTGGGTCTTTTTCCTTAGATCAAGTAGTTTCCCCTGAGAATTCTCCAGCCTCTTGCTGGAGGGTTATAAAGCGTGACTGTCAGTATTTTTGGAGCCTATCATAGGAATTGGAGGGGGGACATCTGTCTGTTCAACATGTAGACTTTTACTTAATTCCTGTTTTCAATATGGGTGCCTCTCCCTATACTTTTTTGCGTCACTTGAGAGATACTGTACTGAAATGAGAGTCTAGAGCCTCTCATTTCAACCTTTCTACCTATTTCCTCTCTTCAGAATAGGGGAGAGGAATTTCTCTGGCTTTGTGTGCTGGGAGAGCAGAGCTAGGGCCTCAGCACTTCTTATCCAGGCTTCTGTGTGACAATCCCCCAGTGTTTTCTTGCACTGTGCACCTCTGCCACCACAGTAGTGGATGCCTTCCTGGGCTCTGTGGCACAAATGGGTCATATCTGGTGACTTTGCCGTTAGGAGAAGGCTCTTAGCTTCTACTTTTTTCTAACTTACATCTTATCTACTATTGTCTCTTCTCCCATTCTCTTTTTCCTTACAAATTTGTATCTTCATATTTTTTAAAAATTCCTTTCTGATCATTTGAATTGAGTTTTTAGAGAAACCTCCTGAAACAAATGTGTTTAATCTACCATGTTTAGCCTAAAATATCAGGATTTATTTATTCTTATTATATAAAATTTTAGAGTATCTGATTTTTAAGCAAAGAGTACATTAGAGACACTATAATATGGAGACTTTAGAATGAAATAAATCTAGATTCAAATTCTAGCTCTGTTTCTGGAGCAATTATTTTGCTTGTGTTTTACATGTATTTCTATTTTATTTTCTTCATCTATAAAACAGGGGTCATATTATCCAACTTATAGGATTCTTGTGAAGATTAAGGAAGATACAGAGTTTATGAATATGTACACACTGCCTGGCACAATGCCTCACATAATGGTTGTGGCTATTATCATCATCATCACTTATTAATAGTAGCACCACCAAATAAGGGCAAGTACAGGGTATGTCTAGGGGACAAGTATCTTTACAGCCATGAGAAATTATAAAAGTTTACGATAAAAATAGAAAAGTAACAAAAAATAGATAAATAAAAAGGAGCAGGTATTTGAATGAAACCCGGTCACTTTTATGGTTCAGTAGACCTACATGTATTGCTATACAATAACTGATGTTCACATTGATGACCTGAATTAACAAAAAGTTTAAATGTGTTCATTATAGTATATTTAAGAAGGCAGAGAAAAATGTGATTAGGAACATTCTTATCCAAAATGTTTAACAGTAAAGAATAATGATATGTATATATATTTAATCTTTTTATATATATATATATATATATGGAAAACTCAGTCATATAGAATAATTTATTTGCATGAAGGTTCCATGTAACTGAGATTTTAGTTTTAGGAGTCATCAGATCTTAAGTATACCTGTCTGACCTTTAAGGAAATTTGGCCAGACTGTTAAACTCAGTAGCTTTGGTGTTTTATCTTGTTACCTACCTACATATTTGCTTGTAATATTAGCTACCATTTGTGAAGATGTAGATTTTTTTTTCCCCTCAAAATACACCCTCCCTTTTCCCTTCAAAACTAGTCTTTGTGGAGATTAAGTGAAAAGAAATTGTTTTCTTAAAAACCATTGTATAATTTAAGAATAATCCTGTAGAAATTAAGGATAGAATTTTTAAATGTTTTATATTTTGGTAAACTTAAATTGCAAAGTATTTTGTTTGTTTTTTACATGTATTTCTATTTTATTGAATATTGCTTGCTACAATAAACTATTTTATTTCTTGTAGATCAGCGATACAGTGAACAGTGCAAAGATTGAACATACAGCCATGAAAGGAACTTCAGTGAAAAACAAACCAGACTTTAAAGCGTTGACGGACTCTAATGCCATTTTACATTCGTCTTTGTCATCTAATGCTTCTAATCATAATAGTTGTGTGGTGGATATGCTAAGGAAAAATGAAGGTATAAGGATGCCATTTTAAATAAAACTAAAGCTTTTTGTAAAATTGGTAGGGAATTTTAGAGTCATTGAAAAAGTAAATGTTACACAGTTGGGTTTTTGTTTTTGTGACAAGAGTCTTGCTCTGTCACCAAGGCCAGAGTGCAGTGGCATGATCATAGCTCACTGTAATCTTGAACTCCTGGGCTCAAGCAATCCTCCTGCCTCAGCCTCCCAAGTAGCTAGGACTACTGGTACATGCCACTACACCTGGCTAATTTTTTTATTTTTTGTAGAGATGGGGATCTTGCTATGCTGCCCAGGTTGGTCTCAAACTTCTGGCCTCAAGCAGTCCTCCTACCTCGGCCTCCCAAAGTGCTGGATTACAGACATGAGCTACTGTGCCTGATCATTACACAATTTTGATCCATTTTCTTAATAATAAATTACCTACCATATTGAACCTAGTTAGAATGATGTCAAAATACCAAGTAAACACTTACCTGAATAGTAATTGGTTATGAGCTATAGAATTTAAGTGAGGCAAGTTCTTATATGACATTTGGGGTTCAACAGTGTGTTCAATGTCACTATTCCATTACGCTGTTTTATTTCTTAGCACTTAACGTTATCTGAAATTATTTATTCTGAACAGGAATTTTTTCTATCTTGTTCATCTCTATTTCCCTAGTACCCAGATCCATGCCTAGTAATACTAGTCATTTAGTAAATATTTGTTTAGCAGAGTTAAGAACAAAGGTTCAATGTTTAAAATGAAAGAGGGAGCTGAGAAATTGGATATATTAATACATTATGGATATAATGTATTTTTCTAAATATTTTATGCCTAATGGTTAATTCATACACATGAACACCACAATGCCATTTGTGGTGCTCGTGTATGATTTTAAAACTGAAAGGACCAAGAATTTTATGACAGAACTATATGATACAACCATTGTCTGCAGGTATTATATTAATAATAATATAGTATAATAACTTGATGTTTTTCTTTTTCTTTTAGGTCCTCACACTTCTGCAAACGTAGGTGTTCTAAGTAGTTGCCTGGACGTAAGAACAGTAATCCCTGAAACTTCTGCATCCAGTACTGTTTCCGGCGCACAAACTATGGTAACCCAGCAGGCCATTAAAACTGAATCATCCAGTACAAATGGGGCTGTTGTTAAAGATGAAACTTCACTAACAACATTCAGTACCAAATCTGAAGGTTTGAAATGTGTTTCACATACTGTATTTTGAACCATTTTTGTATATAAATTCATCAAACTTACTTGTTTTATATGGGAATTGTATTTCATTTTGGATTGATTCATGTATAAGCAGATAAAGTATTTCAGTAAAACCATTTTAGAAAATACTCTCTGCTGCCTTACATAAAATATTTAGATTAGCACACACTGTTGAAATATAATCAGAGTGTATCTTCCCCACCATAAATAAATTTAGCAAAGTTTTCTTTAAGACAAGATTAGTTCTAGACTGTGGATTAACAATTTTTCCAGCTTAATTGATTTCTAGTTTTGTAAATTCTTATTCTTTAGCAGTAGGAATTGTGTTTCATCTTTGGTAAACATTCTTTGAAGTTTTAGCTAGTCATCAAACTTGAGTTAAAGGTCCATATCACTAATTTTTGTGAATAATAGTATAATACCCTCTGGCTAATTTTTTATTATGGAAAATACACCTGAAATTTACTGTTTAACCATTTTTAAATGTACAGTTTGGTGGTATTAAGTATTTGTATATTTATAAATTGTATTTTAATATGTCTGTTTGGTAAGATTATGTAAATCTTATCTGATGAATTGTTTAATTTTTAGTTGATGAAACATGTGCACTGCCTGCAACTAAGATTAGCCGTGTAGAGACCCAACCTGCAGCAATGCCATTTTCTGTAAGTACATGACCTGGTGGTGATGCATGTTTACAGATGATTATGTGCGTCTAAATGCTGAGCAACTTCAATAAATTCATAAAAATATTCTCAGTTCTCATTTAGTAATGAATTGGCATAAATTTAGAAATAAATAATTGAATAGGAAAATGTTCACAGTATAGTGTTTAGTGAAAAAAGCTGGATAAAAAATAACATATGCTGTGTTCCCAATTTTTAAAAAAAATACATGCAATACATACCTTTATACTCCCACAAGCACCTACACATATTCACACTAAAATGCTAGATGACTCTCTCCAGGTGTAGAGCCAGAGATAATTTTAACTTTCTTCTTTATGCTTTGTATGTTTTTCCATAATGAAATGTTACTTTTGTAATCAGAAATGTGTGTGTATGTATATATACATATATACAAACATAAGTGCATGTATATATGTAAATTACATTAATGGTTAAAAGATAGGATGTGTTATGGAACATAAAACTTGGATGGCTCTATTGCTAGCTACTTAATAGAAGCACAACAGAATATTGCAGTATTGCATTGACATACATGTAGGGTAGCCCAATAATCTCTGATATTGGGTTGTTTTATGAAAGGCCAAAATTGGTCTGCATGGCACCAAATTTAAAATGCCAGGGAAGTGCCTTACACCAACATTGTCTTAATTAGATAAATATAACCATAATATATACATATATATACTTTTTGAGTTCTTTTTTTATTATTATTGGTCATTTCAATGTTATTGCTATGAGCAAGAGTTTTTATCTGACCTGATATTTACTTTTTAGAATCTTTAAGAATTGTGTATAGTTTTAGTTTTCTTTCAATCGGGATTTTATGGATTTTGATCATATATTTACTTTTCTCAGCTTTCATCTTTCTAAAATGTTAAGTCCTAGTGTTCTTAGACTCTTCTCAGGGAAGGATTATTAAAACAAACCTTTTTTCTCTTGAATCTGTTTTGCAATGCATCAGACAGAATCATACTTGTTATTTAAGTTTGAGCCAGTTGTTTTATAAAAGTTGTTGAAGAGAGTTTTTGCAACTTTAAAAAATGAAACAAGTTTAAAGCTATTACTTTTTTTTTAACTTTAAAAACTCTTCTAGTTAGCTCACTTTGTCATGTGTGATAGCCTAATTAACAAAAAATGTGAATTATAAGCATGTACCTCTGCTGTTATATATTTAAGACAGAAATAAATAACTGAAGTGCACATTTGTTTTGAGCTTCTGGAAACAGTGTCTCATTTATAAAGAAGATGGCTTTAAAAGGTTAGTTCCAGGGATAAGTATAATTCACTTATCACTAAAAGTAGCTTAAGGTAGAGGAAGTTTATTTGTTTTAAAACAGGGTAAAAAATGTGAAACTGTTTAATCTACTCCTCTTTAGTGTATAGTACAGTCTATTCAAATTGCATTTTAGTTTTGAACATTTTTTCTCCTTTTAGGTTTGGAGAATCACAGGTATTTCAAGTGCAAAGATCACTGAATTTCTGCTAGCTGTTTTTGAATCTAGAAATGAGCCAGCTTGGAATGAATTTTTCTTTACTTGCTCCTTTTAGAGCAAGTTGTAATGTCACACTAAAGGAATTACATTTTCTGAGAGAGTCTCTGAAATGACAATGTTCTATAAAACAGCTGGCAATTTAACATATCTGATTGGAAAGCATGCTAACTCCAGCTAGGTTGATAGTACAGAGCTACTGACTTGGAGAATGCCTGTCACTCCTGTGTTTGAATTGGCATCCCTGTTTCACTGTCAGTTGACCTAATCTGTTAAGACTTTATATACTTATGAGCTATTAATGTTGTGGTGTTTATCCATATACCTACTTGTAGATCACTGCATGGACTTATTAAATCTTGAAATTTTTCATATGCTCAGTAAGAGTCTGCATAAATTTTTCTTTCTCTGAAATTAGAAAGAGACTCCTTCAAATCCAGTGGCCACGGTGAAAGCAGTAGAACGACAGTGGTGTGATGTGGGAATTTTTAAAAATAATACAGCTTTGGTGAGCCAGTTTTATTTGCTGCCAAAAGGGAAGCAAAGCATCTCAAAGGTAGCTATTGATATATTTTCTACACTGTGAGTTATAAACTTCAAGAATGAGATTTTTTTTCTATAACCCTAATTCATGTCACTTGAATGAGTAAAATTGAGATCCGTCCACAATCTATAAATGAGAGTCCTGGAAACCAAGTTATCTTGTATTCTTTGTTAAGGATATTTTTATGAAATATATCACAAGCACATCATTTAAAAAATCTTAGAGGTGGCTATGGTGGCATGTGCCTGTAATCCCTACTATTTGGAAGACTGAGGCAGGAGGATCTCTTGAGCCCAGGAATTCAAGACTGTAGTGTGCTATGGTCATGCCTATGAATAGCCACTGCATTCCAGCCTGGGCAATAGAGCAAAGACCCCATCTCCCCCCCAAAAAATCTTATACAGTCACTAAGCTGAGTTTTGAGTCATATATAATCTAGTCTGACCAACACAGATAAGAATTTTTTTTAAATATTTCTAATTTTGTTAACCAGTGTGTTTAGAGGATGGAACCTTTTTTTTCCTATTGAGATTTTTTTTTTTATTCCTGATTTTACAACTAAAAAAAAATCTAAAAGCCCCCCTATATGCTATTGAATACAATCTAATTTTCCCTGGATTCTGAAGCCCCTTAAAGAGGACTTCATATATATATATGTGATTGTGTGTGTGTATGTGTGTATATAAATGACATAGATATGTAAATGAGATATTAACCCTCTAAGAATTATGAAATGGGCAATAGCTCCAAAGCCAATATGCTTTGAAATAGTTTTTTTCTGACATGGAGAATTTCTGAGAGAGAATTACCAAGGAAATATATACTATATCATTTATCGTTCTGTTTTAGTATCTATACTATTACTTCTGGTGTCCCTCTTTTTCATATTGAATTTTTCTAGTTCTTGACAAAAGTAGAAATTCTGGTTAATAATGTGTTAGTATTATGTCTAGTGAAATTTCTTACTGTAGTTGGATTTCATATATAAGGACATGTCCATATCTGAAGGCCTAGTAGCTACCTGATTTTTCCTAAAAGAAAAAAAGAGCATAAAACTTAGATTCAGTAAACTTGGGTCTGAATCGCTAGCTCCAGTACTCAGCAATGTGACCTTGGCAGGTCACTTGTTTAACCTCTCATCTGTTTCCTCATCTATAAAATGGGGATGACATAGCTCCCTTAAAGTAGGATAACACATTGAAACTGCCTGTCTCACTGTGAAAGTTAAGGAGAATATGTAAAAATTGTTTGAAAGTTGTAAATGTTATTATCTTCCTCCTTGGAGTATATAATCTATTATTCAATTTAGCATTTATTCAGTGTCTACTGAATTATGATATTAATTTTTTACATTTGATCTTAGCCAAAAGGCCAAGAAGTGATGAATATTAATTTTTTTAAATGCTCTATACTACATGCTAGTCACTCCTTTTCTGTCAAGTTTGCTTGCCTGACTCTAAAGGATATTGTTCCTGGCCAGACTATTAATCTCACAGTAAATCTTCTGAGATTTCTGCTCCAAGTTAAGTTTACGTGAAGGTGGAATAGTTGTTACTTTGTTTATAGTGGTTGTCAGTTTTTTTTTACCCCATGTTCTTCATGTGCAGATTACTCTCTTCTCTTTATAATTAGTGATTTTTCAACTGGAAAGGGTACTTTTCCTCTGGATAAAAATCACTGATTTATGGGCTTAGTTGCTTCTGTATTAGAAGCTTCATTCCATGTGTGAGAGAGGGAAACAAATGTGAACTAGAACCTTAAAATGTAGTTCATTCTTTAAAAGTTTTGTTTAATGAAAATTAAATAATTTTAAAAACTTTAATTATAATAATAAATTAATTGCACCTTTTCTTTGACTTTTGTATATATTATATTTTAGGTAGGAAATGCAGACGTACCTGACTACAGTTTACTTAAGAAACAAGATCTTGTTCCAGGCACAGGGTACAGATTCAGAGTTGCTGCAATCAATGGTTGTGGAATAGGCCCTTTCAGCAAAATCAGTGAATTTAAAACTTGTATTCCTGGTTTTCCTGGAGCTCCTTCTGCAGTCAGAATTTCAAAGGTGAGACATCAGGTCAAGACTTGTTGGTGACTTAAATTACTTGAAACTTTGTACATGAAGTAAACTTTCACTTTAGAAATTCTTGTTAGCATCTAATGAAATGAGAGATATCTAAAATGAATGGATTGAAAGTTTAAAAAAATTTGCTAATCACTTATGATATTTTTGAGTACCAAATTTTAAGCAGAATTATAGCATCCAAATCACAGAAAGGCAGGGAAATCTGGTGTGCTTGTTTATTTGTTCTTGTTATGGAGCCAGAAAGTTGGTGCTGGAAAATTTTAATAGAGTGCATAAAATTGGATTGTATTTTATCCTAAGGTCTTGCCCCTCCTTAGAGAAGAAAAGATTTGCTTTTAGGGAGGAAAAGTTCCCTTTTTGGAATATTATAGGCAGACATGTAAGCCTAGTTGTGTTTTTGAAAACTGAGCATGAATTATAGATCCAATTAAGTTGGGTTTTAAAAAATCAACAATAAAAGATCTAACATTTAATGCAATTACTTTAGTGAAAATGAACATTTTGTGTTCTAAAGATAGACTCAACATAATAAACAATAATAGAGAAAACTTAAGAATCTTTTTCTGTTTTTCATCCCCCTCTTCAAGAATGTTGAAGGTATCCATCTTTCCTGGGAACCTCCAACTTCACCTTCTGGAAATATTTTGGAATATTCAGCCTACTTGGCTATCCGCACAGCACAGATACAAGATAATCCAAGTCAACTTGTGTTTATGAGGATTTATTGTGGTCTTAAAACATCATGTATAGTAACTGCTGGGCAACTTGCAAATGCGCATATTGATTATACATCCAGGCCTGCTATTGTGTTCAGGATATCAGCAAAGAATGAAAAGGGATATGGACCAGCTACACAGGTTCGATGGCTTCAAGGTAACAATAAGAAAGCATCTTTAAGTTGAATTGTTTTTTTACTGAAGCTATGGTGATGATGATTATTTATTAGTAACTGGTTATGAAGATTTGTCATTTAAAGGAGTATTCTCTGACTGTATTTCTAGCAGTTATGAATTTGAGTTTGTAAGTTGTTCTTAAAATGTATTTGCTCAATTCTAGATCCAAATAAAAATAGAAAAGAAGCAGACTCTCTGAAAATTAGTACATTGGTTCTTCCTTACAGGTATAGCTCTTTTATAAAGAAAAATAGTAAAATTAAGATAAAAGCTAGAAAGCTTTATTACCCCAATATCTTTTATAAAGCCCATGTAACCCAGTCATCCTAGAGTTACTGAGATGATTCTAGTAACTGGCTATTGTATACTATGCTGTCGTATATAGTATATGTTCTCTACATTGTAAATGCCCTATCTTTGAGTATTCCCTATATCTTTATTCTATATGAGCAGTGGTCCTCTAACAACTATCCTCTATTGGATAATATTTGTGATACTAATTTTAGCAGCCATTTCATTCTTTTGTTTGTTTACAGTTAGCACAAAGCTTAAGAAATTAAAAAAGAAAGAAAGAGACAAGTTTAGAAACTCTGCTTTTGAAGTTTTTATTATTTTCCCAGAATCATGGTAAAATACAAAAAGAGGCCAGGCGAGGTGGCTCACGCCTGTAATCCTAGCACTCTGGGAGGCCGAGGCAGGTGGAACGCTCAAGGTCAGGAGTTCGAGACCAGCCTGAGCAAGAGTGAGACCCCGTCTCTACTAAAAAATAGAAAGAAATTATCTGGCCAACTAAAATATATATATATAGAAAAAATTAGCTGGGCATGGTGGCGCATGCCTGTAGTCCCAGCTCCTCGGGAGGCTGAGGCAGTAGGATCGCTTGAGCCCAGGAGTTTGAGGTTGCTGTGAGCTAGGCTGACGCCACGGCACTCACTCTAGCCCGGGCAACAGAGTGAGACTCTGTCTCACAAAAAAAAAAAAAAAAAAGCAAAAAGAATAATGAGTTTTCTTGATTCTTACCAGGATGATATATTTGAATACATTTTTGGCCAAAGTACTTAAACTTATTTGGCTCTCTTTTTCTTCATTGACAGATGAAGGAGTTAAAATAGTTTACCTTTAAAGTCCCTTTCACCACTAAAATTTTATATTTTCATTAGAAGTGAAGTATATCCCTGAACATTTTAATCTGTCCTAATGGCTCTAACTTTACTTTTGCTAAAATTACAACCTTCATAATTTAAAATTCAAAATTAAAGTATATGTCCTCCTATTGCAGAAAGAAATAAGCACCTTAACAGGACACAAATTTTGAAATAGTGTTTTAAACATTTGTAAGATTTTTGTAAATGCTCTAAATATGTTTTATTTTTGCATTGTTTTTACCTCGAAATTGTATAAACTTTTTTACAATGGAAATATAAGCATTAGACAGCTAACTCAGGTTCCATTACAACCTTAAAGATACAGATAGGCATTATGAACACTCTGCTACAGGTAACTTGTATTGAACCTTTTAGGATTTTCATGGTTCCACTGCCTATTCAAATCTGGAATGAATATACAGAGCAATAATTGCAGAGAAGATATTTCAAACTAAGAGCTGCATACTGCAAAGGCACAAGTCTATCTTTTTATATACCGCATAACCTTATGCCAGTTTAGGTTGACTGAGTAGCTATGTCCTCAAATTTCATGTATAGTACCCCCAGCAAAGATGGATTTAATTGTGCGGAATTGATATATATGTGTGTTCCAGTTACTAATTTAAAGTGTATAGAATATTTTAATATATAATTTTTGTAAAGAACTGGGATTTTTATATACTACAGTATTTGTAATTAATGTGTCTCACTAATTTTCTCTTGAAGAAAATATGCAAACTGTTAGACACATAATGAGTGGTTTCTGAACTCTAAAGATAAAATAAATGCACTACTATGGTGTTGTTAGAATACCTTTTTTGTGGCTGTATGAATCTTTAATCTCTAAATGTGTACTTTACGATGTTTACAAGGAGCTTCTCTGGTTTGTTATCCCAGCAACGCCCTTGGTGAGAGCTTCATTCTGCATTTGTTTAATTCATATGCTTTGCTTTTGGCATATGCTTGCTTTTTGCACTAGTAGAATTTTAACTTACCTCATTGTTATGTTTGTAATCATTTGTCTAGCTTCTGTAATGTGTCTCATATAGGCTAAACAAATACTTAACCAAAGTTAAAATACATGGTAAGCAATTTTGCACATATTAAATGCTAGGGTTTGTTGTGTATATGTGTGTGCTTAGTTATAAAAAGAATAAGAATGGAAAGTTTTAGTAGGTATATGTTTCAAGCCCAATTATTTTAATGATCCATTTGCTTTAACAGAAAAAGTCTGGCTTTTAACCCCTTCTTCTCTGTATTAATTGACAGTTTGCATCTTGAAGCACTTCTCTTAATGACAAGGAATATGTTCATTTTAAGCAAAGGATAGAATATTTGAGTGTGCACATTTATACCTATTTTAGTATTTGATTTAGTTTACTTTGCTTAAATGCCTCTGTTGTTCTAGACCAGGAGTGAATATGAATCTGTGGTTCTAACATACGACTCTTTAGAGGGAAGGACAGTCTTTCTGTGCCAAGGGATTTGTTAAAATAATAAATGTAAAAGTAAAAACTTTGAGAATTAGCCCAGATTCTGATTTTTTTGGCCATTTGTACCTTAAGCACCAGTCATGTTATCTCCCCAATAAGGGATTGGTGACTGAAAAATGCCATTAAGAAATCTTTGTGGCTTTGACGTTAATAGTTAATATGAGGTCTTAGAGCTGTGTATTCATGAATAGAATGGATTGGGGTAAATAACAAGGGAAGTGCATTTTGCTTCTTATGATTTGCACATTTTCTAAGTGACGATCCCTTTCTGTAGCAGTGAACTATATCAAACAGCTATTTTTTATAGGAGGATTTACAGTGAGTTAAATTGCTTTCTTTACTCTTCCCAGTTGGATAAGCAGTTCAGATGTAACAAGTCTTTGAGCCACAATCCTCTTCCTGTGCTCTGCAATTTTGGTTCACATAAATAGTAAAAGTATTTTTGATGTTGCATGCTCTTAGAATTATGTTTTCTAAATATTGTATTGACTTCATTTTAGTTTAGTAAACTTTTTTGGCAATTTAATTAGAAATGGAATATATATAAACTCAATTTTATCTGCATTTTTTAAAAAATTGAAATAATCTGATTGCATGTATGAGGCACCCTTGCCCCATTACCCAGATACATAAATGTAATCATCTATAGGAAGGTGAAATTATTGATCTATTATTTCAAAAACCTGTAGCCCAGGAAAGATTCATTCTGATTAGAGATATGGTCTACTATAACTGAAGATATTTTTATTTAAAAAAATTACAGCACTTGTAACATAAAAATCATTTGTAACATTGGATATGAAGAGGTTATTAGTATTTAAAATTATTGTAGTCATCTGATCACAAATGAAGTAGATTGCAAAATAGACTTGGTCTTTGACCATTTAAGGTGTAACTGTTGTGTTTTCCAAGACTGATTTTAGGCAGTTTTATGTATCGTGTACCAATGATGTGTAAAATAAAGCACCTTTTCTACTATAAACAATTACAGGTGTTATTTATTTTGAATGATGTGAAAGAAAAGTTAGTGATGGCACAGTAAATCTGTAGAAATGTTGATTTTACATTATTCATCTAAAATAACTTAGGCAGTCTTTAAAAATGGATTGTGTTTAAAAAAAAAACAAAACTTGTTTTTAAGATAGTGGGTTGTGGTTGACTCGGAGTCATTTTCTCCTAGAAATGTAAACCCTATCTAACCTTTATTGTACCTGAACTAATATGCTTGAAAGTAAAAAGGCAAATGGCTCCAAGAAATAGTCTAAACTTTTTGCCACCTTTTTTTTTGTGTGTTTCATTTACTTTGAAATATTTATCTTCATGCTTTCACTCTTTTTAATTCATAGCACCAGGCTTCTAACCTGCTACTCCATTGAAATGGCTCCAGCAAAGGTCAAGGATAACCTCCCATTTCCCAAATCCAATGAACCTTTTCAATGTATTTAATCTCGTCACGTGAAACTTTACCTGCACCCTGGGCACTTCCACATTTCTGTAGTGTCTGTGATACCATGCCCTCTGTCTTTGTGCACCTCCTGCTGTCTGCAGTCCCGTTTTTCCACTCCCATCTGGCTCCTTTTTTTTCTTAAGATTCAGGTCACATGTTGCCAACCTGAGGAGGCCTTTCCCGACATAGTCCACTGCCAGGTAGATTTGACCCCTTCTTTTTGTGCTCCCACACTGTCCTTTGTTACATCTTCAGTCATAGCAGTCTAAAAACTTAGTGCCCTTATTTGTTAGCATTGTCCCTCTTCCTCTGCTAGATGGTAGGTCTTCAAGGCAAAGACTGGGTCTTTATACCCTTCCATATTGGCCAGTTAACTGGTACTTAAATGTTTTAACAGTGAGTAAAGAATGTCACCTTTATACCTCTTCATACTCCCACTCTCCACTCTTAAATAGGGGTCAAAATGGGAGGGAGGCTTTGAAAGGGAAAGAGATTTTTGCAGATTTGGTAAGAAATATAAACTCTTTAGCTTTGTCTTACCCTACCCTGCTATTATTAGGTTCCTAAGAGAACTTCTGGGATAAAAAAGGGATTTAATATAGTTGTATACAGATCTCAAGAGATCTTTGATTTGAAAAGATCTTAGCATTTGATGAGATTGGTAAGCATTGCTGAATTATTTAACATTGGATGATCAAAATGAGCTAAAAATATGTCAAAAGTTAGTCTGTTATCTGACACTAGAAACAACTTACCTATTTAAGCACAGGGAAGTGCTGGAGAACACGGACACCAGGATTGGAACCGAGTTGGATTCTTATTAATACATATCAAGTTAGGTCACTGTTGTTACCTCTAAGTTTGTAGAACAAAAGATTCTTACACTCAGAAAAACAAGATGACATTGGGAAACCTCCCTTCTTAGTTTTCCAGTTATAGTTGTGAGTCCCTAGACTTATATCTATTTCTACAACTCCAGAAAAGGCTTATTTTGATCATGCCTAGAAAAACATGAACTATAAAATTTTGGGAGAAAAATAAAAAATTCTGTAAACTGAACACAGAAAGACAAGGCTAGAAAATCTGAGGATACCAGCCTCCTTGTTCAAAATAGATTTCCATGTTTTATTAGTATCAGTTTGCTTCTCTCCTGTCCTCTGCAGAACTAACTAATATCAAGAAAATGTCCCCTTGTGGGCCTATTAATCTTAGCAGGGGGCATCTGAAACTGAATGTGAGGTTCTTTTGTTTTATATATTTGGTATTTCGGATAAATTGAGCAAGGGCCTGCTACTTAATGGTCATCAAATTCTCAATCTGGCTACTGCTCCTGCCAGTACCTCAAATTCAAAAGTATTGAGAATACAGGGTTATAAATTAGCCTTTGACTTGGATAAAGAGAAGGCTAGGAAGTCATAGAGATGAAGCTGTGAAGGCTATAGAAGTATTTCTTTTTTTTTTTTTTTTGGTTTTAGTAGAGACGGGGTCTCATTCTTGCTCAGGCTGGTCTCGAACTCCTGAGCTCAAACGATCCTCCCGCCTCGGCCTCCCAGAGTGCTAGGTTTACATTCGTGAGCCACCGCGCCCGGCCGAAGTATTTCTTATTTACTGATTTTATTTTGCTTATTGAACAAGGTCTTTGAAGAGTGCCTAGAGATGTCAGGGTATTTACATATAACTCTTGAAAATAAAAGTACAGAAAGTAAGAACTGGTGGCATATCAGATATGGAAGTTCTTAAGGGAAGGAATGGTCTCCATCCTACCAACTCCCCCTTCATGGTCACCTTACCACCCAGAGACAAGAAGCCAAAGGATACATCATTCCTGAGCATGAGAATTTAGGAAGGCACAAGAAGAGCCCTTTGTGTCTGAGCACATTCAGGTTAAAAGTAAAAGGTAGCAGCTGGTGTTTGTTTTTGAACATAGAATAACCCTGTCCACTAGTAAATTATGGTCCAACAAATGTAGAGCTTCAACCAAGAGGATTATCCATTCCTCCTCCTACCTGAGAAGATAGAGTAGAAGTTCTCTAAGAAACTTAAGAAGACTTCCCTCCTAATTTCTCTTTTCATATTGGGAAAGGGGCAAAAAGCTACAGGTATAATACTTATGCAACATAGCAAAGCATAGCATGTAAGTGAATGGGCAAAGTTCAGAAGATCCAACTGCTTTGATTCAAAATCATCCTACAGTTGCAGTTTAGCACCCCCTGGTGGCTTTGTCCATTCCAGCTTAACTATGGTTAAGATTCTAGGTCTGGCAGCTGCTAGGATTTTAAAAATAGCTACAGCAATACCTGGAAATTTGTGGTGTGTCCCCACCCTTGCGTTGGACCCAGTTGGGAAGATTTGACCCAGAGAATACACTTTCTACTTCCCTGCAACTCCCTAACCCAAGAAAATAACTTTAACCTGTCCCATTTGGGTACAGGGAATAGAGTAAATGTTTCAAATCTATTTCACTTTTGAGAATTTTTGAATTTTATACCAAAATTTCCAGCTAATTCCCTGAATCAGGAGAAATTTCACCTTAACCGTATCTTGTTTAACACATTAACTTCCATGTGAGTTTTATTTAATTCGTGCTAGTTTTGAGCCAGGGGCCTCGTGAAGCATATGTAACTCACACATCTCTTCACCTTGGGAGCCGCGAGAACTATTTTTCAAGTTGTGTGTAACTCACACACAAAAAACAATAAAAAATAACAAATTTTCCATTAAATTAGAGGGATCCCTTTGCTTTTGAAATTTTTATTCTATTTTCGTAATCAAAAACCGTGTCCCCAAGGAAAAACACTTTTTATTCTAGTGTGGCAGTCAATGTGTTAAGTCTGCAGAATATTACTGACATTGATGACCTTGGCAAAGACATGATTACAAATTGCTATGACATTTGTGTGACGAGCAAGGCACCTGTTATTGATCAAGTGGAGAAACAGTCAGTTGCTGCCATGCACCTTCCATATTTTCAGAATACTTAACACATTATGAGGAGGATGTGCCAGAGGGAATTTTGTATGTTTGAAAGTCAATATTGAAAGTCAACAGATTTCAGTAAAGAGGTGTTGTCTGTCAGTTTATTTGGGATTTACATCACCTATCATTTCGTTATCTGCTTTATACAAATAATTATCCCCAGAGAACAAAGTAACCAATTAACTAGAGTCATGCCAGTGACTCCTAGCCAACTTACAAGAACAGTGCTATAATACTCCCATCTTGTTGGATCTTGACCCTCTGGGAATCTAGTTAGTTTCTGTGAGAAATAGTCTATACTTGTTTCTTTTTTTCATATTATCATGTACTTCTTCCCTATTATTATTAATATAATTGGCTGACTTGCATAGCACAGCAGTGGCTGAAATATCACATATTCCCTCTTCATTGATGAAAGTATATACTGCATAACTTTATATATTTTTCTTTTAAAATATTTGTTGTGAAAAATACATACAAAAATATATAAAGTGTATGTATGGTTTAAAAAATAATCACTCATGTACTCAACCTTCAGTTTAAGGACTAGAACATTCTCAGCAGCCTAGAATCCCTCATTTGTCTGCCCGCCATACACACTACACAAGGTAAACATTCTTCTGGATTTTTTGTTAATAATTACCATGTTTTATCTGTGGCTCTACCATCTATGTTTGTATCCACAATAATATGTTGTTTAGATTTACCTGTTTTTGAACTTTTATGTAAAGGGAATCATGCTGTATGTATTCTTCTGTGATCTCTTTTTTCTGACATTGTTTTTGAAATTCTCATCCATGTTATGCATGTAACTGTATTTCATGTTTTCACTGCTGTATAGTATTCAATTATGTGACTATTTCAAATTTATTTATCCATTCTTCTATTTATGGGAATTTGGATTGTTTTTAGTTTTTTGCTATTACAAACAATGCTGCTGTGAACATTCTGCCCAATTCATTGTAAGCTCTGTGCAGGCAAGGGTTTTGTTCTCTGCTGTATGTCTAGAACAATGCCTGACACCAGATAGATGCTCAATAAATATTTGAGGAATGAATGACTTCTTGTTCCTGTCTCCTGGTGCACTTGGACAAAAGTTGCTCTAGGACAGTTGTTCTCAAAGTATGGTCCAGGGACTTTTGGGGGTCCCAGCGACCCTTTCAGGGAGTCTGTGAGGACAAAACTATTTTCATAAATAATAAAACTATTTTCATAAATAATACTGAGACATCATTTGTCCTTTTCACTCTCATTTTTTCACAAGTTTAAATATTTTCCAGATGTATGCCATCATCACTCTGACAGCTAATCGAGTATACTTGCATATTTTTGTTTTTAAAATGTCTAAATTTTAATTTCTAATTGATAGATATAACCCACGCAAATAGCTCGTTGAAGTCCTCAATAATTTTTAAGGTTGTAAAGACCAAAACTTTGAGAACTGCTGCTCTGTGGGTAGTGGGTTTTACTTGGTAATGCTGAATTGTTTTCTCAAGCACATTTGTTACCAATTTACACTCCCACTCGTGGTGGCTATTTCCATGGCTCCACATCTTGGCAAGCACTTGGTCTTGACTATCTTTCATATTTGCCAGTTGGATGGCTATTACATGGTATCTTACTGTAGGTTTAAGCTGCATGTCCCTGATTACTAAGGAAGTTGAGTGTGTTCTTCAGATATGGGTCTCTCATGTTTCCTCTTCTGTGAAATACCTATTCATGTCTTTAGCCCATTTTTCTATTAGGTTGCATGTCTTTTTTTCCCATGGATTCACATGATTTCTTTATATATTCTGGATACCAATCCTTTGTGAGTTAAACATATTGAATATATCTTCTCCCAGTTTGTGTATTGTTTTTGTAATTGTATTGAATCTGTTGATCAACTTCAGTGAGTCTTTCCAGCCAAAAATATTGTGTCTCCCTATTTATTAGGTGTTCCTTAATGTCTCTCAATAAACTTTAAAAATTTTCCCCTTAAAGGCCTTTACATCTTATATTAGTTTTCATAAGAATTTTAGATTTTTTAATGCTATGGTAAATTGAATTTTTTAAATTATAATTTCTATTCTGATTATAGGAATATTGTTGATATGTATTGATTTTAGATCCAGCAACTACACTAAACTTTTTTTTTTCCCAACCATAGTGCTTCCTTTACACACTAAACTTTTTTAAGTTCTAACAATGTATCTAGATGTCCTTTGAGTTTTTATCATATCATCTGCAAATAATGGCAATTTTCTGATCCTTATACTTTTTAAAAAATTTCTTCTTATATTTCTGTACTGACTGGGACCTGTACAGCAATGTTGAAAAAAACTGACAGTGAACATCTTTGTCTTAATCTTGATTTAAAGGAAATGTTTTTGTTTTAACATTTCACTGTTCAGAGTTGTTTTCATAAATGGCCTTTACCGGTTTAAGGAAGTTCTAAGTTGCTAATAGTTGTATTATGAATGGATGTCGCATTTTATTGAAGACTTTTTCCTGCATCTATTTAAAATGATTGTTTTCTCCTTTAACCTATTAATGTATAAATTATGGTAGTTGACTTTTTTTTTAAAAGAGTCTTGCTCTGTTGCCCAGGTTAGAGTGCAGTGGCACAATCATAGTTCACTGTAACCTCCAACTCCTGGGCTCAGACAATCCTCCTGGCTTGCCTCCAGAGTCCTGGAAGAGTTTAATATTGGAACTAGTCCTTAAAGCCATTTGGTCATTAATGGAAGATTTTTAGCTATTCAATTTCTTTAAGGTTATAGGATCATTAGGATTTTATATTATTCTTGAGTCAGTGTTGTTAAACTTAATACATTTTTCTAGGCATTTATCTATTTAATCTTATTTTTTTATACAAAGCTGTCCATATTATCCTGGTATTGTTTCCGTTTCCACAGGATCTGTAGTTGACCCCTTTATCACTTGCCAGAGACTATGATCTGTAAGATTTCATTTTTCTGAAATAAGACTAGCTTTATATCCTATCTTGTGGCCAGTTTCATATATGTTCCATGTGTACTGAAAATGAATATATTACCTACAAGTTGAGTGTAATATTCTGTAAGTCTCCATTAAATCAAACTTGTTAGTTGTGCTATGTAGATCTTCTCTTTACTAATATTTATACTGTACTTGATTTATTTACTGGTCTCAAGATTTCATTATGATAATAGATTTCTTAATTTCTAAGTTGCCAATATTTGCTTTTTCTTTTGGCTTTATTACTAGATGCATACCAGTAGTAAGTATTACTAGTATGTAATACTTTAGAAATGTTTTATTTTCCCTGGTGAATTGAACCTTTTATAATTATGTAGTGACTATCTTTGTGAATGCTTGTTGCCTTCATCTTTTTTGTTGTTGTTACTTACTATAACAATAGTTTGGTTAGTCTTTGTCTGGTGTATCTTAGATCTTTCTTTGGCCTTTTATGTTGAGTTTGCAGGAGACACACCTAAAAGATAAAGCCAACGAAAATCTGCCTTTTAAACTGGATCTAGTCCATTTATATTTATTGTGATTATAAATATTAGATTTACTTCTAGGTCTTCATCATAAATTATGTGTCCTTTTTTTGGTCTACTCCCCCTTCTTGCCTTCTTTTTTTCATTTTCTTATTTTTTCCTCCTCTCTTTGTCGAGTTTTAATTTTCAATTGTATATTTTTATTACAAGTTCTATTTGGCTTATAAATCTCATTTGTTTTCTGTGTAATCTTTTGTTCCTTGTTCCATCTGTTTCTTTAAACATCATTAATTTTTTTCCCATGTTAATACCAATGTTGAGTTTTTGTGGATGATTCTATTGTCTGTTATACATTTTGTTTCTCACTCATTGTGTCATTTTCCCTTGAGTTCGTGATATCTTAAACTTAACTTCCTTGGCAAATGATTTGAAGCATGGCCTGAAATTGAGATCCTTGAGAGAATGTTTACTCTGCCAGACATCCAGGGGCAACCAACCTGAGACCACCTTAAATTATCAGCTGATTGTTCTGTGATTTCAGATGACAAATCTTGAGGAAAGGCCTGTGGTTATGAATGTGAGGTCAGTGGCGATTTATCCCCCTTCATCTGGCACTAAAATCGAGGCAGGCAAACTTCCTTGCTGCCCACTTCGCTGTTGTGGCCCTGTTAAAACTTCAGCCGAGGTAAGCCCTTAAGCTCTATGTCCAGGCCACCCTCTACTGCTAGTTCAAGAACTTCAGAGTTCAAAAGAACTCTCGTGGCAAAAGCAGGCTTTAGTGCTGGCTTCTCTCACAGGTTTCCTATTTTCACTTCATTTTTGGAGTTCAGCAGATTCCTTACTTTCATGTCAACTCAGTGATACATTTAAAAAGATATTTTATATTAATTTTCTATTATTTTATGTTATTTCTTATTTGTTATTCAGCATTTGAGTTTTTTTAACTGGGAGTTGTTAGGGTATCTAGGCTGTTTTACTCTTGGAAATGAAGTCTAGATTAAAATTTTAGTTTGCCCTTTAGTTTCCTACCATGTAGGAAACATGGTACTTTGTAGCCTATGCAGAATTACAAGATGCCTGGTTCTCTCCTTAGTACTGTTTTTCAAGATAGCACTTTGATGGTATGGGGACTGCTACTTGCAAGGTTGGAAATGTACAGAAAGAAACTATTTTTTAAAGATACATACCTCCTCCAAAGGAATGGCTCTGCCATTTCCTTAAATGGCCCAAACATTACTCCTTTGTGTTCTTTGATTAATGATTGCTTTAGTCTGAAAGAAGAATTTGGATTTGGTTTCTTGTAAACCTGATATTGGGGATTATATATGCATGAATGAGCCTCCTTGGCATACCTGTCTTGGCTGAAAGGCACTTTCTGTTATGACTTGTCTTTGCCCAGCAACTTGTTTTCAACCAACTACCCAGTGTTCAAGGTTCAAAAATATCTTTCATTCAGAGATGTACTCTGAAATTGAACCCTGGAAAACAGGTGCAAAAGTAAGACACAAACCTATTACTGCTTGCTCTTTGAGGACAATCAGGAAGACCTCAATTATACCTTAAAGAGGCAAAATTTTATGCCGTAGTGTCAGAATTTTATAATCTCAGTATATTTTTGTAGAAGATGGAAGAATTACCTGTTAATGTGTAATTTGCACCTCTAAAACCAATACATGGCCATTAAGTTTCTATAGACAGTGCCAGCACATATTTTACTGATTTTAATTCCTACTTGACACACTTGTTGGCATTAACTTTGGCAAAGAAGTTCTTACAATACATTGCTTTGCACAGGTATCTCTTTAATATGCAGTGCAAAATGGAACAATCCCTGGAGTAAGGTGAGGGGAAGCTGTAACTGTACTATTAGGCAAGTTTGTATCTTTAAAAGCAATGGCCAGACGCCAGAGAAATGAATCTATCCCAGGGCCATCTGTGACCTGAGATTTGAAGGGATTCTGCCTTACGGTTTACTTAAAATCGGGTATAAAAAGAAGCAGTCTTGAAAGATGTATCTAAGGGGCTACAGCAACCAGTCTATATAAAGGCTGTAGTACACACCTACTCAATTCTGAGTGATGTTATTCTCTATATTTGGTGATTAGTACAAAGTTTTTACAAATGTTTGGGAATCTTTTCTGATGAAGCTGAGACCTGAAGGACGAGTGGGACTTAGCTAGGCAGAGGGAAGTACGTGTGTTTAAGGGCATGCCAGGCAGATGGGGAGAGGCAAAGAACTTGGCACAAGGAGCCAAGATGAGATCAGGGTGCTGGAGCAGACGGAGGAGGGAGCTAAATCTGGTGAAGTAAGCAAAGGTAACATTTCCAGCTCTAAAAGAAACCACAAATTAAAACTGGGTATTTTTCAGACAGTATAGTACAGCTCCTTGAAAAACAAAGTTAGGGTAGTTCCAGTTTTTACTCATGAGGACACTATATGATAAACTTAACATAAGCTTAAGGTTAATATATACAAATTATTAACTTACATAAATTAACATATAAGTTGCCTAATTCAGGGAGATCAAAGATATACATTTAAAATCGACTAGTTTTTGGTATAGACATTACCCAATATCACTTATTTGAGTGACTTAAGGTGTATTTTACCACACAAAGCAACAAACATCTTGTTTTGGATTGAGGATAAAGTAACAACTTCGTTAAGAGAAAAAATATTTTTAAAAAATCTTACATTGCAAGATTTCATTCTTGGCAAATGGTAAAAACTATTTTTTTTCACTTTTCATGCCTAATTGCTACTGCTGTAGGAATCCTTTTAGTTTGGCCCTCACAAGTACATTCCATTAGAATTATTAAAGGTAATTGGTTTTCCTTTAGCCCACTAAGGCAACCCAGAAAATAAGCAATAAGGCATGTTTTTGAAAAAAGGAAAACACTGCATAGATATTACACTGTAGGAAGGAAATACAAATAGTTTCAAACACCATCATATCAAAGTACATGACATTAGGAAGGTAGCATTTTAAAAAATAATCCTCTCTGAACTAAAGCATCTCCGTAATCCAGGTAGTGAGGGGACAGATAGAAACTACTAGAGTCCCTTCTTCTACCTAGGACTTAGTCATTGAGATCCATTTCTCCCTTAGATGTTCATAAAAGCAGTATTTATAAAATTATAAAAAACACTTTTAGGTTAACATAGGAGCTTGCATACTTAAGTTCTAGGGCAGAAAATGTGACATTCAATTAAATGCAACATGGGCCAAGTAAGACACCAACATCAGCTCTCACGTGCATAAAGGATGTTGTGTCCCTGACACATGCGGAATGTCAATTTTTCTTTCCCGTCAGAGTATGAAGTCCATATAACCCAAAGGTGACCTGATGTTACTTAGTGTAAAGTTTTAGTTAGCACTACTAGCAAATTATTAAGTTTAGAAATTTGTTTTGGTATACACTGATATAAATTTTAAGACTGTCAAATTCCTTTTTTATCTTTTTTACTTAAACATAACCAAATCTTTAAACGAATTTTAGAGAAGGAATCTGGTAACCAAAGACCAAGTGCTTTTATCAGTTACATAGTGACATACTGCCTGGATCAAATGGAAGACATTTCAAAAATACAACCATATGTAAGTATCAAAAGCCTTAAAATTTTGCATATCTGGTAAATAGCAATTTTTCTAAGAATTTAAGAAAACAGTCATGGATGTACACAAGATTCACTGAAGTGTTGTTTATAACCGAAAAGATGTAAATAGTCAAAATGTCCAATAGAGGATTAAATAAATTATGATTCATACAACAGAATAAACCAATAAGAATGATGCAAAAGACTATGCATGACCTGGGAAAGATGTTCAAAATATATTGTTAAGTGAAAAAAGCAGGTTACAAAACAGTATGCACAATATGAGCCCATTTTTATAAAAATATACATATTTAGCAAAGTAAAAGGACAAATGATATATATCAAAATATTAACAGTTATTTCAACACAGTAGGATGATTGTTGATTTTGCTTAACTACTCTCCCCCTTTTTTTTCCTATTTGAATTTTCTATAATGGAGATTATTTTTTAAATGAGGGATAGGAGGAGAGGGAGTTACTAACCTCAGATTAGCCCAAATATGCCCCCAAAGGCTGCTCCTAGTAAAGTAAATGTTTCTGTTCAGCCTGTATCTTGGAAATTGCTTCTACCTTACAAATTTGAGTATCCTTCAAATATGACATTCACTCAAACTTCCTTTTAGGCAAACTATACAATAGCAATTTTTGATATTAAAACTTAAAAAAAAAAAGCATAGACAAAAAAATACAAATTTTTACTTTAAAAAGGAAACAACCCAAGTACATACTACTAAATTATACAAAGTACATTATCTAAGTTTAGTTTATTGCAAAGATCAAGACAGCTAGGAGCCGGAGGCTTCTATTTCACCCCATTCAAAGCACTCACTCTGGCCTGCATCTCATTCAGTCACTCATGCCAAAGGTCTGACACACAATGATGCCTGACGTTTCTTGGTTCATATAGTAAAATAGGAAACTTGACATTTCAATTAAAAAGGTAAAATAAGGACATTTACCATCAGACTATAAAATTCCTCTTCTGAAAGAAGATACTATCGTACTTGAAGATATGCTTTGAAAAAAATCACATACCAAATGAAAGGGGCACCATTTCAAGAGCACTGGGACTACATTAAACTTAGATGGATTCCAACACTCATAACAATGTAACTCAAAACCAAACCTATCTCTAGTCTTAAAAGCTCTAATAACTAAAACAACGTTAACAGGCACAATGGACAGTGTAAACACTGTTAATGGGCACCAAGTTTAATAGGGTAGACAATATTTGCTTCTGCATTCACACTTATTCAATTACATTTTTTAAAAAATGGTGCTGCTTAAGCTGTGAATGTTTTACCAAAAAAAAAAAATCTCTTTTAATAAATATGGCAAATGCTAAAAATCTAGTTAGGTTACCATGCAAGATATATAACCAAGACAAACTCAAATTCATAATAAAGGCAACTTACATTCAAAATGAACTCTACCCTTATATTTTATTAAAAGGGCAAACATGAATTAACCCAGCTGCTTACTTGAATTACAAAAGTAACATGATTCAATATGAAAATAAGAAACTGTCTACAAATCTCTGACAGTAATAAATTGCAATATACAATGCATACAGGAGTCATACAGAGCAACAAACTCTCGTACAAAACAAAAATATTTTAATACCTTTAAAATCCAAATTTTTCTTTAAAATCATTCATGAAAAAGATTCTCAAGTCAGAATTAACACCTCAATTAGTCAAGCATCAGGAAGCTACATTACAGCTATTAATATACAAAGAGACATCTTTTAACCAGTCATTTCCTTCTGATGTCTCTGCTCCAGAATCATACAGACTCTCACTTCTCCACCCTCTCCATTCCATTTCTTCAGATCATGAAAACTGAATTTGTTGAACACCAGAAATCTAAGATTAGAAAATTTAAATTCAGCAGAATTAAAGAAAGAAATAGGTTAAAAGTAACATATGTAGGTTATAAACATTCAGTATAGAAAAACAATAGACAGGCCAGGCGCGGTGGCTCATGCCTGTAATCCTAGCACTTGGGAGGCCGAGGCGGGCGGATTGTTTGAGCTCAGGAGTTCGAGACCAGCCTGAGCAAAAGCGAGACCCCGTCTCTACTAAAAATAGAAAGAAATTATATGGACAGCTAAAAATATATATAGAAAAAATTAGCCGGGCATGGTGGCGCATGCCTGTAGTCCCAGCTATTCGGGAAGCTGAGGCAGAAGGATTGCTTGAGCCCAGGAGTTTGAGGTTGCTGTGAGCTAGGCTGACACCACGGCACTCTAGCCCGGGCAACAGAGTGAGACTCTGTCTCAAAAAAAAAAAACAAAAAAAACCACCAATAGACAATGAAAAATAAGGCTACTTCCCACCCCAGATCTCCAATCCCTCTATCCAAGGGAGTTACTTTAAAAATATCTTTATATTTCTATAAGTCTTCTATACAAATATAAATGTGTGTACATATTTTTAACTATTAAGGGAATACTATATACAGTTGTATATTTTGAGAAAACAGAATTTTTAATAATATTATTCTATCAGGTCCTTAATGATAATGTGTTGAAATTAACTACCTGTGATAAAAATCAATGGATATAATCAAATTTTAAGATAGTTTAAAATACAAAGAAGGTACAGTACCTGTTGATATGATGTTGTGTAAACCATAACATTTTGTTGTTGACCATCTGTGGTTATTAAGCCGGCTGGTAACTGGTTAGCTAAAAGACAAAAAAAAAAGTTAAAGCAGGAAAAGAACTATATCTACTTTCTTGGGCAGAACCTTAAGGTTGTGCTATTAATGTCTCATTATAAGTCTGCCACTTATCAATGATGTAATCTTGGGCAAAATCACAACCCCCCCCCAATTTTCCATTTTTAAAAAACTTCCGTAAAAAGCACTTTTTTTTCTATTGAATTTTCCAATTTTTTGAATTTTCCAATCTCTAAATTGTACTTTAGCTAATTGCTCATGTGTATAAATCTGCAGAAAAAGAAACCTTGAGTTCAAATTTATTTAAATCACAAGATTTTATATTACAAACTACAATTCTCAATATTCCTATCTCACATGAATCTTCACCAAAAACTAGGGGCTATGGAAATTAGTCAGAACTATCGGTGAAAGGTTATAATGTCTGCAGAATTAAAATGTTTTATACTTATCACTCACTGACTTTAACTATAAGGGCGTGAAGTAATAAAGAACTATTTAAAATAATGCTATGTCAGTCCGGGCACGGCAGCTCACACCTATAAGCCTAACACTCTGGGAGGCCGAGGCAGGAGGATTACTTGAGCCCAGAAGTTTGAGATTGTAGTGAGCTATGATCACGCCACTGCACTCTAGCCACGGTGACAGAGTGAGACTCTGTCTCAAAAATAAATAAATAATAGTGCTATGTCAAATAACTCAGCGCTGATACTTGAAAAATACCACTACAGACATTTAGTATGAATCATTGCTAACAATCTATGTGACTTGTACAATAACATCACTTACTAAATGCCTCCTCTGTGAGCTCTTCACTTAGTCCATCTGTAGCTGTGACTGCTCCACCAATTCCCTTCTCTCCTTTCATAGCCTGGGGAAGGAAAACAAAACAAAAAGCCCTTGAAAGTCACTGGTATTCAAATGAAATTGTCTTCCAAATGAGAATGCTTACTTATTGCCTAAAATTAGGAGCTTCTATTATTAACACTAAACAAAGTATTTATTAACACTTCTGGTTAATTACATATGAAGAGGCCTTCAAAACACTAACTTTTTGTATGGCAGTAATCACTACAAGAGTGTTAATAATGACCTAGAAAACCTAAAGTCTTTATGGATAAAAATAATTTTTCTAATTCCACACTGCATCAAAGGGATAAGACAACTCTACTTATAGATGAAGAAGTCTGCAAAATACCATAAATATTCAGCTTATAAATTTACTACAAATTATTCAAGTTATCACTAAGTATATACATTGGCTCTCAGGCAACTGGGCAGTACTACAGCAGCAAGTTGAAAGTTAAAAATTCCTAAATTAAAATTACAATTTGGACCAACTACCTCTAAGGTTCCATACACTCTAAGTAAGGTTCTATGAAACTGCAGATTTGGAAATGTGAAGAATTGACACACTCTCTTCCTACTTCAGTTCTTCCATGCAGATATCACTAATGTAATGGGATTCTAACACTGGGGCTATTAAGAATATATTCTGAAAGCAATGTGAACTGACACCCAAGCTGGAGTATGGAAATATATATGCTGAACTCAACTCATTTTCATAAAATTCATACCCATAGGCAAAGATAAACCTAATAGGAAGTAGAATTCAATCAATAATAAGGGATATAGTTATAACTTCTTTTTATTATCTCAAAGGCCCCAAGCTTAGCAATGCTACCTCTTTTAAATTAACAACAATAACAACAATAAGTAACATTATTGAGCACTGAACATTAATTACTTAGTCCTCTCAATTCTGTGACATAGGTACTATTAGCCTCACTTTACAGATGAAGAAACCAAGTCCAAAAGTGCTTAAATAATGTGCACAAGGTCACAGACTTCACACGTAGTGGAACTTGGGATTCCACCTCCAAGGAGTCTGAATCCAGAGTTCATGCTCTTAACCATTACATAACTGTGCTGTAGTTAGTAATAAACAAAGGAAGAAAGAAAGGACTTACTATACAGTACTGTAATATGAGTAATTAAATACTTTTGAGTATTACATAATTTCCTACAAAATGAATTTTTTAAACAAATAATATATTTAAGAAGTTACAGTGAATAGTGTATCTTATTTTCTTAAGAGCATAATGGGAGACATTTTATTTACCTCTCTGAATTTCTGAAGGTATAATTTCAGAGGTTCCACATAACTGTCGAAGCCTAAGGTGGACATGGCAAAGAGAATATCCTCTCCATTGATTGTTTTCCGCTTCTCTTGATGGCATCTTTCACTGGCTTCAGATGTTATAAAGCTGATGAACTCACTCACACATTCCTGAACACATTCTTTGGCATCTTTTGCAATCTGAAGAGAAAAAGCCTAGGTAAATTTGCAGGGAATATAACCATCACCTTCCTAACAACCTGCAAAAATAAAAGGCTATTCAGAAGAACACACCCTTCAGTTTATGACTTAATCTTTAATCTCTGAAATACATGCTAATAACATTAACACAATGTTTGCTATCAAAATTCTAACCCTCAGAGTCATAATAAAAACCTGAATACGTGAGAGAGAAGCTTTGACAACTATTCACAGAAAACGAATATAATTTAGATATAAAAAAGCAATCACTGAATGTTCCTACCACTCCAGACAAAATGTAAACTCTTACTAACCAAGTGCCCCTGGAAAATCAATCCCATTGTCTATATTCTGTGGGCTACAGATGTAGGTACCACTTGTCTACTCTAGCATTTCGTGAATGAGGACACTAGAAAATAAAAAACAAAATAAAAACTCAAAAACTAAATTCCCGTAAGGCTTAGAAAAAGAGTGAAATAACGACATATGGTAACTTTCTGACTTTTTATTATTGAGGATACACAGTGTCAGGTACAGGTTTTGAGTTTACTAAAAAGCCTGCCACCTGCCACCTCATTATATTTAAAAACATTTCTTCCCTTAAGGGTCTAGGGTCTAGGCTCTAATGGACTGATGCAATTCCAGACATACTTGTAACAGGAACACCACTCAAAATCCTTGCTACAACACACTGTCTTTCACCTCCATGCCTAGTTTACATACTGTAGAAAGTAAACAAGAGTTGCATAAATGCAGTCAAGCAAGAGAATATAATGTGAGCCCACATATATAATTTTAGATTTTCCAGTAGCCATGTTAGAAAAAAGAAACAAGTAAAATTCATTTTAATAATATATTCTACTTAACCCAATATATCCAAATTATTATCATTTAAACATAGAATCAATTTTCAAATGAGATATTTTAATTCTTTTCTTCATACTAAACCTTCAAAATCTGGTGTGCTTTGTATTTAGAGCACATCTCAGTTCACACCAGCCCCATGTCGAGTGTTCCACAGCACGTGGCTAGTGGCTACAGAACTGCACAGTGCAGGCCTTGGCCTGTGTGAAGCGATAATCAGCAGTTACATTTTTGTTCCCTTAAACCGTAAGGAGGACTTCTCATATTGGAACTTCAGGCTTAGTATGTATTTTAATAGTGCCTTTGTCAGCCTTTTCATAAGTACTTTTATAAGCTATAATAAAATAACAGAAAGGTTACTATGTAATATAAAACAATATAAAAAGTGTGACTTTTCAGACCAAGTGAGAGTAGTGACAATGAGTTTTTAAAAGTTGTTCTAAGACAAAACCACTTAAAAAAACCAGACCAGTTGAAATGTTAATGTTAATATCTATAATTATATAAAAATAGCTATTTCCAAACACCAGGATTTTTTTGAGAAAATCCTTACCACACCTTTATCAGTCCAATAGGACCTAAATTTGCTGTAACATTATAGAAATTACAACTTCCTATGGCCAAACCTGATAGGTCTGACGATGTACCTATTTTAAAAAAGATTCTTGATTCTATTTTATCTGCTTCTGATAACTGGGGGATGTGGAGCATTTGGGGACTAAGAACTGAAAATGAAACACTGTTCAGTCACTGAATATGTAGAAATGAAAGAAATATTTGATTTGCTGAAAGGCTGAATGATGGAAATCAATAGCTAACTGTATTCTTGAACTGTATATTCACAGTTTTACAGTTCCCCCCCAAAATCTAGTTAAATTTCTCCTCTATGTTACCTTTCCCGTTTGAGGTATGGCATTTTTCATTATCCTAGCCACATTTGCAATTGGAAGATATATATCTTGTTCTCTAAAACTTTCTTTTGAACCATTTGTGTCTTCATGATCATTCATGCTGTCCTCAGTATCTAAAGAAACAAAAATATTTAGGTTTAAACATTCTTATAATTTTTATTACAAGATAGAAAAGACTACCCAAAACCACCTAGAGTAACAACCATTCTGGTTTCCTTCCTAACCCTTTTTAGAGATTAGGATAAAAATTCTTTTCACAATTTTCACAGGGCCAGAACTGAACTTATTAATTTGGAACCCACTGCCTAAAATTCTTTATCTTCAATTTTGCCATTCTCCAAAAAGCTCAAATAAGATCTCTAGAGTGCCTTCAAAAGTGATCTTTCCTTTCATCAAATACTACAAGTGCTTCTCTGTGCCTTGGCTCTGACACATCTTATAACGCTTTTTAATTCTCATTTCCCCTATTAGATTTTTGCTACTTGTTGCAGGGATCAGCTTTGTGTTTCCTAGGAATGGGTATAGCACCTTCCACAGAGCAGGTGTTCACAAATACTTACTGCATGACTCAGCTATAAAACTTACTTACAGTAACCTATGGCTCCTTGAATATTGCTAGATTAAGAGGTTATGTTTATCCAAAGCCAAGTTTATATAAACATGTTTATGTAAAAATAGAAAACTTTAAGATTTATATAAACTAGTTTATATAAAATTCTCTATAGAATAGAAAAAGTAGAATTGAATATTACTGACCCAGTTGGATTACTAATGTAGTAACTAGTTTTTCAACAAAGCTACAGTAGAGATCCAACTATTCTCATAAACAGTGAATTTTCAAATTATATAGATTTAGATATAACTGAAGCTTTCAAAGTACCAGTAACATCCTTTTATGACCAAATGTAGTATTGTGTAAAGTAAACTTCCCACTCTTTATATGTACTAAATGTATAAGCAAGACACTTAATTCAATTTACATTTATATGTGTTTAAAATGATGTTATTAAAACTAATTTACTTGAATATCATTTTTAGGATGAAATAACCAATACTCCCTAGCCCCCATGAGTACCTGCTAAAAAATATATCTCAATTTTTTATAATTTTACAAATCAAAATGCCACAAAAGTAATTTTCGATATGCCAACATAATGCTGCCATTCTAATACCTGACATAGTTCAAAGTTAATACTGAATGAAAAACAAAATTAAATTTGTACATAAGTATGATAAATATAATAGCTAGCTATTTAACTCACCCTCTTAAGAACTATTTCATTTACTACATCAATTGATTAGAATTTCTCATATTTAGTACTTAAATAGGAAATTAGTAACAAAATTTAAAAGAAACTGTACAAGATTTTTAAAAAGGCATACTTTTATAATAAAGTTCTTTTCTAGGATTCATCACTCTTTTATTTTTTTTTATTTTTTTTTATTTTTTTGCTGCTATGAACATTCAATAAAATACTATGTCTAATAAAAATAACATAGAATGCCTTTTTAGACACAAGATTGCTGCTAATTTTCCTGTAAAGACAAAAGTTATGTAGAACATTGTATTAATAAAGTTTCCACTTTCTAACTTGTTTCTACTTGTGAGTTTGATTCTAATTGTGGCCTTCTTACCATCATGAGGCTGTATAACATAATGACTTCCTCCAATATAGTCTGCAGAGATTCCTAGTTGAGAAGCATCTGTTGTAGAACTGTCACCATCCATCTATGAGGAAAAACAGCTTTTCAGTACTCTTCAATAAAAGTTGTACTAACAGAATAGATTCAATGCTCACAAACTGTCATAGGATGAGTCAATTACATTTTTCATAGCCTTAGCTTACTAAAAGAAAACATTTATATTTCTTGATTTGGAAACTTTTCCATAATTTGCCAACTATTCAAGATTTCCCTATCCATCTTCCATAAGGGAAAAGCATAAGACCAACAGGGAAACAAAATAAGGAAATGAATCTAAAACATATGGCTTTCTTTTTGACTGCATAATCTTCAAATATAGTACATACAAGCAACCTTGACTTACAACCTAATTTATCCCTGGAATGACAATCAAAGCCAAAATCAGTTTAGTAAAGTCAAGTACAGTGGCATGGGCCTGTAATCTCAGCTACTTGGGAGGCTGAGGCAGGAGAATCACTTGAGCTCAGGTGTTTGAGACCAGCCTAGGCAACACAGCTAGACCCTGTCTCTAAAAAAAAAAAAAAAAAAAAAAAAAATCAGCTTAGCAGTCAAATGGAAATCATCACTTTCAGCTTTCCTGCCAAAGCCTGATTTTCCTATGCAAACCCTTTTACTCCTACTTCAAACTTCCTTTACTATCCCACAGAAATTCCAAAACAGATGATGTCTCTGTTCAAACTGTTGGTTGGAATAGGAAGCATGTGGATCCCCTACACAATTCCATACCCATACAACCCAAAAGTACACCCATGTTTTGAATGGGCCCATTCGCTCTGATTCTAGCCAAAGGCTAACTTTTCTCTTCCTCTTACCCCTCAAAATTTTAGATTCTTTAAAGTAAAAAGGAGGGGTCAGGGAGATTGGAGATTTGCATATAAAGATAGGAAAATTATAACCACAGACAAGACAGTTAAAGTGACTATTTTCAAAGAAGTCTGCCTAATTCATTTTGCTTAGAGCTAAAATAATTCTGAGGAAAAATCAAGAAAAAAGTAAATCATAAGCCCTGAACTGGCTCCATTCAATTTCACCAATATGGCAGATCCAGGAAGACCTGCTTCGCAAATACTATTCAAAACAATAGGGGACTGGCTATCTGTGAGTAAAAAATTTTAAATGTATTATCTGAATAAAAAGCGCAGCAAAAATTAAGTATAATTCATACATACTTTCAGGCTGAACAAAGAGACACTGGATCCTTTATTAAGGCCTAGGACCCAGCACAAACTTAATGTTATTAATTACAAAATTTTAGTCCTGTATAACATGTCTTCTCCTCCATCTCTGTTGGATTTTTATCTCACATTAAAATACTGGGCTAGTTTCCATGTCTTCAATAACATGGCATTTCTTTCATGCATCTGTTAACTATTATGTCTAATTTAATTGTAGATATAGATACATTTCCATAATTTATAGTTGTTTTAAGGGGTAGAAAACAGAATTCATATACCTTTAGTAATCTGTGAAAGCACAAAATACCTACTGATACTTTTAAGTAGCCTGTAAGAGGTAAATGACAAATTCAGTGACCTGATTCTGACTCTCCTACTAATCCCCTGAAAACATGCATCCCTGCCAGTTAAATGTACTTCTGTGTAAAATGGAAATAACAATACCACCCTCCCCATCTTAAACTAACGTAAATGACGTGAAACACTGTCCAAATATAAAGTGCTATTAATATCTTGATCCTAAAATGCTAACAAGAAGACATTAGGAGATCAGCCTTTAATGCATGTAATGATGGATTTATTAGCCATGAAAGAATGATCAATTAGGACAGTTGTGAGTTGACTAGTTTTTACAATGACCTAAGGAAGATCAATGTGCAGAAGGACCAAGGTGGTTGTTTACGAACCTACAAATGGAATAAAGCTTTTTTGGGGGCTGAGAGGGGAGGCAGTAACAGAAATTCTTTTCTAAATGAAATGTTCACAAGATACCGTAAGTCTTTTCAAATTAGCTGATGAGCAGGACACTGTTCAAATAACAAGGTGGGTCTGGGAGATGAATTAATTTCTAAATATAACACAAACAAAAGCATTAAAGGCAAAAAGTTTAAATTATATTCTCTTGTCATGCACTGGAATTAGCAGCAGGATTATCATTTGGACTAATAGCATTAACCTCTGTAAACCTCAGTCTTCTAAAAATGAAGGTAAAAGTATTTTATAGAGTTGTCAGAATTGAATAAAGACTAGAAAGCTACTTAGAACAGTGCTTGGCACTTAGTGTACCCCATAGACATTCAATCTCATCCTCCCTCCTTTGAAGAGAACCTGCACATCATCTGCTTAACTATATGTGTCTCTGGTTCCTTAAGTTTTAGCTCTTGTCATTTTACACCATCTGTCTTCCTCTCCTGTTTCTATCATTAAAATCTCACCCTAGGCCAGGCATGCTGGCTCACACCTATAATCCTAGGACTCTGGGAGGCCAAGGTGGGAGGATCGCTCGAAGTCAGGAGTTTGAGATCAGCCTAAACAAGAGTGAGACCACCCCCCCATCTCTACTAAAAATAGAAAAAAATTAGTTGGGTGTCGTGGTGCGAGCCTGTAGTCCCAGCTACTTGGGAGGCTGAGGCAAGAGGATCACTTGAGCCCAGGAATTTGAGATCACAGTGAGCTATGATGATGTCGCTGGCACTCCAGCCAGGGCGACAGAGTCAAAAAAAAAAATACCACCCTAGACTTCAATCCCAGATTCCTTCTGGAATCTTTCTTATTTAACCCATTCTGCAATCCAAAAACTAATGTTCCCTTCTTTGAAGCTCCATGTCACTTGGAATCTTTCATTCAATAAATAAGCTTAATCTTTGATGCTTACAATATGCTAGCCACTTTCCTGTATATAAGGAATGATGGAAAAAAACTTGCTAGTTACACCCTAGGTGTAAAACCTCCTACAAAAATTTACAAAACAGATTGTAGATCATAAGTAAGCCAGCCGACAAATATTTACTGAGTGAGTACTTAATATTTATCATGGCCATGCTATGTGCTGGTCACACAGTTGTCAACAACACACAAGGTCTGTGTGCTCAGCTTGCAGAGAAGACAAATGTTATGTAACCTAAGGGGATGGCTGAGGGGGCAGAGAGCATAGCCAGTTAGTTCTTCCAGCGCATAGGCTCTGGAATCGAATCTCCTAGTTTGAATTCCCTGCTACTTACTGACTGTGAGACCTTGAGCAAGCTGAATGAGAACAGGACGTAACCTCTCACAGGGCTCCTGAACAGGTTAGGAGATAATCCCTATAAAGACGGCACAGGACAATGGGAGCACTCAATAAATGTTATATATAGCTATTCAATAATTACAAATAATTAACTAATTGCTAATGCCAAGTACTAAGAAAAAGAAAGATGTTTTGTTACATGCTATGTGAGCTTATTCCAAAAGGGACCTCACTAGTCTGAGGGGCCAAAGAAAGGCTGTCTTAGGAAATGACATTTAAACTGAGACTGGAAGATTAACAGAAATCAGTCAGGCAAAGAAAGTTGGGAAAATAATGTTCCAGGCAGAGAAAAACAAGAAATACAGCACTGGTGGACTGGAACGAGCCAAGCAGCAGCTGGATCAACCAGTGCCTTGTGGATAAGGGCAAATCAAAAAGGAGCTTTAAGCAGATCTTTTTTTAAAAGATCAGTCTGGCTACAGTTCAGTACAGAAAATGAGCTGGAAGGGAGCAAGAACAGGGCAGAAAACTAGAGAGGACTACAATGCCACGGTTAGGGCAGGAATCCAGGCAAGATAATGATCACTCCCGCATCGGGTCCAGGATGACGGCGCCGGAGATCAGAGAAGCAGAGCAACTAGAGAGCTTTTTCACAGGGAAAACCATCAGGACCTAGTGAGTGACTGAACAGACAAGAGGAAGGACCAAGGATAATGCTGGGATTCTCAGAGCATGGGAGAGGAAAGGAAGAGGCACGCTGGGCAGCACAGAGCCTCGCTGAAGCTGAGGACCATGAATTTCCAGTGGCACCCACATGTCCAGGTGTGGCACTTAACAGGCCTGGCATGACAACAGAAAAGCTAAAGTGTTGCATTTCATCTAGGCAAAGGAAGGAAAAGCACATAGGATAATGACAAGAGAATGGGTAAAATGATAAACCATTAGATCCAAGAGAATTGATAAATATGGACAAAGAGTAGTTAAATCCCATTAAATTCATTTTAATGACTATCCTAATTATTCAGTTGAACTGACAGTATTGTTCTCTAAAATATTCTAGGAAATAAGTGTTCAGCTGGCTAAGCTGATACATTTTTATTCCATTATTTAATATAGCAGTATTTAAATTAATGCTAATAATCTGTTGCACAAATACAGTAAATAGTGCCCTTTTTAATATGTTTACATTTATTGAAAACTTTCTAAATGTCTCATGCAATGTTCACAACCCTGTGAAGCAGGTGAGAAAATGGAGGTTTCCGAGGCTAATGATTTGCCCAAGGTGACACTGTAAATGGGACTGAAATCTAGAGCCTCCAAAGCCAAGTACTTTATAGTTTCATTCCTGGTAGTTTTTCCTACAGTCTTTAAGCCTAAATCTGTAATTTGTCCCCCTTCGATTCTAAGTCTATTGATTATATATTGAAAACACTTAAAGGAGCTTCTCAAACAAGAACAGAATTTGTGAAATGGTTAAGAAACACACAGGACAGCAGTTAGCAGCACAGGCTCTTAGGAAAGATTGCCTGGGTTTGAAGCTTGGCTCCCCACTTACTAGCTGTGTCTTTGAACAAGTTATTTTCCATCCTCTTCTCTCCATTTTTAAAATGGGGTTGCTCTCAGAAGTTACTATATAAAAAGCACCTAGCGAAGTGTACGATACATAGTAGAACTCAGTAAATGGAACCTAGTATTATTATTATCCCTTCAAAGTTCTCTTCATTCTTTCCATGCAGAGTTTTCTTTCTCATAACTTACCCTTTCACTTGTTCTCTGGATCCCATTTCTTTTATCTCTTTGAGGATAAGAAATAAAACAAGGATTCCTCATCTCTAATTTATCTCCACTTCTCCTTGCCAACCTCTTCACTCTTCCTTCAACATGCTTAGTCTCCCTCATTAAACTCACATATATACATGTAGATATATAAAATCTTAATTCTGCTCCACACCTTGTCTAGCTATCATTCTCACCCTGACAGTCATTATACATACACCTCTTCATTCCTATTTAAACTCCCTGACACGTGCTTTTTAACCCCAACACAGTAGTCAAACCACTCTTAAAAGGTGCCACCTGGCTTACGCCTGTTATCCTAGCACTGTGGGAAGCCAAGGCGGGAGGATTGCTTGAGGTCAGGAGTTCTAGACCACCCTGAAAGAGAGCAAGACCCTATCTCTACCGAAAGTAGAAAAAATTAGCTGGGTGGGTGGTGCACACCTGCAGTCCCAGCTACAGGAGGCTGAAGCAGGAGGATCACTTGAAACCAGGAGTTCAAGGTTGCAGTGAGCTATGATCACACCAATGCACTCTACCCAGGGCAACAGAGTGAGACTCTGTCTCAAAAAAATAAAAGCCGCCACTGATCTTATCTTCATCCTACTTGACTGTTCTCTGCAGTGCTGGCTACTTGTGGCCCCACATTTATGCTTGGAATTCTCTCCTCTCTTGATATCCACAGCAAATAAATATTCTTTGGTGGTTTATTCTCCCCCTCCCTAATTGTTAGTTTCATCCAAGGTTATCATTATCTCTTTCTTCCCTTACTCTCTTAATGAACTCACTAAATGTCACTTCTATGCTAAATCCCAAATCTACAACCAATATCCTACCTGCCACTCAAGCAACTCATGCCTGTAGAACATGTCTAATATCCCATCACTGCAAATTTAAGATATTAGGAATTGAAACTCACCTTCCTTTTCAACTATTGCAATTCTATGAAGAATAATATCTTTCCACTCTGCCAGGCTAAATATACCCACATCATCTTAGGTTCTTCTATCTCCTTCAAGATCTACCTCATCAATTATCTCCTTTAAAATGTCTCTGGGATATGCCCTCCCTTTCCTATTTCCACTGGATTACCACTTAACCCACCGTAACATATTGTTTTAAGACTAATCTCACTACAACACTGCTTCTATAGCTCTTGAACCTATTCCTAAAGGTTCCTAAAGGCCTCCTACATCAAATCCAGACCTCATTTTCTAGGTGACCAGATCCCCACTTATCCTGATTCAACCTGTTTCTTGCTCTTTTCTATCTTTCAGGCTAATAAATATCTTAGCGCTATAATGTGCCTTATTTAGGGATCACTGAATGTAGTTCTTTCATTTTGGGAGTGAAGCAAGCACAGGTCAAAGAAGTTGTGATGCCCAAGGTCACAGATACATAGTAGTAGCAGATCCAAAACTAACTATCCAGATGGGCCAAGTGTTATCTCTTTACTACATTATCCTGTGACATCTCCACTTGAACTGTGCACCTAGACTCCCCATCTCCTCAACTTAAGTTACTCATTCCTGCCTCCAGGCTTTTGCTTTTGGTGACACCCTCCAACTATCCAAATCCCACCCGTACTTTAAGGCTCAGTTTGAGGCCTACAGGCTCTCTCCACGACATTCCCTACTACCCAGGCTCACCACGCCTCTCTTTTTTCCACCTCTACTGCACTTAGAGTCAGCATTTTCCATTTGGCATCTAACTGTCCTCTAAGTATTAGATTCAACTAAAGCCCTACCAGCTACACAGCCCCTTAACAGCTGGGAAAGGCTTTCTACTCTGTAGTCTCAACAGCACTTGGGGGCCCATGGGAAACATTTAATACATACAAATAAATGACAATAAGGAAGCAAGAGGAATGAGCAGAGGAACTATCTGTCTAGACTTGAAAGGCATTCATACTATCAGGCATCTCTAATATAAATCAGTTATAATCTTGTGTCCAGCCAATTACTGTTTAACTCTGATTAACAATCAAAATGGTAAAACATACTTACTGTCATGAAATACTGTCAGAACCGTATTGTCAGTGGTGCTCAAGAACACCTGTCTAAAAAGGTGTCCAATCTTTGCTCAATTTCAACCTAAAAGATAAACATCTATTAGTAGTAAATATGTATAGCCTATAGGCTTTCTTTCTGGAAAATTAAAGGGGGCATGTATAATTCTGTCTACTAATCTTAATGGATGCATGGTGTAAAAGGATACAAAAAGTAGGCACCCAATAAATGTTTGTTGAATTGGTAGATTTAATCTGGACAACTTATAAAAAAAGTTAATTCCATGGAGGGAGGGGGCAATTGCTTTTCCAACATAACCCTGAGTTTAGTCATGTTCACATGACCAAATATTCCTCATAATACACCAAATCCAAATAGGGGCCGCCAAAGAATGTAATATGCAAGAGACTGAAAATTACACATCTAAATTACTTAAAGTATTAACACACCACTTATCAACTGCTTTGGCAATGCTTTTCTTACTGTTTCAGAGTGAGATTTAGGCACTCTATATCTCAAAAGGGGGAAATATTTATCTCAGAATAGAATGCTTTTAAATTAAGTATCTCAGATTATACTGGAAAGATGATAGAGTCTGCCCAGAAAACATAAAAAAAAAAAAACCCAACACAATCAAGACCCTTATTTTTAATTTTGAAGCACCACCATTTTGGACTAAAATCACATCTGAATAGCACTTCAGTCTCACAGTAAGGCATAAATAGCTGAATAAATTAGTATCAATTGCAATGTTACAACCTTCATTTCTCATTTGCTCTTTTCCTTTTTTCAAATGAAACAATTAAATGGGGGGGTTGAGGGGAAAGGACAAAACAAAAACACATCTTTTCAGTGTTAATTTTAAAGAGAGAAGAAATACTGACATGCATTTAAGCATGAAATCCAGTAAGTAGCAGAAACAATTGTAGCCACTGAATTCAATTTTTAAAATGCTATTATAAAGGTCCAGGCAGCAAAGACTGCTTGACATCTGTTATAATATTAAAAGTAATTTCTAATTTCTTTTTTGATAGTGTCCTCTAACTCCAAAATTGCCCAGAAAAGTCCTTCCTTATAGCTAGAAATGTTATTTTTTTGAGGGTGTCTTTAGGGAAAAAAAGCCCTCAGAACACTTAAAATATAGAAGCTATATATATTTATGTATTTCGCTTGGAAGGGGGTGTGGGGGAATCACACCACACCACATTCAGTCACCCAAATAGTTGATTCAGTATATATTTAGATTCAGTACATTAAAGAAAAACACTATCACCTCATATGGTATATATTTTCTTAAGGGCAGGTTATGATATATGTAAAAGCTCAAGGGAATGCATACATCTGTTTAATGTTTGAAGAAATGCAAATCTGTATCCAAGAAAAGCAGTAGTCCCTTCCTCCACCCTCCATTCTTTGGCATCAACAACCAGAGTTTTGCATCAATATACAGCAATTCTTAATTTAAGCTACAAGAGCAGTGCAGGGAAGGAATAATTGCCTTTTAAGGAATTTTAGTTAAACTTTCAATACTTTACTAATAAAATCCCTATTTGTTAATGCCACTGACATTGATCAGTGCACTTTATGTTGCTGATTAGTTTCCATACTAAGAGAGCCAAAACCACCCCAGTGATTTGTGGCACGAACCACGGAACTACGGAATCCATGCGGGTTCGTGGGATGCCATTTTTTTAAAAGGTCGCATGCCACCTAACCTTGTTTAAATTACCTTGGTAGAGTACTCTGGGCGAGATTACCATTTGTGGGTGCTCTATAATTCTTTGTTCTCGGAGACTACCGTTCCTAAGGCCCTGCATATCCTCCCGCCTCCCACCACCGATGATTAAAACCTCAGTCCAATCCGAAAGGCTTCCTTCCCACACCTTCGGGGCAAGTCCAGGGACCGCAAGCCGCCAGATGGCTGCATTCTTTACGTGTAAACCAGACTGCAGGGAAACCAAAGCCATTCCTTCCTCCCCGGGACCTCGCTTCCTCCCCACGCAGGTGCCCGGGGTGGCCCCGGCCCCAGGGCCGGGTCCGGCCGACCTGTCAGTCCCCCGAGTGAGGGGCGGACGCCCCTGGCGCGCATCCCCCGACTCGCCGGGCCGACCTCGGCCCCCGAGCCCAACGCCCGCCTCCCGCCCGGGGTGCGCGGGCAGACAAAGCGGCCGGGCCCGGCCACGGCCCCGGGGGAGGGGGGCACCCCCCCGGGGACCCGCGCGGCGGCCGAGGCCGAGGGGGCACAGCCGGGGCCCGGGACAAGAGGCCCGGCCCGCGTCCCCTGCCCCGCGGCCGGCTCCCCGCACAAAATGGAGCCGGCCGCGGGTGCCGCCGAGAGGGGTGCTCCGACGGTGCCCCGCAGCCCCTCCTCGGCCACGGGCCCGGAGCTCAACGGCAGCGAGCGGGAGGCGGCCTGGCCCGCGTCCCGCCGCTCCTCGGCTCGGCGCACAAAGAGCCGCGCCGCAGCCCCGCGCCCGCTGCCGGCCCGGCCCGCAGCAGGAGCGGCCTCGCGGGCGCCGGCCGCGGCCCCGGCCCGGGCGAGAGGGCGGGCGGGCGGGAGGGAGGCGAGTGCCCCCGGCCGCGGCGGCGTTGGCGGCGGGGACGGCGCCGGGAGGAGACGGACATTTCATTCGAGCTAAAGTGGAGTCGGTTTAGGAGCGATCATTGGCCGAAGCGAGACACAAACCTCCAATGCAGCCCTGGTTGGCTCCCGTCTCCAATCGGCTGTTTGGTTGGACAGAAAATGGCTGCGAAGGAACCAGTCCCAGCGCGGAGCTCCGCTTCCAGGACTCGGCCTCCCCTCCCTCCGCCGCGGGCCGCTTCCCTCAGCGCGACACCCTCCCTCCGCGCCGCCCGCGCGCCCGCCCGGCCCCGCCCCCGGACGCGGCCCCGCCCCCGGCCCCGCCCCGTGCGCCGAGCGGGCGGCCGAGCAGAGCGCGGCACCGCGGGGCCGGTAGCGGCTGCGCTGCGCGGGCGGTCGGGCTCCGGCTCCGCAGGGGCTTCTAGGGACCTGGACCCGGCTCGCTGTCAAGGGCCACACAGGCTTGCCCCTTAAGGTCCCACGGCGTTTTCCCGGGCCTGTGCGATCTTGTGATTTCTCAGGCCTCCCTCTCTTTTGAATCCCCGCCCCCCCACGTGGAATTGTCTCACCCGCCCGAGTCCAGCGGGCCCGCGCCTAGATTTTTCAGAAGGGGAAACCAAGGGCAGAGCTGCTGCTTAGGGCGACACCCCAGCTACCGCGAGGGTCTGAACGGCAGATACCTCCTGGAACGTCTTCGGCACGTCGTGGTTTCCTTTTGTCCCTGTTAAGGTTGCCAGATGCACAGCGCTCCCTCTCACTTGGTCACCGAGCTCGGGTGTTAGTTTTCCAGATTTCTTGTGAAGATACGTTACCTTTCCTCTTCAGGTTTAACAGGGTGCTCAGTCTAGCCAGCCTTCACCCTGAACTTAAGTTGCTGCATTTTCTACCCACCTCCGCCCCCATAGTATTGGCTTTTCCCAACCAGATGACATTTTGGCTGCAAGAATCCGTGGCCCGTTCTTGCCTCTGTGTAGCCAGGCTCCTTCGCTGTCTTTCCCTAACTGCCGTCCGGGTCGAACTTCCCTGGGCTGCGACCATCCCAGATGGGGGGTGATCCAAACACCACTCACTGCAGAGGACCGCGGGATTAGCTTAGCTGGGGCTGGGAATCGCGTTCCCTCTGCTTGCACTAAACAAGTGGCCTGGCGCCACGTTTAACTTTCCAGCTTTGGTCATTTAAAAATAGGGAGAGATGTTTTATTGACAGAGCTCCTACTGGTTCTCAGCATATCTAAACATTTCCGGACAAGTAAGGAAGCAAGGACAAATGAAAGCCCCCAAATTGTGGCAAGATGAGTAAGTATTAATAGCAATGGCACTATAGAATCAGACAAGCTGATCTGAATTCCAGCTCCCCTTTTTACTGGCTTGTGACTTTGGCCAAATTTCTATACCTCTCCATGATTTCCCCACCTTTATAATGGGGGTAATACTAGCTACTTCTCAGGGTTGTTTGGAATTAACATACACATAGAAAGCCGTGAAAAAAAGTTGACTTACATAACCTAAGATCTTTTTATGACATGAATTTCAATCTCCATCACACTTTTGAGAACTGTTATTTGCTAAAAAGGAGTAAAATTGGCCTGAGTTTAATTCCTCACTTTCTCTATGTTTACCCATAAAATGGAGTTTTAGGAGTGAAATGATGTGCTCAAAGGTGGCAAATAGAAAAACAGAAGTAATGGAATTGGGAGAAGTATGACTGTCCACACATTGGATGGTGAACCAAAAGATGCAAAGATGACAACTTTCTCTGAGTTAATATATCAATTCAGTACCATGGATCTAATCTGCATGCGTAATCCAAATTCAACAAAAAGGTACTTTAGCTCACACTGTTTACCAGGCATTGTGCTAAGAGCCCCAGGGCTACAAAGGTGAATAAAGCACTCACTCCCTTACCCTTGAGAGATCCTGTCTCGACAAGCTGTGTTCTCTGTGCCTTCTAGATGGATATTCAGGAAGCCCCCAATAAATGTTCACCATTTTTCATGATCACATGGGGAAAGAGAGAGGCCAGGATCAGCATTTAGTCTTGGAAAAAACACGGCAGCTAACCTAGTCTTTGCATTCCAGGTCAGAGGACAGGTGATTGTGTGTCTTTATTCCGACTCCGTACACCACAGCTGCCCCTGAGTTTACATCACCATTTATATTGGAGTCGTAATTCAGCAAACAATGGAACAGAATCCCTGGCACAATGATGACTTCATGGTTGGATTTTACTTTACTGCTTCAAGGAGGCCTCATAAAAATTCCCACAAGGACAGTGTCTATTATAGTGTCGTCCCCATTTCCACCTTCCTGGTTCTACTCTTGCCCCTCTCTTCTCATTCCAGTCTCTGCACCAAGGCACGGAACGATCTGGCCTCTGCTTCCTTTTCCCAGCCTAGCTTGTGGCTCCCCCCGCCCGCCATCTCACCACCTCCTAGACCCTCTGGCCTGTGCACTGCTCCGCACACACACACACACACCAGACTCTCACCTTAAGATCTTCATTGGCTCCTTTCAGCTTTGCAATCTTGCCTTTTCAAAGGATCTCCCTGATCCTCCTTCTAAAGTAGCCCCACCCAGCTACTCTCTATCATGCCATCAGCTGTAATATCTCCGTGAAAGTAAATAGTATCATGCTCACTCCAATGCATTTGGCCTAATTGGATTATCTTATTTCCTTGCTGTCCATAAATACACATATCCAAAACAGGAATGCTTCTCATTACCCCCACTACTACCACCATGGCTCAAGTCACATCTCCTGTCATCAGGATGACGGCAGTGCCTTGTCTGCCTGCTGTCCCTCAGACCTGACCACAGCAGCCAGGATTTCAGATGTAATATAAGTCAGAGAATTCAGAAAATGTAAGTCAGATCCTGTCACTCCTCTGTTCAAAACTCTAATAACTCCCCATTTCCCTCAGAGGAAAAGACAAAGACTTTACAGTGGCCTTGCAAGGTGGAGAGTGGCAAGTTCCTTCGTTCCAAGTTGAACAAAAGAAAAAACTGGTTGTTCTTTGGTCATAGTGTCAAGTAACCACCAGAGTCTGTTTTAATCAATCAATGACAGTCTTGCTATTCGTGACTTGCTTCTAAAAATTAGTCAATCGGCAACAGCCACACTCCACTAATCCTGTTTCCACAGCTAACAGTCAGTTCATCTCTGAATTGTCCAGCTTCTAAGAGTTTGCCAACCTCTGAATCCTATGCTTCCCAAAACACTGTATAAGAGCCACAGATTTCTTTGTTCAGAAATACTGTGTCTTACAAGTACAGCTGTTCTCTGCTTAGCGAGAAATATATTCAGCGCTTAATTGTTTGTTTCTGATGTGAATGGTGGCCTCTTCACTGGACAAGGCCCTATGAGATCTATGATCTATGCCCTTTCCACTCCCCCTCTAACCTGCTGTCCTCTTACTTTCTCCTTTGCCCTCTCCACTCCTTGCTGTCCTGCTGCCAGGAATCCTCCTGCCTCAGGGCCTTTGCACTGGCTATTCTATCTCTAGTACACTCTCCCCTCATATATCCACATAGCTTATTCCCTGACCTCCTTCCATATCTTAATGAGACCAGCCCTGATCATTTACCTAAAAATTGCAATTTCAACTCCATACCCCCACTCTCCTATCATCCTCTAACACTGTGGTCCCCAAGCCCTGAGCTGTGGACCAATACTGGTCTGTGGCCTGTTAGGGACTGGGCTGCAGAGTTTCCCCTGACCCCCCCCCATACTGGTCCGTGGAAAAATTGTCTTCTATGAAACTTAGGAACTGGGGGGCCGCACAGCAGGAAGTGAGGAGTGGCAGGCGAGCAAGCGAAGCTTCATCTGTATTTACAGCTGTTCCCCATCGCTCATGTCACGTCATGCCTGAGTGCCATCTCTTCCCCACCCCTGGTGCCAAAAAGGTTGGGGACCTCTGCTCTAACATACTGTATAGTTATTTATTATGTTTATGGTTTATTGTCTCTCTCTTCAAACTAAAACGTAAGGTCTATGAGGACAAGGAATTTGCTTGTTTTGTTCACTAATGTGTCCCAAGCATCTAAAATAGTGTTCAGCATATAATAGGTACTCAATAAATATTTGTTGAATGAATGGACTTTTAATGTTTCGTCTTTTTAGAATGTAAACTCCTTTAGTACAGTGACTTTGTGTTCACCACTGTATTCTCAGAGCCTGAAACAGTGCCTGGCACATAGTAGGATCTCCATGGTATGTACTGAATGAATGCATGAGCAGATATTGGATAAAACTATATTTCTTTAGAGATGGGTCTTGCTCTGTCACCCAGGCTGGAGTGCAGTGGCACAATCAAAGCTCACTGCAGCCTTGAACTCCTGGGCTTAAGCGATCCTCTTGCCTCAGCCTCCCAAGTAGCTGGATCTATGGGCATGCATCACCATGCCTAGCTAAATGCTTTTTTGTTGTTGTTGTTTTGCCCAGCTAACTCCTTCTTTTTTTTTTTTCATTTTTGTAGAGATGAGGGTCTCACTATGTTGCCCAGGCTGTTCTCAAACTCCTGGCCTCAAGCAATCCTCCCATCTCAGCCTCCTGAGTGGCTAGGATTACAGGAATGTGCCACCACACCTGGCAAAACTATTTTTAATTGATAATGTAAATGACCCTGACATTACCAAACCCTTATGCACCATCTTCCTCCGTAGAAACACAGTTAATGAACACATTTAAAATGCCTCATGTTTAGAAAGCAACCTTTTCTTGGAAAATAAAAAATAAAAATAAAAATAAAATAAAATGCCTCATGTTATTATGATGTGTTAACCAAAATACCCAAAACATATTCCTCACTATTTCCCCATGGATTAGTTAACATATAAAGGTGATTAAAATATTTTTGATCAGCTTGAGAAAGCAACAGGATCACACTCCTTTCTAGGGCTGCTCAGGCCAAGGACCAGAGGAAAACCTTGTTTCTGATAGGAAAGATCAGAAAACATTCTCTTTTCATTTCTTTTGCTTTTTGCCTAAACTGTTAGGTCTTTTCCAAATTGTTGTCCCTGTCTGCCGTCTCTCTTTAATCTATTTAGTGTAACATGGCCAGATTAATCTTCCTGGAAACACAGTTCTTATTGTATTATTACCTTTCAAACATCATGAAAATAGCTCCCATTTATGTGTTCACTGTGTATCGGGCACTTTGCTAAATGCCACACGCATGTTTTCTCACTGCAGTCACACAATGACCTTATGATGTAGGTGTTATTTGCCCTATTTAAAAGACATGAAAACAATCTCAGAGTTTAATAAACCAAGAAGTCACACAGCTAGAAGATAGGGGAGCCAAGTCTTAAAGTAGAATATCCTCTTAGTCTCCCCTCACCATAGGTCCATTCTGGCCCCAATCTCTCTTATAAAAATCCTACCCATTCAAAGGATCTGAACAGAATAGACATTTATTTCTCCAGGGAAAATATACAGATAGCCAAAGAGCACACACAAAGTTGCTCAACATCATTAGTCATAAGGGAAATGCAAATCAAAACCACAATGAAATATCAATTCACACCCACTAGGATGGCTACCATCAGAAGGACAGATAACAAGTGTCGTCAAAGATGTGGAGAAATTAGAACTTTCATACGCTGCTGGTGGGCAGAGTCACTGCGGAAAAGTCTGGCAGTTCCTCAGATGGTTAAACATAAAGTTATCATTCAACTCAGCAATCTACTCCAAGGTGTATACCCCCCAAAAATAAAAATATATGTCTGCACAAAAATTTGGAAATGAATGTTTGTAGCAGGTTTATTCATATATCCGAAAACTGGAAACAACCCCAGTGTGCATCTAAACAAATGTGATATATCCATGTAATGGAATAATATTTGGCCATAAAGCGATGAAGTTCTAATACATGCTACAACATGGATTAACCTTGAAAACATTATCTAAGTGAAAGAAACCAGACACAAAAGACCATAGATTATGTGATTTCATTCATATTAAATGTCCAGAATAGACAAATCTATAGAGACAGAAAGCAGATTAATGGTTGCTTAGGGCTAAGGGAAAAGATGGGGGTGTAGTGGGTGTGATAGCTAAAAGGTAAAGAGTTTCTCTTTGAGGTGATTAAAATGATGTGGATATACTAAAAAACATCAAATTGTGCACTTTAAGTTGGTGAATTGTATGTTACATAAGTTATATCTCAAAGCTATTGCCAAAAGAATCCTACCCCATTGTTAATATCTTTTTATATGTGAAGCACATATGCATTGATAAGCAAAACACTAAATTCCCAATACGAAAATGAGCAAAGGACATAAAATAGAAAACTCATAAAAGAAAAACTACAAATGGCTCATGCACATGTGGGCGGGGGAAAAGGCCGAACCTCAAATGCCAATTAAAACAAGAAGAAACCTAACAGAAGCAAAGAATTTTATAGCAAAGATAAAGATGCACATGTGGTGAGATGGACATTCTTATACACTGATGATGGGAGAGCTTTCTAGAAAGCAGTAAGTGTACATTGGCAGTCTTTAGGTGTTCTTACTCTCCTAGCAAAAAGAAATCTATCATAGGAAATAATTTTTGATGCAGGCAATAAGGTAATAAGATATTCATAAGAGCACTGTTAATAATTTTTTTAAATGGGGGAAAACTATGTAGTAAGCAAACTCTAAAATGGCCCCCAACAATCCCCACCTCCTGGTGTTCACACCTTTGTGTAATCCTCTCCTCTTGGGGATGGGCTGGACTTGCTGACTCACTTCTAATGAATGCAATGAAGCAGGCAAAAGAGGATGCCACTTCCAAGATGTGATTACAAGAAGACTGTGAATTCCATCTTGGGTAAACTTTCTCCTCCCCCCCCCT
>CM052440.1:13761359-13773195 GCA_028533085.1 Varecia variegata | reverse complement strand
CACAGCAACCTCAAACTCCTGGGCTTAAGCGATCCTCCTGCCTCAGCCTCCCGAGTAGCTGGGACTACAGGCATGCGCCACCATGCCCGGCTAATTTTTTCTATATATATTTTGAGATGTTCATATAATTTCTTTCTATTTTTAGTAGAGACGGGGTCTTGCTCTTGCTCAGGCTGGTCTCGAACTCCTGAGCTCAAACGATCCACCTGCCTCAGCCTCCCAGAGTGCTAGGATTACAGGCATGAGCCACGGCGCCCGGCCGGAACTTATTTCTTAGTGAGTCCTCACGGTGGTTTCTTCTATGGTGTAGAGTAGTGGATGAATTGGCAATACATTTTAGGGGTAGAACATTTTGGTGCAAAAAGGGAATAGTGAAGAAATAGGGCTCACTCTTAGGTGGTTGGCTTAGGTGACTTGAATGGATAGTGAGTGGAATGGGCTGTGGAGTAGAGTGTTTGGTTTCATGAAAGTTGTCAAAATCAAAATGGAAGTCACTAATGTTAAGAAAACCTGACAAATAGAACTGGGGAAGGCCATGAAGAAAGGGGTCTCACACTGGTATGCCTGGTAATGAAAAGGAATCTACAAGAACCACAACCGTGCACAAAGGCTACTGCAACCTTACACAGAAAATACTTCTGTAAGGACATCTGCCCAGCAACTGCCTGTCCAACCTCCGACTGGCGTCACTCTTGTTATTGATCTTTGTAGCCAAGGATAATTATTTCAAAACAATTGTGTAATCCTCCGCATTTTTTCCTTTAAAAACATTTGTCTTCCTTTACCTTCCTGAATACACACGTAGCTTACTATGGCATGGATATTCCCATTGCAATGTTCTATTCCCAAATAAACATCATTTTCTCTTAGATGGCCTCTGTCAATTTGTTATTTAGGTTGACAGTTTAAAATCTTTGTGCTACTAACTATGGCTGAGTGACCTTGGGTCCACAGGCAACATATTCTCTGTGTGCCTCAATTTCCTTATCTGCAAATTGACAACTTTCCTCATCCACCGTGCAGGTAAAAACCTAAATCATAAGGTTGTTGGGAGGCATAAGGTAACATAAAGGGCTTAGAAGAGTGCCTGGCACATTGAAAAACAGCCAAAATTGTTAGCCATTATTATAACTGTTGTTACAGCTATTGAGATGAGGACAACTGAAAAAGAAATCAAAATTAAGAATGACTGTGAGTACTTAGAAGGTGTAACAGTTATTAATATTTCTCTATTACGGTGGAATCCTGCTATCTATTAAAGATTATGTAGTTTAACCAGTTATGGGAGTGATTTATACACTATGTGATAATTAACACTGTGGATATTAGAGGCGCCTGAGGGAAGGAATAAAAGGCTAGTAAATTGTAATAGGGCCTCCAGGGAATGTCTCTAGAAGGCAGGGTGCTGAGACAGGCTGAGCCTGGAGGGGAAGGAACTGCAGAGGGATGTGGAGAGGAGGAAATGGGATATCCCCTCCCACTTCTGACACCAGGACAACTCCTGAGGACCTTTAGTGGCTCTTGGCACAGAGAGGTTATGATGCCATGTCTCCCATATGGAATTCAAAATAAAAAGGACACTTCACTGTAAAATATGTGAATGGAACCCCCACAACATTCTTGCTTTCCCATTATGGGCACTTTAATATGTTTTTTAATATCAAGTTCTTTGTTTAAAAATTTCTCCTCATTTTCTGATACCCCTGCTTTGTTGATGATCCCCAAACACATTCTTGGTTTGCATAATATGTGATCCCACCTGGGGAGTTTTTGTCACTGACTCCTCACCCCTTGCCGTGTGCTTGGCTGACTCCCACACATCCTTTGGAATTTAGCTTAGAAATCACCTCCTCCAGGGAGCCTTCCCTGATCCTCCAAGACTAGGTTTTGTAATTATGTCCATCTCTTTCACACCTCCCTCTGTAATGTTAATTTTTTGAGAGCCAGACCAGGTCTATCTTTTTCATCACTGAGTTCCCTGTGCCTAGGACAGGGCCTGGCTCAAAGCTGCATGAAAGTTTGCTAAATGAACAAATTATTGATTGAGTGACCCCCACCTCCCCTGACACCTCCACATCCAGCAAGCATCTGACCAAAGTTATCCAGACAGTCAGTCTGTCTCCAGAACCCTTACACTTCAGCTCCCTTAAAGTCTTCCCAGCATGCCTTTGATTTGACATTGATTGAGTTCAGTGAGAATCCAATCAAAGGATTAAAAACGGTAAGCACAGACAGAATTTACACACTGAAATTTCTGAGCAGAGGAGTGACAGAGTTTAAAAAAAAAAAAAAAACACGGCATTTGTGACCTCACTCTGAGGAGTCCTGAGTTTTATGAAATTTCAAGTCAAGGATCCCCTGCAAACTGCCCCTCCCAACTTGGCACAACCTCCCCTTAATCACTCTTCCCATATAGAGTTTTCCTGGCTGGAAAGAAAGGCTCCTTCCACTTTGGATCGCCTATAATCAGTCAAAGATTCATCAGCAGAATTGCTGAGAAATTCTTGAAACCATCTAGCTCAAAGGTTACAAACTCCTACCCGGCCAGTGTGGTCTTTGGAGGCAGCACACAGATTTTTATTTCACTTACATGAGTTTGGGGAAAGAAAAGGAATTTAAATGTCTTTTGGGGGCCATGGCTTCTTTCCTGTGCCCCAGCCCCCACCAGCCCCCACCTTCTACAAGGCTACTTCTCACATTTATTACCCACCTGGCCTCTGAGGACAGATGGGAGTTTTGGCCACCGATGCCAGTTGAACCTCCAGCCCATCCCAAGAATTGGTTTCCCAACCTTGACATGTAGGGATGTCTTTCCCTTCCAAGCCCAATTCAAGTCTTGGACTTCCCCTGGGAAACCCATCTCTACTCCTCGCTCACTGCTTGCTTTTTCCTGCTGGGTCTTTGTGTTTTTCACTCTGTTATTCGTTGTGCTCAGCATCACCAGCGCAAAGACAGTAAACCCTGAAGGGGCCTGCCATTGTTTTTCATCCAGAACAGACTCCCCCTTTCTCCTGGGAAACGTGTCCCGCCCTGGCTCTAGCAGTAAGGTTCCAAGGGGAACTGGCTGCCCCACCGACTTACAGATCCCGCCCCCGTGTCCCCTGGGGATATGCCCAGCATTGGGTGCCCGAGTCAAGCCAGGCCATGTGTAGTCCTCCACTGCCCCTCTCGACACAGCCATTGACCCAGGCTTGACCCAAACTGGACCAGAACCCTTCCCCAGGGTTTATAAACTTGGCCCCAGGGAAAGCAAGTGTCAGTCTCTCTTTGGTGTCAAAGTTGGGTGGAGCCGGCCTGGTGGCTGTTGCCTGACTCACCAACAGCCCTGGAGAGAAAACCAACACAAAGAGAATAGCAGAGAGGAGAAATGGAGGAGCCTCTCTGTAGAGTCCAAATCTGTGGTTCTCTATGTTGTCCAAGCTCGTGCTAGTTGGGTTTTCTGTTGCTCGAAGTTGAGTCTTAAGGAACACAGTCCTTTGTATCCCTGTTGAGTACGGCCCTAGACATACTAACCATAAAGGGGAAGTTAATTTTGTTCATTGTGATACAGCTTGACCATCTCCTTTCATCTGAGTTAAAATGTACCATCTCTCAGGTACTGAGAAATAATTATTAAATACAAGGCTTAGAATTAGGGAGACAAGACTAGTATCCAAGAAAGAAGCAACGATGAGTAGAAGTACAAAGAGCAGGAAGCACACAAAAGAGTTCAAAAGGGGGAGACACTTGTGAACTGGACTTTACATTTTTAAGATTTTCAAGGCCGGGTTCATGGCTCCCACCTGTAATCCCAGCACTTTGGGAGGCCAAGGCAGGAGGAGCACTTGAGGCCAGAGGTTCAAGACCAGTCTGGCAACATAGTGAGACCACATCTCTATAAAAAAAGTTTTTTTTTATTTAGCCAGGCATGGTGGCATTTGCCTGTAGTCCCAGCTACTAGGGAGGCTGAGGCAGGAGGATGGCTTGAGTCCATGAGTTTGAAGTTGCAGTGAGCTATGGTCAGGCCTCTAGCCTGGGCAACAGAGCGGGATGTTTTTTCACATTTTATGGCACTAGAATAGAGCTTTTACATTTTACCATTTGGAAAATTATTAGGTAGAACCTCATAAAGTAGGCCTTATGCCTGATGCTAAATTGGTTCCAGACACCCTCTCTATCCATGGCTCTTTTCTCCGATCACTGCTCCCAACAACAGGGGCAGAGGTCGGTGTTCATGTTTGTCCTAAGATCACTCTAAGGATCTTAGTACTATAATCATGGCAGACACTTATAAAAATAATTTTTGTGTCAATGTGGTTGATAGAGTAGATGTCTCTTGTGCATATAGCACACACTTGTCTGCCCAACACACCTTTCCACCCTTCCTCAGGTAACATCACTCTCCTTTGGGGGCAATCGCTTGTCCCTCACTCCAACCACACAGTCCTAGTGGGTGCAGCCAATCTTATTATGGGGATACTTGCCACTAGCTACACTAATCATAGTACCTCACCTCCCCCAGCCATAGTGATTAGCTTGAGTGTGGCCCAAATCAGGCCAAACAAGCCAAAACACCTTCTGTGGTTCATGGTTTTTTGTTTTTTTTTTTTTTAAGAGACAGGGTCTCTTTTGTTGCCTAGGACATTGCCAAGGTTGGTCTTGAATTCTTGACTTCAAGCAATCTTCCTGCTTCAGTCTCCTGAGTAGCTGGGATTACAGGTGCAAGCCACTGCACCTGGCTCCATGCGGTTTTAAAATCCAGATCTAGGGGAAGAAAAAGCAAAAAGTTTCCTTTCCTCTTGGGTGGTGAAGCCATGATGTCACCCAGAATTCCCAACTGGTACCTCCCTTGAAATACAGAAAATACTTGCCTACTTAGGAAAAGGAATTCAGAGAAAAGGAGCGAGAAAGAGAAAGAGAGGGCGCTCTCCCTCACTGAAAATCCCTGAACTTCTCTAGTTCCTGCTTTCTAAGGCTAAATTGTTGAGCTTCGATTCTGAGAACTACTCTAGTATCCAATAAATCACTCTCATCTTTCTTTTTTCCCCCTTACATTAGTTTGAATTCACTTTCTGTTGCTTGCAATCAGTCCCAGCGAATATATAAATTGTCTGGGATCTATTTTGGTTTTGCTTGAGGAGCATTTAGAGAACCCAAATGAAAAGCCTGCAGTTTGGGAACAAACTTTAAGAACCCACTGTTTTCAAGAGGACAACAGAACAGACTAAGAGAGAAAAAAATTTTAAGTGTGAGTGTATTTTGTTATCCCTTATAATAGTAATAGCTATCATTACCTATGAGGTAGATAATTATCTCTGCTCCACAGAGAAAACTGGCTCAGCAAACCAAGCAGCTAGGAAGTGGCAGGCCTTGACCTCAGATCTCTCTGATTTCAAAGCTTAAACTTCATTTCACTGGACTATTAATAGAATATGTTCCTGGCATGAAAGGGAAACTTTTCCTTTAGCCTAACATATTTTCTGGAAAATACTTGAAATCAAATGTTGGAACTGGAAATCCCTGCTCCATGGCTCTCATTAACAGTTAGTCAGCTACACGTGTGTTCATTTTTAGACAGCTACAGGAATTATAGCAGAATCTACTGACTCATTCATTCCTGGGACTCCGAAAGAGGTCCTGATTGTTTATTCATCAGGAGCCAGGCCTGGGGAAAGGCCCATTTGAGAACAGACAGATCAAAAGTCTATCTGAAGACATAATGATGAAAAAAATTCTTTTTTTTTTTTTTTGAGACAGAGTCTCACTCTGTTGCCCGGGCTAGAGTGAGTGCCGTGGCGTCAGCCTAACTCACAGCAACCTCAAACTCCTGGGCTTAAGCAATCCTTCTGCCTCAGCCTCCCGAGTAGCTGGGACTACAGGCATGCGCCACCATGCCTGGCTAATTTCTTCTGTATATATTTTTAGTTGGCCAGATAATTTCTTTCTATTTTTTAGTAGAGACGGGGGTCTCGCTCTTGCTCAGGCTGGTCTCGAACTCCTGACCTTGAGCGATCCACCTGCCTCGGCCTCCCAGAGTGCTAGGATTACAGGTGTGAGCCACTGCGCCCGGCCGAAAAAATTCTTAAGTGTCTAGGGCAGGAGTTGGGAAACTATGGCCTGCCCACTTGCCGCCTGGTTCTATAAATAAATTTGTACTGGAACACAGGCAACCACGCATTTATGTCTTATCTACGCTGCTTTCCTAATCCAGTGGCAGCTTAATAATCCTGCTGCAAAGTTTACAATATTTACTATTTGTCCCTTAAAGAAAAAGTCTGCTGACCTCTGGTCTAGGGGCAATGCTTGAAACAAAGAAGTTGAGAGCCAGCACAACAGCTTTTAGGCCACTTCTGCCCCAAAAAGCTCTTCCAAGCTGAACTAACTGCCCTTGGATCTGCCCAGCAGAGAACATTCTATCATTCAATGAGCAATCTTATTGTGATCTGAATCACAGTACATCTTGTTCCCCACCCCACCTTCCCTGCTCCTGCCCTGCTGCCCTCTTTCATTTTTTCTTTCATATTTGGTTTTCCATGTCTGTAGCCCAGGATGGGAATCTTACCTCTGCCTCTTACTCCCTAAGTCCCATGTTCACTTCTGGCCAGCTCTATTGCCACCACCTTCTTGCAACTGGAACTCAAGCCCCACTCTTGAGTTTGCCTCTGGGGAAAGGTACCAGCAGGAGATCAAAGGAGAAAAGAAAGTGAGGTTGGGTGTTTATTTCCCTGCTCTTTCCTGCTGGGACTCTGCCTCCCTCCACCCAAGGCCACAGTCCTGGGAGGGCCACTCCCTCCATTCAGCTACTCTCCACAGATTCTGAAACTTACCCTTCCCCTTGCTCCTTCAGACCTAGGTGCCAATGGTTTTCTGCAGGTGCTAACCCTGGGGACTAAGCTGGATCCTATCAGGTTTCCTAAACCCTCCCCACATCTTTGTAAATAGTCCTGTATTAGTTATTAATTGTAGTGTAAGGAATTACCCCAAAACTCAGTGTCTTAAAAGAGTAAACATTTATTATCTCACATAGTTTCAGAGGGGCAAGGATCTAGTAGCGGCTTTGACAAGAGGTTCTGGTTTAAATTCTCTCATGAGGTTGTGGTCAAACTGTTGGCCAGGGATGCAGTCATCTGAAGGCTCAAGTGAGGCTGGGAGATTCACTTCCAAGCCCACTCCCATAGCTGTTGGCAAGAGGCCTCAGTATCTAACCACATGGGCTTTCCAAGGGCTGCTCGTGACGTGGTGGCTGGCACAAGAGAGAGCACCAAGATGTCTTTCAAAGCTCATCTTGCCAGTGACATTGATAAAATAAAAAATCAGTTATCCATATATGTGTGGGTCTATTTCTGAACTCTCTATTATGTTGCATTGCTCTATTTGTCTGTCTTTATACTGATACCACACTGTCTTGACTAATGCAGCTATATAACACATCTTGAAATGAGGCAATGTCAGTCCTCCAACTTGGTTCTTTTTCAAAGTTGTTTTGCATACTCTAGGTCCTTGGCATTTCTGTATATATTTTAGAATCATTTTGTCATTTTTTTAAAACAAAAAAGCCTATGGTGATTTTAGTTAGAATTTAATTGAATAGCAGTTTGGGAAGAATTGATATTTTAATAATGTTGAGCCTTCTCATAAACACAGTATATCTCTCTGTTTGTCACAATCTTCTGTAATTTCTCTCAGCAATGTTTTGTAGTTTTCACTGTTTAGGCTTTGCAATGCTTTGTCAGATTTTCATAATTTTTTTTAAATAAATGGAGTTTATAAGGAGAACTAGCTGGAATGGTAATTGTAACTTTGAAGTAGGTGAAGAACATTTTATATTTGTCAGGCACATTTATTTTTATATTTTTCTCTTATATAAAAAATTTAAATACAGAATTCAGAATGCAAGGAAGGACAATGGCATCTAAAACCTTTTTTTATTTCTTTCAAAGTGCAAAAGCAGCTCAGACTGTTAGAAATCCCAGTTTTGTTCCATGAACATTGCTGCTGCATTTTACACATGGGTAACTCGATTTATGCCTCTTCACCTTAAGGTGACTGTATTATTTAACAAGTTCCTGGACCAGTATGATTTTTTTCTTTGTGCACTCAAATTTTATACATGAGAGGATTAAATGTTAACATGCTATCATTCTTCTAAATATTAATAAAACATTTAAAATGTGTTTAAATAAGGCATATAGGAGTGTGGGTTTGCAGGACTGAATGTTTAATGTGAAAAATTGTAGCCTTCAATTTTTACTCAATCATGTATGTTTAGGGTAGTACTATCACTCATTCTTTCTTTCTTTTTTTTTTTTTTTGGAGACAGAGTCTTGCTCTTTTGCCCTGACTAGAGTGCCGTGGCATCAGCCTAGCTCACAGCAACCTCAAACTCCTGGGCTTAAGCAATCCTTCTGCCTCAGCCTCCCGAGTAGCTGGGACTACAGGCATGCGCCACCATGCCTGGCTAATTTTTTCTATATATTTTTAGTTGTCCAGATAATTTCTTTCTATTTTTTAGTAGAGATGGGGTCTTGCTCTTGCTCAGGCTGGTATCACTCATTCTTTGTAGAGGGTTTTTTGGTTTTGTTTTTTTTTTTTTAACTTTGCTTTAGGCAATAGCATCACAGGAAATTACCTGGGTCTTGGGCTGCCTTGGGATTTGAAAGCCTACAAGACTTAGATTTTCATAATTTTGGAATCCATTGTAAATGGCATAATTTTTCTAATTTCAATTTCTGATTGCTCATTGCTGAAACTTTTGTAGAAATATCTTGTGTTCTGAAACCTCACTTATTTTAGTAGGTTTTTGGAGAGTCCACTGGATTTTCTACCTGAATGAATGATCATGTTGTCTGTGAATAAACAATTTTATTTCATCCTTTCCGATATAAATACATTTTATTTCTTCTTTTTGGCCAGAACCTCCGGTATAATGTTGAGTAGAAGTGGTAAGAACAGACATTCTCGTCTTATAACTGATCTTAGGGGGAAAACATTCAGCCATTCACCATTAAGTAAGACATTTTCTGTAGGTTTTTGATAAATGCCCTACAGCAGGTTGAGGAAAATCCATTCTACTACTTCGCTGTGAATATTTTTTTTAATCATAAATGGATGTTCGAATTTATCAGATACATTTTCTGTGTCTATTTTTCTATATCTTTTTAGTTTGTTAATATAGTGAATTACACTGATTTTCAAATGTTGAATCAACATAACATTTCTAGATTATGATGTATTATTGTTTTTGTTTATTGTTAGATTTGATTTGCTGACATTTTGTTAGAATTTTTGCATTTACCAATGAGAGATATTGGTCTATAGTTTTCTTATAATATCTTTATCTGGTTTTGGTGTCAGAATAAAGCTGGTCTCATAGAATGAGTTGGGAAGTAGTCTCCTTTTAAATTTTCTGGAAGAGTTTGTATAGAATTGATATTATTTCTTTCTTAAATATCTGTGAGAATTCACCAGTAAAGCCATCTGGGCATATAGGTTTTTTGGTAGGAGGTTTTAAACTACAAATTTAATTTCTATGTTTCATATAGGGTTATTCAAGTTATCTATTTTTCCTTGAGTGAGCTTTGATAGTTTGTGCTTTCAAGGAATTTGTCCATTTCATCTAAGTTGTTGAATTTGTTGGGATAAAGTACGTATAAATTTGTATCTTCCTCTTTTTATATAAACATTGACTTACTCACTTTACTCCATATTTACAGGGGAAAAAAGTATATTTAATGTGTGATATGGTTAGGTACTATTTTAATGTTTACTATAACAGGTAGGCAAGCCTACAAAAGCTCTTGAAAAAGCCAAGCCAGCTGCTTTTATTTTCCCACCCAGACAAAATCCCTCTCTAAACTGGGCCAGCCTAAGGTCAACGAGCAATTGCAATCCGCTGGCAGAACGTGGGGAGCTTCCTGGAATGGGGAGGATATGCAATTCTTGCCAGAAGTCGTTTCTGTGAAGAGCAGGGTTCAGGGTCGAGTCTTCAACACCAGACGTTTGCGATAGGCTTTAGGATTTGAGGACCCTTCAGTTTCTCAGAAAGTAAGGATCTCAAACAACATTGGTTGTTTGGCTCTAACAATAACCGCGCCTTAGAATGAACACTTCAGGATTGTTTTGCTTGTTTACAGACTCACAACAACCCCACGCAGAGTAAGGAAGGAGGGTAAGTTCTACCTACTACTGGAGGCAGGTGGCCAGCAAAGGCTAGAGGTCAGGGTTTCTGGCAGGGAGCAGGGGGCGGGGACAGGCCGGGAGGGGGCGGGGCTCGGCGGGATGGGGACCGGGTCCAGCGCGGGCTGGAGGGGACAGGCTGGGCTGCTGGGGGTGCGGCCCCGCAGGTCCCACCCAGCCCCTGAGCCCAGCCGATGCAGCCCAAACTCTTCCTGCGGGGACTGGGGGGAAGATTCCTCCGGCTGTCCCACCTCCCTCAGGGCTCCCATAACCCAAGGCCGAGAACGAGGCGAGGCCTCTGGAGTGGAAGAGCGAGGAATGGAGGCGGGAAGGGCAAGAGGGGGTGCGAGTGGGTAGAATAGTCTGGAACACTCATCCCTTTTACACGCAGTCTCAAGCTGCTCCTCTGCATACAGGCCTCTCTGGGACAGCTTGTCTTCTACCAATGTCTGCTCTGCCTTGTTACTAAGTCTGATTTATTTGCTTTAATTGATTAAATTAAATTGACTTAGGAAACCTAAATGCAATGGCAGTAGCTGGATGCACGGGTAGGGGCACCGAACCGCCAAAGGCGAGGTGGGCGAGGTTATGTAAAGTAGAGCAGAGTCAAGGCTGCTGCCATCGGAATAGTCTGGTGCAGACCTGTGCTGGCTAATTGTTCCTGGATAGGAAGTATATTAAATTCTCACTGGAGCTATATAAGCTGAAAAGTTCTAGATCAAATGAACGAAAGTCTAAGCTGAATCATAAAAATAGAGAGCAACGGCCCTTAATCATTTCCTGGATTGAGCCAATTTACAGCCCCTGAACCCCTTGAATAAAGGGGAGGCCAGGTACCCTGAGGAAGGACCCTGGTACACGACTGCAAATTTATGCTGTTAATCTTTCTCCCCAAGGGGACTTACGGTCTTTTACCACTGCGGTCCCCAACCCCCACCCCCACCCCGGCAGTGCCCTGTTAGGAACCGGGTGCACATCACTACCTGAGCTCCGCCACCCAGTCCTCCCCACGCGCCCCCAACCCCGTCTGTGGAAAAATTGTCTTCCATGAAACTTAGGAACCAGGCCGCACAGCAGGACGTGAGCAGGGATGGAGCCAGCAAAGCTTCATCTATATTTACAGTCACTCCCCACCGCTCCCATCACCCCATAAGCTGTGCCTCCTCGTCCCCATGGAAAAATTGTCTTCCATGAAACCGGTCCCTGGTGCCAAAAAGGTTGGGGACTGCAGTTTACCAGGATAACTGTACATTGGAGAAGAGAGTATTTCCTTTTGGGGACTGCACACTGGCTCTGAACTGACACTGATTCCAGGAGACCCAAAATGTCACTGTGGTCCACCAATCAGAGTAGGGGCTTATGAAGGTCAGGTGATCAATGAAGTTTTAGCTCACAGTGGGCCCCCAGAACCATCCTGCAGTTATTTCCCCAGTTCCAGAATGCATAATTGGAAAACACATTTAGCCGCCGGCAGAATCCCCACATTGTTTCCCTGACCCGTGGGAAGAGAGCTATTATGGTAGGAAAGGCCACGTGGAAACCGCTAGAACTGCTTCTACCTAGGGAAATAGTAAACCAAAACAATTCCTGGAGGGATTGCAGATATTTGCACCACCATCAAGGACTTGAGAGATGCAGAGGTGGTGATTCCTATCACATCCCCATTCAACAATTCTGTTTG
>CM052440.1:13733997-13760859 GCA_028533085.1 Varecia variegata | reverse complement strand
TATGTGTTTTGGCCATTCTTCTGTCTTCTTTTGAAAAATTTCTGTTCATATCCTTTGCCCACTTTTTGATAGGGTTGATTTTATAAGCTTGATTTTTTCTTGCTGATTTTCCTGAGTTCTAAATAGATTCTAGTTATCAGTCCTTTATCGGATGCGTAGCATGCAAAAATTTTTTCCCATTCTGTAGGTTGTGTATTTACTCTCATGACAGATTCTTTGGCTGTGCAGAAGCTTTTTAATTTAATCAGGTCCCATTTATTTATTTTTGTTGTTGCTGTGATTGCCCTTGGGGTCTTCTTCATAGATTCTTTGCCTAGGCCAATGTCTATAAGAGTCTTTCCCACATTTTCTTCTAGAATTCTAATAGTTTCACTCCTAAGGTTTAAGTCTGTTATCCACCATGATTTGATTTTTGTGAGAGGTGAAAGGTGTGGGTCCTGTTTCAGTCTTCTACATGTGGCTATCCAGTTTTCCCAGCACCATTTATTGAATAAGGATTCTTTTCCCCAGAGTATGTTTTTGTCTACTTTGTCAAAGATTAGATGGCTATATGAGGATGGTTTTATATCTGGATTCCCGATTCTGTTCCACTGGTCTGTGTCCCTGTTCTTGTGCCAATACCAAGCTGTTTTAATAACCACAGCCTTGTAGTATAGTTTGAAGTGTGGTAAATTAATACCTCCCATTTTGTTCTTTTAGCAAAATTGCTTTTGCTAAACGGGGTCTTCAACGTCTGTTTTTAAAAGGCTTTGGTTCAAATGTATTTGTTTTATATATTTAAGCAAATAAACACCCAGTGTTTTCCAAGAGCATTTTGACTCTGGATTGCTCTCTGGAAAGGCAGGATATAAGCTTGCCCACAAACCCAAATCAAAACAAAGCGCCCACACCACCATTGCCACACATCTGGTGACCAGACAAGTTCACTAAATCTCAGCTGGGTTGGCAGTGCCTTAAGACCAGGGAATTTGTGTTAGTCACCTTGTAACCCTAGAACAAAGTAGGATATGCATTGGATGCTTAACATATGTTCGTTAATTGAAAGAAGGAAAACCAAAGCACTGCACTGATTGAGAACAGCGACTCTGCACCTGATGTGGCAACATGCGGTTTTGGTGTTAAAAAAAAATCACTCTTATTCATTACTAGTGGGAGTGCAAAGAGGGACCACCATTCTGGAGAAGCAATGGTAATGAATAATACTGAAGTATTATTCATAATATTTTAAAACAAGAAACTAAATATGTAACAATAGAACAGGTAATCGTAGTACAGTAGCTCTATTGGATGGACTATTATATTGATAGTTATTCAAAATAATGTTCCCCCCCCTTCTGCCCTTCTTTCCTTCAATATTGAATTTCTATAATGTCCCAGGCACTGCTCTAGGCATTTGGGATACATCAAAGACAAAAAACTCAAAGGTGCCATTTTGGTGGGGTTTACATCGGGCGGTAAGGGAATGGGAGCAGGAGACAGAGAAGATAGGGTAAGTTAGAAGGTTCTCAGTGCTGGTAAAATAAAATAGAGTAAGGTATGGGTGGGGCTTCTGTTTAAAACAGAATGGTCTTTTTGCTGTGAACTTAAAACTGCTCTAAAAAAATAAACGTCTATTTAAAAACAAAAGAACACTTCATCTGTTGGCAAAGAGGCAAAGACTGCGGTGAGAGTGGAAGCCAGGTGGTTATACGGGCGGCTCACAAGACTATGTGAGAGGTGATAGTATGGAAAATGTTTATATGAAGTGAAAAGCTGGATGCAAAACTATGCATCGAGGGAAAACTGGAAATAGTAAACATAGCAACAGTAGTTTGTTTGAAGTATGAGATTTTGGATGATTTTTCTTCTTTTCTTCTTTCTACTTCCGTGCACCAATTTACCTTTAGAGAGCATTTTTCAAGGTTTAAAAAAATTTAGGGACTTGAAGAGGCACGGGTGCCCGCTTCTGGGATGTCCCCGCGCGCCCCGCCCACCTCGCGTCCCGCCCACCGCACGCCCCGCCCACCGCGCTCTCCCTTCCCGTCCACCGCGTTCTCCCGCCCGCGGCCGGCAGGGGGCGCACGGCCTCCGCTAGGCGTCCCTCCGCCTCGCGCGTGCACCGCAGGGCGTCGCGCGCCATGGGCTGCTCGAGGAGCAAGGAGGCGGTGGCGGCCTCCCGGCCCGAGCTGAAGACCAAGAACAAGAGCGGCGGTCGCCGCCGTTGGTCAGGTACAACCGAAGGTGAAGGTGCGGCCGCAGGGCGGCGGGGCCGGAGTAGGCCTTCCCGCCATGTGTTGGGGTAAAGTGCCCCGGAGCGCCCGGCCCTGACGGTCGCGGGACCGACCGCGCGCCGCGCTGGGCCTGTCCTGCCCTGCGGAAAAAAGCGGCCTCCTCAGTTCTCCCCGAGGAACGGAGGCCGGAGGCTGGCGGGGGCAGCCCGGCTCGGTAGCTCGGAGAGAGGTAGGAGGTGGAAGGAGGAGCCCGCCGGCCGGAAACTCGGAAGCCAGACTGAGGGGCAGCGACCAGCCCGAGTTCGCTCACGGCGAACACCTTGAGGGTGTACTCTTGTTACAAGCACCATGTTGCTAAAAAACGTTAGAAGCGAAGGGACCACGCGTCTTACTGAGTCCGGGGATCGCTCTTCACCTCTCGAGAAGCCCCCGGCCCACTCACAACATCCTCCTCCATCGAGAATTTTGGAGGACGGAAGTTCCGTCTCCCCTCTTGCCACTGTCCCCAGCTCCTTGAATCGTGGGCGCATTTCCGACACCACCATCCCATTTATCCTTTTATGAGAAAGCTGCTCATATTTTCTCCATCGTACCTGTAATAATAACGGCTAATAGTTACTAAGCACTGACAGCGTGATGGTGTGTTTGAAGCACTTTACACGGGTGGTCTCGTTTCATCTTTCCAAAGATGCTGTAGGATAGGTTTGAAGAAACTGAGGCACAAAGAAGTTATGAAATTTGCCCAAAAAGTCACAGAACTGGTAGTAGGTGGTAGAGCTGGGTTACAAGCTGAAGCAATTTGACTCAGAAGCTCTGGTCATAATCATTGTGCTGCCTCCTCCACGTTTTTTTATAGATTGGAAAAGTGAGACTCAATTTAAGTGCCTTGCCCAATGGCTAGAATTATTAAATGCTGTGGGATCTGTCTCTTTCAGAGGCTATAGTTTAGTTACAAGCTGCATATGGCGAAGGGCTAAGAGAAATGGTAAAAACAGCTAAGCAGGGATGGCAGCTCCCTAAGATGATGTAGGATTTGGCAGGGGTGTCTGAGGGGGAAGAACATTCTTGCTAGGGGAGCAGCGGGGGAGACCATCCTAGACATAGGGAGGGTGCATATCCTGCTGGAGTTGAGGACTTGGGTTAAGGGAAGGAAAGGATGGAAGAGAAGGGTAGGAGCAGTTCAAGGTCAGGCAGCTAAGCTAATTTGGGGCCATCACTTGAGTTTTTTCTCATCAGTACAATGAGGAGGTTTGAGTAGGTGCCTCCCAAATTTACCTTTCATATACCATCTTCAGGATTTTCCTGATATCTGTGTACTACCTTTTATTTATTAATAGCAGTTTTCTTTAACTATATTCACTTTTATTGTGGTAAAAAAAATAACAATTTACCATCTTAACCATTTTTAAGTATACAGTTTAGTAGCCTTAACTATATTCACATTGTCGTGAAACAGATCTCCAGAACTTTTTCATCTTGCAAATCTGAAATTCCATGCCATTTCTCTAGAAACTAGACAACTCCCCATTTCTCCCTTCCCCCAGCCCCTAGTAATCACCATTCTACTTTCTGTTTCTCTGAAATTTGGTTATTTTAGATTCCTCGTATAAGTGGAATCATACAGCATTTGTCTTTTTGTGACTGGCTTATTTCACTTAGCATAGTATCTTCAAGTTTCATGTGTGTTGTAGCATACGACAGGATTTTTTCCTTTTTAAGGCTAAATAATATTCCATTGTATGTGTATACCACATTTGATTCATCCGTTCAGTACTTTCACTTCTTAAAAATAGTTTTTTATTGATGAATACCATATATATAGAAAAGTGCACTTATACGCAACTTGCTAAATTTTTACAAACTGATCATGTGCATGCAGCCAGCACCCAGCTCTGGAAGCAAACCTTTCCAGTACCCTAGGAGCTCCCCAATGTCTCTTACCCACATGCCAATGGCAACCACTACTCCAATTTTTTTTTACACCCCTCCTGCTCCCACTACTCTGATTTTGAACAGCATAGAAGAGATTCACATGTTTTACATTTACCTTTTGAAAGTTAAATTTAGGCTTGTTTTAAGCATTAATCAGTGAAAGCACTGCATTGTTCTAGATATTTTTATACATGCATATATACATAACTATTGACATTAAAAATGAATGCTCTTTTGTGTATGACCTATAAGCATCCTATTAATAGAAGCCATCTTCCTTGAGTACCACCAATGATCTGCATACCAAATTTAGTGAAATAGTGGACCACATGATTTCTAAATTCCTTTCCAATTTAAAATTATGGGCCAGGGACTATGGCTTACACCTATAATCTTCCCACTTTGGTAGGCCAAGGTGGGAAGATTGCTTGAGCCCAGATCTGGAGACCAGATTGGGCGACATAGCAAGACTCCTGTCTCTACAAAAGAAAAAATAAAATTACATGGCTAGGTTTCAAGAAACTGATTTCTTAAATGAGGCAGGCAGAATCTAATATGAGATGTTTCACAATCTGGTCCAAGTTACTAATAACAAAGTCTTAAAATGAAATGCTTCAGCAAAGCATCTATTATTTGTCAGGCACTGGAGACTCAGGAGTAAACAAGACGTGATCTCAGTCCTTGAACACAGTCTAGTGGAGAAGAATGACATAGAAAATGCAGTGTCATAATGTGTAATCATAAAGGTAGTGGGTACAAGGTACTTCAGGAGAATGGTGGAGGGAGTTAACATGGTGGCACTTAGCATTTAGTATGTATTTCTCCTGTGACACACATTCCTTTCTAATTAGCTTATAAAAATTTTTCCTGCTGGATTTTTGAGGATCAGGAATGTGTCTTGTTCATTATTTTATCTCCCACCGTCCTTGGCACACTGCTTTACAGATCAGTAAATTGTTCATAGGACAAAGGGCAATTTTTTATAAGTGAGGAATCTTCTAAAAGCCAATGCTGTTAACACTGTCCAGCTTCTATAGTGGGGAGAGGAGACAGGGTTTCTTAGAATGTGGTCCTAAGACCACCTGCAAGAGAATTAATTACATGCAAGCTAGGGATGCGTAGCTTAAAAACTTTTTTCCCTGGTCTTCATCTCAGGCCTACAAACTCAGTTTCAGGAGGCTGGGCCAGGAAGTGACACTGTTAGTGCATCAGGAGATTTTATTTCAATCAAGGTCTGAGATCACCTCAGTGAGGTGTTTTGGCCAGAGTTGAACCACCTTTTTCTGAGCAGAGGTTGCTGTCCTCAGCAGTGGAGTTGAGGCTAGGGTGGAGGTAGCCACTGCAGATCGTTGAGGCTGATAGAGTGAGTCAGATGTGGAAAGAGGAAATCGAAAGCTTTGGAGTGGAACTGAAAGATCATCCTGACTGACATGCAGTCATGCAGTTTGTAATCAGAAGATGGTATTGCATGATTTACTAGGTAATTGTAGAGTAAACTTGCTTTTTGCCCATTTTAATTAGGTAGTTTATATAAAAGTCTTTACTTATTACTTGGATTTTCACACTTGAATGTTTACTTCTTTGTATTAATGCGTACTGAGTATTTAAAGCTTTTAAATTATTTAGTCTTTTTAAAAGTGTCTTTTAGATTTATAGGTGGATTAAATCCTTGAAAGAAGGAATTAGTCTGTAATGCCTTTTCTTTATCTTCAACGAACATCAGGAAATATTCAATGAGTGTTCCTTATAACTGGTTTCTGGCTCTGAGCTTTACTTTGCTGGTAGAAACTAGTCTACAGGCGTACAGCTGTAAATCACTATCACAAATCACTCTTTGATGTTAAAAACAAACTCCCTGCTACCTGTTGGTTTAAGTGATAGTGCAGTGGTTTTCTGAAGTATATGGACACACTAAAAACCACCAAAGTATATGAACCATATAAAGTATATGAACACGTATACTTCAGATGGTGTCTATTAATGAAAAACTCAGCTGGGCAGCTGGTGGGAAGTGGTATAGACTGAGAAATAACTTGTTATGAGAAGAATTAAGAGGCTATAGTTGATGGGTTGAAACTTAAGTTTCAACTGCCCCTGCCTGTCTACAGGGACAGGCAGGTAATGTAAATGAGTGAAGCAGGCAGGTGGTAGACAATAGGAAATGGTGGAGACTGGAGTGAACTGAGGAGAGAATGCTCTACAGAAGGGGCCAGCTCTGCTCAGCTTCCCTTCTCTGGGTGGGAAGATGAGTCTAGTGTTGTCAGACTTGATTTTTCAATAAAACTAGAAATCCATATTTATTTATTGTTTTGGGGACTTCTTCCAGTTTGTAAATGTTAGCAATAATTCAATTAAGTAAAACACAGTACTAATAGTTAAACAAGATGTGATTGCAGTTAAATATTGCCTGTGAATGTGTAGAATAATGTCAAGCTGGCACACATTAAAAAAAATAACAGATGGTGCCTTTTGAATGTATGAGAGGAGTGGTCAGGGCAAAAAACAAATTTTCTTAGATGTAACAGTGCAGAGAAATAACTTAGTGAAGAATGTAATGACTGCTGTCAAAGTATAGTTTTCAGAACATTCAAAACATGATTCTTGTACAAAAATAAAAAGAACATGTATAAAAACTTATTAATTTATTAACCCATCAATAAATGAAGGAATCAATAAGGTGATAAAGCTTATTTAAAGGCAAATTCAAGGAATATAGACATACCTAAGAAACGTTGAATTGAATTTGCTAGTACAGTCATTACAAAAAGCTGGTTAATGTCCTACAGAGTAATAAAACTAACTTTTGGGATTATTGAACAGAAATATATGCATGAACATGAAACTTCAGTGTCTGGACTCTAGTAAAATAGTAAATAGCAAAGTCAAGTGCAGATACACTCTCTTAGAGAATTAAATGATCCTTGGGTGGGCTTGTTAAACGTGCTTCAGGATGGCACTGAAAGGACATTTAGTCAACTTCGTCCTTTATTTCCAAGTTTTGGATACTTTTCTTAAGATTGTGGATATTACACCATAGCTATGATTACCTTGGAATTATTGCTAACTTATATAGTGGTATTTTAAGCTACTTAATCTCCTTAAATGTGCCACCAAAATTCTTTTTCAAGTATGTGCAGGTTTAAAACCACTGTGAGCAAATTGAAGGCTTGCCCCACTCTATAATCCAGTTAATGATTGTTTCATTGAGTTCTTTATTGCAAGGATTTGTTTGGAAGTGGGCACAGTGCTCTTGGTCATCAAGTTTGTTTTAGGTTTACAGAAGTAATCTTAACTATTGGAGCAAGGGCTAGATTTCATTCTTTTACAAAATAGAATGAGATCAAGGAAGGAGGAGAGTAGAAGGAACTAGAACTTAGTAAACAGCTCTCTATTCCCAAGTCTAGTTTGTCAGAAACATAATACTGGACTACCGCTGTTGGGAGAGCAGGGAGCATGGTTTCATTATACCATTCCTCAACAGGGTTCCATGGGATCTTTCTGCATGTGGTTTGTAGACTGGTAATTCAATCCTCAGGATTTGGCGTGGCTGATCTGGGTAGGAGGGGCTTTGGTCCAGGTGAAGCAGAATGAAAGGAAAGCTGAACTGGGACTTGGCCTTCGATCAAGCACCAGGAATAAGTGGTAGAAGCTCTTGAATTACTAAGAGGCAGTTGGAGGTGGGGGCTGGTGAGGAGGGAAGCATGAGCCAGCTGCATCTGGTGGCTGGTTTTAGGGTACAGTAGCTGGAGCAGGCTTGCTAAGGAATGCTAATAGTGTTTATTAAAACAACAGCAACAGCAAAGGCAAATCAATTCCTCTGGCCCTGGGTGAGGACAGAGTAGTGTGAGAAGGGGAGGGGGTATATTTTAAAGGGAATTGTATGTGAGATTGTTTAGTTTTGCATTGCATGTGAGATTGTTTATTTTTGCATAGGCATCATTCGCATTAGATTAGATCGAAGCTGTAACTCCTGGTGAACTTTCTCTTAAGGATAAAGGACCTTTGACAGGTTTAGATCTCCTTTTAGGCATGTAGCACAATTTTTTTTCCTATTCCCTGACCTTGCCAGGCTCCCTCACTCATCTGTTCATGAATGTTTGGTCTCCTGCCTAGAATACCCTTCCTTCTCTTTGCTGAGCAAACTTTCCTCACCCATCAAGACCCAGTCCAAATGATAGTTTTGTGATTCCCTAAGTAGAGGTAATTTTGCCTTTTGTGGACACCTGTGGCCCTTCTCATTTCTGTTATAGGACATTTAGTATATTGTGTAGCATATTCTACTAGACTGAGCAAGGATTCAGAATTCAACTACCCCTATTTGGGGTAGTTGATGGCACATAGCAGATGCTCAGTAAATGTTTGAGTCAGTTGAGTCAAGTTATTCCCTCCTGTCTTGTTTTCTCCCGATTGTTGATCGATGCAGGAATCTCTCTTTCTCCCTTGGAAACTTTTTTTATGTAACTCTCTTGCCTTTGTTTGGAATCTTACAACGGGACACCTCAGACAGATAAAAGTGCCATTGTTATGAGGGTGAGAGAATGGGGACTTTTTACAGGTTATTTACAACATCTTGTATGGAACATTATATTTCCTGGTAAAATATCAGTAGTTTTTTGAAGGAGGGGATAAGTTCTGAGTTAGTCTTGTAAACTAGGTTACATTTATTCATTCAACACTTAATAACCATGTTGTATGTGTTAGACATTGTTGTAGGTGGTGGGGATACATGAGTAAATACGTACTTACAGAGTTGTTTTCCAGAGTAATGTACAACTTCTGAGACTTTTTATGAAAATAGTAATATTTATCAAATGCTCATTATGATCTAGGTACTATGCTGAGTGCTTTATATGTGTTAAGTCATTAAATCATTACAATAAGCAGATGAGGAAAATGAGGCCCAGAGAGGAAAAGGGCATACAACGAGTAAGTAGTGGAGCCAGGGTTCTCATCTGGGAAAGTGGTGTTCTTAACCACTGTGCTATACTGCCTCACTTAGTAGAGTGGTTGGGCATGTCTGATCTAATGAGAACCTGGATTCTTCCATTCCCTTATAGGACTTGAAAGTAAAGCATTGTTTTCTTATGAAAATAAGCAGTTGAATTAAACGGACTACCAGTATCTGGAAACAATAGAAAATGGAATGTATTCAGGACGGTTTAACCTTATATTCAGGACAGGTAGAAATTAGTCAAAGAAATGTTTAAGAAAGCCAAAAATGTCTGGCTTAGGTCTTGGTTGCTGAATTCTGTGGGCTTGCTGATCCTTGCCTATGAAGCAGTATAGAATACCTTTATCATTTCATGTCCACAGGTTCAGTCACACCCCTAGAACATAACCTTGAACTGGAAGAGCTTGACATAAAACAAGTTAGCTTCTAAGGTCAATCCCCAATATAGGACCATCTTTACAGATCTCTCCTGTTATATTTGAGGATACTTATTTAGTTAGATTATAGCTCCACAAGTCACTTCAGAGGGTGTGGAAAGAGAATTACAGTCAAGAGAAGAGAGTTCTAGTTCCTGTTATAACATCAAATAGCTGTGTAATCTTAGACAAGTTCCAGTGCACCTCTGGGTTTCATCATTTGCAAAATAAAGTGAACAGAACATTAAATCCTTTCAAGCTCTAAAATTCTGTATGTCTGTCTCCCAGAAAATTAAACATGAAGTGCATAGGACATGTAATAATTCTAAATAAAAATATCTGGCATTTTATAGGATTCCACAATATGCAAGGTAATTTCACAGGTATTATGTAAGACATGTCTTTTTTTCAGCCTTGGCTCCTGAAATGCATGCTTGAATGACTGACTACTGAGGTTTTAACTCATTCACTTCATTTTATATGGGCAAGTCAGTAACTCAAGATAGCAAAGAAAAACTTGTTTTAAAGTAATAAATATATTAAGATCCAAAATACTGTCAATTGTATTTGAAAAAGATTTGGGTATAGAATTTGTATAAATTCACGTACATTTCTAGACCAGTTCCCTGAAAGGAGTTATCCTTAAATTCATGTCCCTCTTCTATGTATAAGATTTCTATTGCAGTCTTTTTTTTTAAATAATAACTGCTCAGTAATAATTATATCTATTGGAGTATCTTTTTAATTTTATTTTTAAATTAGCATACAAGTAAAATTGACTATTTGGTGTAAGTTTTATGATTTTTTCTTTTTTTGAGATAGGGTCTCACTTTGTCACCCAGGCTGTAGTGGTACAATCATAGCTCACTGCAGTCTCGAACTCCTGAGCTCAAGCGACCCTCCTGCCTCAGCCTCCCGAGTAGCTGGGGCAACAGGCACTTGCCACTACACTGGCTAATTTTTTCTATTTTTAGTAGAGACGGGGTCTTGCTCTTGCTCAGGCTGTTCTCAAACTCCTGAGCTCAAATGATCCTCCTGCCCCAGCCTCCTGGAGTGCTAGGATTACAGGCCTGAGCCACCACGCCCAGCTGGTCTGTGGTTTTCTTTTTATTTGATGTCCTTGTCTGGTTTTGGTATCAGGGTAATACTGGTTTCATAGAATAGGTTGAGAAGTGTTCCCTCCTCTTCTGATTTTGGGAAGAGTTTGTGAAAAAGTGGTACTAATTCTGTTTTAGATATTTAGAATTCACTGGTGAAGTCATCGGAGCCTGGGCTTTTCTTTGTGGGAAGATTTTTGATTGCTGATTCAATCTCTTTCCTTGTTATAGGTCTGTTTAGATTTTCATTTCTTTTAAGTCAGTTTGGGTAGTTGTGTCTTTCTAGGAATTTTTCCGTTTCACATAGGGTACATAATTCATTGGCATACAATTAATTGATCATGTGGTTTTTCTTTTTTAGACTGTTAAATATGAACAGTCGAAGCCAGCCTTGCATTCCCAGGATAAACCCCTCAGGGAATATTATTATATGTTGCTGGATTTAATTTGCCATTACTTTGTTGAAGAATTTCACATCTTTGTTGATTTATAGTTTTCTTGTACTGTCTTCGTCTGGTTTGGGTATCAGGGTAGTACTGGCCTCATAAAATAAGTTTGAAAATGGCCCCTCCCCTTGTATTTTCTGGACAAGACTGTATAGGTTGGTAGAGTATCTTTTACTAAGTTTTTTTCCCTTATGATATTCTGCGTGTGTGTGTGTGTGTGCATGCGTGTGTAAAAGAGAAAATATTGCTGAATCAAAGAAACCTCATTTCTTATTTCTAAACCTTTTGTGAGGGAACTGGAAAGACTGAGATAGTTTCTTTCAAAGCCTGTTGTAGGTCACATTGGCTAAACATTTTAATATACTATGATTACTCCATTTATTGGCTATTCTCAACACTCAAGATAACATAATATGAAGAATGCAAAATATTTTCTACAGTTTTGCATCAAGCATGCTTAGTGAAATTGTGAGAGTTATTAGTCTAGTATAGGTGAGAGAAGTGTTTAGTTTAGTTCTTAACTGGTATTTAGTATGTGTGTGTATGAGGGATCAGTTTAGTAATTTTCCACAGATTCCTTTTATATTTTAATGACTATAATTCCAGTTTTACAATCAGAAGTAGGACCTACATTTTCTTCCATGTGTATGCTTTTTGTCTAGAAAAGACATATTTGCAGAAATTTTGTGTGTTATCTAGACCAGCTTTTATATCACAGATAAAGAAATTAAAGCCCAGAGGGCATTATTAAGCCAAGGATATATCTCTCACAAATGAGAAAAGTCTGATTTCTTAAGTCGTTTTTAAAAGGCCATATACTAAGAAAAACTTTAAAATTTTATTCTTCCATGTAACATCTTTTATGTTTTTATACTTCTGATTTTTAAAAAGTTTTATAGTATTGCCTTTAAAATGATTTTCTTATTTTGTTAACAGCATCAATATTAAATTTAACAGCTAGGTTATAGGAAGGTGGATTTTTTCTTCTTCCATTTGGTCCTTTAGTAACCCTTCTAAGTTCCCTATGGTAGACCCTAACCCTGACAGGATAATCTTTGGGCTGAGTGATCCAGTAAACCAAGACTAACCATTGCTGCCCCCCCCCCCAGAGTCTGCTTCTGATGATAGTATAATAGCATAGAAGTTTCTATGCTATCACTAGAAGTTTCTGGCATAATTTCTTTCATCATAAACCATTACACAAACCAGGCCTTTAGGGAAGAGATAGTTCCTTTCAAATGTGTATTCTCAGGCTCATACAGCCATCGAATCCTGGACATGGCATACAATCATATTAGAATACAATTGTGGAGTGAGGCAAGTGGGAAATTCCTTCTAAACTAGGCCCCTCCCAACACAGCTCAAGTTTAATTTTAACCTTCTAATAATATTCCTTTGACGGAGGTACAAGCACAAGAGCTATAACCAGGATATTGTAATCTTTTTTATAGCACTTGCTTCTAATGTAATTAGTACTTCATATGACAAGTTCTTTGTAAGAGCCAAAAACCCTTTTAAGGCTAAAAACCTTCCTAGGGTTTTACTTCAATTTGGTAAATAAATAATACTAAAAACTAAGATGTACTTATTATTGTCAGCATTAGAAATTTATCATCATGTCTTATTAGGGAGTCTTTAGTCTTCCTTCCTTGTGTTTCCACAAATACTTGTTTTATTTTTCCAGCATCCCTCATACCCTGCAGATTTTAAAAAATGCATATAATTAACTTCTTGTCTTCACTTTATAGACCATGTCATGCTTACTCTTTTAAGCTTCCCCACTCTTAGGTGTTTTATGGAATAACTTCTCACTTGATGGGGTCTTGTTAGACCCAAGAGTAATATTTTCTGTGTCTTGCGGGTTGAATAAAATACTACCAAAGAGTATTACTTTGCTAAAAGGAATCTTCTGAGAGTGGTGGTGTGTTTGCAAAACTCTTTCTACTTGAACTGAATAGGAAGTTTTGTTAAGAGATTTGGGATCTTCAGAAATCCTTAATTTCTTCTGACTTTTTGCAGTCCAGATGCTTTTTAACCACAGGCAACAGAGTAAAAACATGCGTGCAACAAGCCTATAAACCAGAAAGTGATGACAGCAGGCAGAGTGAAGTGCTGTAAAATTTTTATAATCGCACTTGAAGTGATCATGTTGCTTATTAATGATGAAAATTCAAGTTCTAACAAGTGGCAGTTTTAATCTGTGTTCTCCGTTGCCACTGTGCTTTCTTCTGCCAGGTTCTTCTTCACTTACCCCTTTTCCCCTGCCTTGAAGTTCACAAGTCACTTTTCTCATCCTCTAAAAATTCTAATGAGTCAACTCCAGTAATGACCTTCTGCTGGCTTTTTGTTAGTTCGTGTGACCACAGAACAGAAACTTAGTCCTTTGTAGTTTATTGCAATGTGTAAGGATCAAAAAAAGGAGGAAATATTGACAGATCTATTCCTCAGTAGGAGTCAAACTGCATCATCTTTTTTTTTCTCCTACATTTTGTTCTAAGTGGTCTGGAATTGGAAAATCCCAACAGTAAAAACATGCTTTTTTCTTTTTTAGAGAGGACTAGACTAAAGGACTGCCTTGTCCTGATTAGTTTTTGGAGCTTTGGAAGAGAAGCCAAGTTGTCTTCATTTCACTTAATTTCAAGAGAAGAATTTTTTTTTAACCAAAATTTTAGCTCCTATTGAAATCCCACTTTTCACATATTCTTTCTTTTAAACTTTTCAGGGCCAGAAGCAGTGGCTCACACCTGTAATCCTAGCACTCTGGGAAGCCAAGACAGGAGGATTGCTTGAGCTCAGGAGTTCAAGATCAGCCTGGGCAAGAATGAGATCGCATCTCTACTAAAAATAGAAAAAATCGGCCGGGTGTGGTGTTACACGCCTGTAGTCCCAGCAGCTCGGGAGGCTGAGGCAGGAGGATCGCTTGAGCCCAGGAGTTTGAGGTTGGCTGTGAGCTAGGCTGACACCACAGCTCAAAAAAACAGAACAAAACTATTATTATTATTTTGTAGTATAATCTGTTGCTCTTTTCTTTTGTATTTACTTCTAAGTTTAGGCAGTTATTACCTCAATAGAGATCTAGAAAAGCTTCCATTTAATATGCTGTGTTTTATAAGAAGAGATAAATGAAAAAACTTTTCCCCAAATTATCAAGTCATCATTGCTATACTATTTTAAAAGTACATTTTCCCTTTATTGCTTCATAATGGCTTTTTATCATAAATGATTCTATATTTGTCTATTTCTGAGCTATCCAATCTCTTTTATTGATCTCTGTTTATTTTTATAAGTGTAACTGTGGAGAATATTTTATTATTACCCTTTAGTTTGAGTTTTTACAAGTGGACAGTACTTAATGGATTCTTATGGTACTTCATGGATTCAAATATTAGGAATTTATCATAGGCAAAAAAGTCGAGGCAAAAACTTATCATTACAATTTTATCTGAGTTTTTCTGCCCACTTGGTTCTGTGCGATTTTTGTAACATTTACTTGATATATTCTTTGAATGTTGCCTCACATTTTATTTTAAAATTGAGAGGAGGAAATTTGAAAGCAATGATAATAAACATAATTTACTTTGCCTTTTTTGTTAAAGACAGAATTTAAGGAAAAATCCTGATGAATTTGATACAGGTAGCTGGGTAATCTCTTATTTATTTATTTTATCTATTTATTTTATTTTTATTTTTGGTAAATAGTCTCTCCCCAGTAAGACTGCAGTTCTTAATCACAGAAAATATTCCTTTCCTTGTAATGGCCCTCAGTACTGTGTTCTATTAGCAAATATCTGAACTTAATAGTTGGGTGGTGCCCTTAGTATAGATGTTATGTAAGGAATTGTCACCTTCTTTGAGAGTCAGTCATCCATGAAGTTGAAGGAGTCAGTAAGGCATTATGGAATCAGGAGGCTTGTGGGATAGCCATGAGTCGAATGCCAATTAATTACCCGTCTGGACCTTGGTTTCCTCATCAGTAGAATGAATAAGTTGACCGTGTGACCCCAAATGTCTTTCCCAAGCTTACATTCTATGATTTTGTTTTCGTGAGATGTTACTATGAGGAATCCTAACTTCTACGTTGCCTTCCAAAATAAGAAAAATGGAAAAGAGAAAATGAAAACTGGAGTTTAACTTGAAAATTTTGAAGTGTCACTAGTGAGGCTCTAGTCATGTGTCATGCTGCTTTAGTCCAATAGTTCTTTTTTTTTTTTCTTTTGAGACAGAGTCTCATTCTGTTGCTCCAGCTACAGTGCAGTGGCATCATCATAGCTCACTGCAACATCAAACTCCTGATCTCAAGTGATCCTCCTGCCTCAGCCTCGAGAGTAGCTGGGACTACAGTGTGCATGCCACCTCACCTGGCTACTTTTTTTCTACTTTTTGGTAGAAACAAGGTCTTGCTCATGCTCAGGCTGGTCTCAAGCAATCCTCTTGCCTTGGCCTCCCAGAGTGCTAGGATTACAGGCATGAGCCACTGTGTCCAGCCAGTCCAATAGTTCTTGATTACGAGTATGTATCAGAATTACCAGGGAACATTTAAAATATATGCATATATTAATATGTATGTGAACGTACATACATATATACACACACGTAAATATACATGCTTGGGTCCATGCAATGCAATTCTGATTCAGCAGATCAGGAATGAGACCTAGGAAACCTTGGTGATTCTGATGCAAGTAAGGGTTGAGAGGCCTTACACAACTTAGCTTATGGAGGGTAGATACTATAGATATAGTTTGGTTTGATATATTCAGCAACAAAATGTAAAGCTCCAATGTTCTTTTGGGATCCTATAATTAATTGGCACAGATTTTAGTTTTTCTTTAAGAAGAACCCATTCCTCATTTTCTTATCTGTTAGGGCTGCTATGACAAAATACCATTAACTGGTGGATTATAAACAAGAGAAATTGACTTCTCACAGTTCTGGAGGCTAGAAAGTTCAAGAGCAAGGTGCTGACATATTCTGTGTCTGATAAGGACTTCCTCCTGGCTCACAGGGGATACCTTCTTGTTGTGACGTCACGTGGTGGAAAAGGCAAGCTCTCTTTTATAACTGCACTAATCCCATTCATAAGGGCTCCTAATCGCTTCCCAAAGGCCCATACATCCTGATACCATCACCTTGGGAGTTAAGATTTCAACATACGAATTTTGGTAGATACAAGCATTCAGACCATAGCACTCCTATCTCAAATATAAGATAGAATATCAAATGTAAGGATTTCTATACCCCTTTTTACTTTTTAATCCATATTTTAGGTATTAGTAACATTTGAATGTATGGTATATAAAAAACAGTCTCCTGGTTGTTGACCCTGTCTTGACATTGTATAATAGGAGTTATTTTTCAGTTTTTAAATTTAACTAATTTCTAAAAAAACTACTTAATAAAATTATATATATATATATATATATTTTCAAGGTTTAAAAACAGTACAAAAAAGTATATGCTGAAAGGTGAAAGTCCAGCTTACTGGAGGTAATGATTTTTAACATTTTTATTAGCTGATTTTATTAACACTTTGTTTAAATATCAGCCTAGGTGCAGTGACAGTATAGCATACTGGTTAAAAGTGTGGGCTCTACCCTTACATTTCTGGTCAAGTGATTTTTGGCGAGAGTGGCAAGACACATCCATAGGGAAAGAATAGTCTTTTCAACAAATGGTGCTGAGACAACTGCTTATCCACATGCAAAAGAATAAAGTTGAACTCCTGACTCATACAATACACAAAAATTAACTTAAAATGATCCAAATGAGCCCTAAATGTAAGAGCTAAAGCTATAAAACTCTTAGAAAAAACCATGGGAGTAAAATCCTTTTGACCTTGAAATAGGCAATGGTTTCTTTGATGTGACACCAAAAGTACAAGCAAAATAAAAACAATTTAATAGATAAATTTATCAAAATTAAAAACTTTTATACTTCAAGGGACATCAACAACTAAAGTAAAAAAAAAACACAGAATGGGAGAAAATATTTGAATCATGTATCTAATAAGGGACTTGTATCCAGAATATGTAAAGAACTCTTACAACTCAACAATAAATAGCCCACTCATAAGAAAAGGATTTGAACAGATGTTTCTCCAAAGAAGATATACAAATAGTAAGTACATGAAAAGTTGTTCAGTATTATTAGCAATTAGGGAAATTCATGCAAATCAAAACCACAATGAGATACTAATTACACCCACTAGGATGGCTTGAATCAAAAAGACAGATAGTAAGTGTTGGCAAGGATGTGGAGAGATTAAGACCCTCATGCATTGCTGGTGGAAATGTAAAATGGTGTAGTTGTTTTGGAAACAGTTTGCCAATTCCTCAAATAGTTTAACAGAGTTTCCGTAAGACCCAGCAATTCCACTCCCAGGTATGCCCTCAAAAGAATTGAAAACAGGTATTCAAACAAAAACTTCTGTACACGATTGTTTATAGCTCTGTTCACAATAGCCAAAAAGTAGAAACAAACCATCAGTAACTGATGAATAGATAGATAAAATGGAATATTATTTGGCAATGAAAAAAATGAAGCACTGAAACTGCTATAGCATTGGTGACCCTTGAAAACATGCTAAATGAAAGAAGCCAGTCAGAAAAGACTACATGTTGTATGATTCTAGAAAATAGATTAGCGGTTGCCTAGAGGTTGTGGGGAGGGGAGTTTCGTGGGGGGAACTGGGGAGTGACTTCTGATGGGTATGGGGTTTCTTTTTGGGTGATGGAAGTATTCTAAAATTAGTTGTGATGATGGTTGCACAACTGAATATACTAAAAACCATTGAATTGTACACGTTAAATTGGTGAATTCCGTGATATATGTATTTTATGTCAATACAGTTGTTTTTAAAAAGGTGTGAGTTCTAGAGAATGATAACCTTGGTTTGAATTTTATTTATGTGTTTTCCTTAAAGTTTCTACTAATCAATAGGTTTGAATTTTAGCTCCATTACTTACTGTAAGCTGTGCAACCCTGGCGAAGTTGCGTAACCTCTCTGAGTTATGTTTCCTTGTTTCTAAAATGGATGATGGTAGCAGTTCCCACCCAATAAACATTAACCCTCTGTCTGGTTTTGGATAAATGTGAATAACAACTACGAAGATGATGAGGTGATTGAAGAATGGATCAGTCTTACTTAAATAAGCAGAAATAAGAGGAAATCAAGTAAAAAAGCAAGTAATAGGGTGGGATTGAGCTTGGTTTATTTGTGGGCCCTGAAGAAGATAGCTAGTATAAAAATTTTTACAAGCTGGAGGTAGCAATCTCTTGGTGGTTTTGACTGGTGATGATGCCGAGGATGACAGTGCTGGCATGTGGGGATGACATACCACTAAGCTGGATCATGTTTGCTTTGATGCCTAATTGGGCCAGAGAAAAATCCTGGGGGAGGAATGGAGAATGTGAAGAAAGTATTTTTATTGAAATCTTGCTGTGCTTGTGGCCTGAAGATCCTGTCTGTTTATCCAGGAGTTAGCTGGAGAGAAAAAGTGTTAGCGTTGGTTTGAGGTGTCTACCCCTATGTCTCTGAGCAGGGTTGTGTGAGAAGGGACAGATGTCTCACCTTTGGCCAGCTTGCATGTAAACCACGGGTGAGAGTAGAGATGGGATAAAATGTGGCCCTTAGTGTTCAGAAACGATTACTTATTCTCTGAGTCCACAGAAAGTTCAGTGCGTGACTTATCATTCATTCGTCAGGAACCCTGAGAACTCATCTTGAGTGTGATCATCTGAGCTGGGAATATTGAGTGAGTTGCCAGAGGTCTCCAGTCAGATGAGAGAACTAAATGTATAATCCCATGTTTGAGTCCTTCCTTCCTCCCATTCCTTATTTTTGCCTGTGGGGCTAATATTAGAACGCATCATCATGTTTTCTTTTCTGATAATTACCATCTTTACTTCCATTATTTCTAGCTAAGGATCATCACCCTAGGAAAACTTTGCCAGAGAGCCCAGCAGGATCCACCAGCAAGGCCACTGCAGACCCCACAGCCCAGCTGCGGGCCTATATAGACAGTTACCCTGTGGTCATCTTCAGTAGGTCCACGTGCAAACGCTGTGCCGAGGTAAGGCTTTAACTCAGGGGTGGCAAAAAAATTGTTGAAGTGTAGGAATTTGACAGACTTTGGGCTCAGGTATAAACAATTGGATTTCACCTTAGGAAGGGTGTGTGTAGGTGTAACTTGCTTCAGAGTAATTGTAGAATGTGGATTTGAGAACAAAATATTGCTTGTTATATTTATTTTTCTGAACTTGTGCAAAATACGAGATATTTTGAGGTAGTCAAGATCAGGAAAGGTTAGGGTGGGGGAGTTACCACATGAGCTGATTTGCTGCTCTTTTAGGCATGTCTGTAGGAAATATTTCACAAGGACCTGTTACTTAGGGTACTCCTAAATTTGGATAAATATCTCCTCATGCTCTGGTTTATTATGGGGAAAATGACCTTACAAAGAATAAACTGTGTTTCCTACTTGGTTCTTAATCTTACATTATCAGGGAGAAAAGGTCAGTGATCCCAGTCACAGGGAGGATTAGTTTAATCCACCCTGAATTAACCACAGAATGAAGGTGATAATTATTAATAAAAGACAAACCTGATCTGGTGCTTTATAGGAAGGTTAAGGGCGTTTAAATGTCACTGAAGTTTAACTTTAAATTATTCTCAGTGTAGCTCTAGGCCTACACACAATGGACTCTTACAAAAACACTGGCCATCTGTCCAGATTGTACAGGTGTGTAGTATAATTTTTTTTCTTTTTTTGAGACAGAGTTTCACTCTGTCACCCGGGACTAGGGTGCCGTGGCATCAGCCTAGCTCACAGCAACCTCAAACTCCTGGGCTCAAGCGATCCTCCTGCCTCAGCCTCCTAAGTAGCTGGGACTACAGGCGTGTGCCACCACACTCGGCTAATTTTTTTATAGAGACGGGGTCTCACTCTTGCTCAGGATGGTCTCGGACTCTCCCAAACAATCCTCCCTCCTTGGCCTCCCAGAGTGCTAGGATTACAGGCGTGAGCCGCTGCGCCCGGCCAGGGTAATTTATTAAGTTTAATTTTCTCTCAGCTTGTCTGGCTCTTAACTTATTTTCCAGCTCTCAAGGAGGTTAACTTCAGAAGCCTTTTTATTCTGGAAGCCTTACATAGAAACAGGCTTTTTTGACACTCTGTGTGTGTGCATCTGTGTCTGTGTATTCTCTTTTTTCCAAGTAAAGAAAAAGGGAAGGTGGGCAAGCAGTGAAAACACTTAAGTAGGAAAAACCTTTCCTCTTCGTCTCTCCCCTGAACATGGTCTGTATCATTGTCACCTTAGGCTTCATCTCTATCAATGTGACAGTGATGCCTTTTTGTAGGACATGGTACTCAGGGTAGGGTTGCACAAAGAGGTAGAAGACACAAGTCCTGTCCCTACGCGGTTTAGTTGAACTGAAAAGGCAGAATATAGGCTTAAAAAGAAGAATGATATAAGATAAGCCCATGCTAAAATCTAAATGATCAGTACAGGCTGTAGATGTTAGAGAATTTAGAAGAGGGCTGGGTATTAGAAATCTATTGTATTGTTCTTGGCTTCTTGGGGCTTAATTATCTAGCTTTGGTGAGCTTGTCTGCTTTGGGGACTCCCCCAATCCTTCTTGTTTAATCTTTAAATTTAAGGGCTTGGACTAGTTGATTATTGAGGGTTTTTTTTAGCTCTGAAATTAATGTGGTTGTCTAATCTTTTTTGTTACCAAGTAATGGTTAAGAGTCTAGACTCTGAAGTCAGAGTTTGGATCTTGGCTCTGTGACTTATTAGCCATGTGACCTTGGTTAAATTATTTACCTGCTGTGCCTCAGTTTCCTCATCTATAAAATGTAGATAGTAATATTACCTATGTCATAAGTTTGTTGTGAGGATTAAATTAGTTAATATTTATAAAAGCCATAGCATATACCTGCCACACAGTAAACACTAAGTAAGTGCTAGTTAAATAAAAGAACTTGCTCTTCTTTTCCTATCAGGACTTAAAACCTTGTATGGTGATCTTCCTTCTGTTAGTACTGAGGCTTGGTTAAATGTCAATCAACAAAATATCTGACTTAATTCCAAGTACAATTAATCCTTTCAATGGGTTAATAGCTACCATTTGAATGCCTGCTGTGTACCAGGCATTATTTGGTTGCTCTACTTGTATTTTAAAATATTATTAAAGAATTGGAAACTTCCAATTTTGACCCTGCCCTAGTTCTGCAATGAAGAATTGGGCTAGTGGTCCAGATTGCTCCCAATGATAGGTAGTTAGATCCTCAGTGTGCTCCTGGCAATTCCAGATCTCTTTGACCTGTGATCACTCTCATCTTGATTCTTACCTCTGAATTCTAACTCCTTCATTTCCCAGCTCTCCTGCCTATCCCTGAAAAAGTTAAGGCTTGCCCTCCCTATATTTCTCCCAGTTTTACCTAATTAAATTTACTCTGGGAGTGAAGAACTTTTCCTATAAAACTTGTGTTAGTTATTTGCATACTTATTTTATTTAAATGTATAGTTATTCTGGCAAATTTATTTATGTTATTATCTGAATAATTCCTAGGTGTGCCAGGTCTTCTAGATAAGCATCCTCTGGTTTTACCTTGGCAAATACTAATTCCTTAGCTTTTTGGAATATGTAAGCTGTTTTCAGATTGGCACCAATTAATATGAAAATTAATTTTCTTTCAATGTCTTTGGCCATTAAAGATGATTAGGTGCCTCTCCTGATAAAAGTAGTGAATTTATTCTGTGGGAGTACAACTCATATACTTAGCTATTTGCATTTATTTATTTTTTAAATTACCCTGAAGTCTGAAGTAGAATTTTCCCAGGTTATTTCCTTCTGTTTCGATTTAATCATAACATTTAACAATTGTAATAGGAGTAAATCAGAATGGAGAAACTTTGTTTTTATATCTGTACTCGGTCTAATTAATGTATATTTCTCTCTAGGATGAGTAATGTAATTTGCATTAATTCAAGTTGGGAAGTGCCCACAAGGAAATTAACTTCTCCATAAAGTTGGTTTCTCACTGTTGCATAACATTAATTACCATATATGTTTTGAATGCGCCCTAGGGTGAAGAGCAGGTTTTAAAGTGCAAAGATAAACCCTCCCTACCTTTTCAACAACTGCAATATTTGTTTCTTATAGTATTTCAGTGGAAAGTCAGAAGAATGCAGTTGGAATTAGCAAATGTGTCTTATTACAGCCTATCTATTGCTTGTTATCTAGATGTGCTGCAGTTTCTCAATAGTGTGTGTATTTTACAGGCAAAGTTTACCATCCTCTACTTTTACCAATGAGAATATTCTAGAAACTTACACTTCTGATATTCAATATAGATCTTTAGTCTTGTACTGTGGAACAATGCTAACATTTAACCAGAGTTAAAATAATCTACAAAATAGCAGTTTCTTGAAGTGGAATCATGTGTACTCTGGAATCTGGAGTATATTTTCTACACTTCGCATATTATCAAATTTTCATAATTACTTTTTGGAAGTGATTTTAGGATTTACTCTGAATCTGGAAAACTTTTTTGGGTTTTTTTTTGGTAACAGAATAGCAAGTGTTTTATTTCTAAAACTAAGTGGCTAAGGAAGTCTGAAGAGTCTGTAATTTTATGTGTATGAACTTTTTATTTTTAGTTTCAGAAAATGAGCATTGGAATATGAATTGACTTTTGACCCTGTGATTTCCCAGTTATACTTTCTTTGCTCTTTCTTTAATGTCCCTCTTTACTTTCCCCATCATTCTTCGGAAGGATTCTTATCTTTTTAAATGTGTATTTCTGGGGGAGCTGAATTCACATTGAGGCTTAGGCTTTCTCCAGAAGAGTATAAGAGGAAGACCACTGAGGCTATGTGAATGAACCCATCTGCCCATTTTTATCAAAATGCTGAATTTAGTCCTTTAGAAATGAGAACTCTTTCAGTGTACTTCTGTTCAATGGGAAGTTTGCTGTTTTAGTAGTTAAATTTAGAATGGGGCAGGAATACATTTTCTTAATGGATGATCTCTGTGAACTTCAGGCTTCTCTGGTTTTTCTAATTTTATTGTATAAATTGGAAGAATATTGTTCTAAACTTTGCTAAAGTATTAATGACAGGCTGTGTCTTGTTAGTAGTAAAAGTAACTTCTATTCTTTAAGTAAAATTTTGTTTTTTACTAATATAATTTGTATAATCTTGAGCGTATGATTTTTTTTGTTTTTATTTTTTTCTAGAGCATATGATTTGTTGGTTGAAGGTTACTCAGCCAAAAATAAATAATACTTTGACTATTGTAAGGATATTTTTTGCCCCTCAGGCTTGCCACATAGTATGTCAGGAGTATTTAAGTATTCTAGTACTTTTAAAACATAGCATTAAACCTATTTTATAGTGAGGTAGACTAAGTCACTTATCATGTAAAATGTATTTTATGAAGCAATGCATATGAATCCTTTACAATGGAATAGAATCAACAGACTTCAAATACTCTTTTAAATATCATTACTGTCAACAGGGGGAATCTTGTGGGTCACGTAAAAATGAATTGGAAAGTTTCCAAAAGAGAAGGCTTGTTGGAGATGAAAGTAACAAAGCTGAATAAGAGACTGTACTGTTGGTTATAACCTCTTGTTTCATTTTCCCCCTTGTTTTTCAACTTCTTCCAGGTAAAGAAGTTATTTAAGTCTATGTGTGTTCCTTATTTTTTACTTGAACTTGATCAAACAGGTAAGATTCTGTTTAATATGTAAATTATATCTGCTAGTTGTACATTTTATTTAATATATTCTGTCTGGCTTTAATGTTTTTTCCTTGATATTTTTATTATTTAATGAGCCCTTGCTAGCTGATTCCTCTCTTTTGACCATTGAGACAGGGCACTCCCCTGGAGCTAATCATGTTTACCTTTAGTCTTTACCTATTATATAACCTTGATATTACTCAGAGTTTCTTGTTATTGAACTCATTCTTCCTGTTAATTTTCAATCTAGTTATAGGTACAGTGTTTGCTGATTTTATGGTAACTTTATTGTTTTTGCAAATTCGTCTCCTTTCTGACAAGTAATGCCAAATAGTATTTGAATATAAACTGAGATACATTTAGAAATTGTGGCAGAGACATACAAAGATTAGTAAAGATAAGATCCGTGAAAGGATCTGGGAAATAGTCTTCGTGTGAGGCTGGAAATCCCAGGGAAGGAAATGGTGGTGGAGTAAAATGGAAAGCTTCTTCCTAGGACCATGGTGCTCATGCTTTTTGTTCCTGGTCAGAAAATTCCAAGGGCTCACAGGCAAACATTATTAAGAATCAGATATAGTACCCAGCACCACTGTTAGGAAAAGTGAGTGCCTCCAGATTAGGAAGCAGAGGCAACCTTCATGTCTAGTAGCTTGAGGGAAGCAGAGTCCTGGGTATTTACAGTCTCTGCTCAGTTTCCAAAAGAATACAACAGAGAACAGATTCAGCTAGAGAGAGGAAGATATATGGAATTGGGTTATATGAGTAATTGGGATATAAGCTTCATTTCTAGGGTCAGGAGGAAAAAGGTAGCTGTGTGGAAAGACACTATTACTTGATGCTTCTAAAGGTGGATTTTCTAACACAGGGAGAATCATATATTGAGTGCCTAATGTTTTGTAGGGACTATGCTCAGTTTAGTATAAAAGTCACTAATCCTCCCAGGAACTCTGCAAGGAAGATATTATCCATACTTTACAAAGAAGGAAATTGAATCCCAGAGAAATCAATTAACTTCCCTAATGTCATTAAGTAGTAGATCTATAATTGGGATACAGGCCTGTCTAATTCTGAAGTCTGTGTTCTTTCCATAATACCTTGTTGTCTGTCTCCCCTACCTGGACATTTTTCTTCCTCTATCAAAGATGGCTCCTACTCCTAACTACTCCATAGTATATGAAAGGAAATCCCAATAATTAAAGTTTCATCTGAGTCCAAAAGTAGCCTTTTAAAAATATAAGTTTTCCTGGGAAACTTAAACCACTTACAACTTGGTGTCAATTAGGAAAAAAAAATCAAATAAGTTAATTAAACTAATGCAAGATAAAGCAAATGAACATGTCCTTCAAAGATGAGAAAAGTAAAGGAGTTAACGTTGGAAGAGATGGCAGGATGGACATATTAAGTGCTTGGGGGACATGAGTTGGAAGGCAAGGAGGTTGACAAGGGTGCCAAAGGGTGGAAGGAAGATCACAAAAGGCAAGTGTCAGCTATTTTGGAATTTTAATTCTGGCAACGCTAATGAGACAGGAGGCTTCTTCCCTTTTCTGTGACAGTGGCTATAAATCTATAGATCACAGGTAGGAGCTCCCACTTACCCCTTGCTAGAGTCCTGCCTGAGAAAAACTGATGTATGTGAGTCAGGTTAGGTTTGACTAGAACCACCTTCTGTAGTCGAAGGATGGGAGCCTTTTTGCTAGCTTAGACATTGGATGATTCTTGTGTCCTCAGTTGTTGTTTTGTCACATATAAGAAGTTATCTTCCTTCCCATGCTTTCTTCCAGTCTGGAACATGGGCAGCTTGCAGAGACAGACCAGGATTTGTTGAGTAAGGCAGCAGTTCTCAAAGTGTGGTCTGCAGACCCCTGGAAGTGCATATGACATTTTAGGAGTCCTTTTAGGTCAAAACTATTTTCATAATAGTAAGACATTATTTACCAGTTTCACTGTTTTGACATTTGCACTGATTGTACAAAAGCAATGGTGAATAAACCTGTTCGAGGCTTAGCATGAATCAAAGCAGGGGCAGGGGCACCAAACTACTAGTACTCATTGTATTCTACACCACCACACATAGCAAAAGAAAATGTCTCTGTAAAGTAGTAAAAATTATTAACCTTATTAAATCTCAACCCTGTGAGTATAATTCTTTTAGTATTGTATCATGAGGTAAGTATGCATAAAATGTTTTTGCTGCATGAAGTACTACTGTTTCTCAAGGGAAAGCACTTGTGCAATTAATAGTTTGAGTTGCAAACTGAACTATCTGCTTTTTTTTGTGGAATACCACATACAGTCCTCCCTCGGTATCCGTGGAGAATTGGTTCCAGGACCCCAGATGAATACCAAAATCTGTGCATGCTCAAGTATCATAATAAGGAACCTGCAGATAGAAAAGTTAGTTCTTGGTATCTGTGGCTTTCCCACCAGGGAATACTGTATTTTCAACCCTTGTTTGGTTACAGGTGTGGAACCCACAGATATGAAGGGCCGACTGTATTTTTGAAAAAAGTCCGCGTATAAATAGACCTGTGAAGTTCAGACCCATGTTGTTCAAGGGTCAGCTGTATACTTGAATGATTGACAGTCAAACCGTGATTGTTCAGACTTGGGTATTTGGCAGACACTTCCCCTAAAATGAACAAAGTGACTTTATAACTTCAAGGAAAATGACTGACAGTATTTTTTTAGCAATGATAAAATAAGAATCCTTATTCAATAAATGGTGCTGGGAAAACTGGCTAGCCACGTGTAGAAGACTGAAACAAGACCCACACCTTTCACCTCTCACAAAAATCAAATCACAGTGGATAGCAGAGCGAAACTATTAGAATTCTAGAAGAAAATGTGGGAAAGACTCTTACAGACATTGGCCTAGGCAAAGAATTTATGAAGAAGACCCCAAAGGCAATCACAGCATCAACAAAAATAAATAAATGGGACCTGATTAAATTAAAAGGCTTCTGCACAGCCAGAGAAACTGTTAGGAGAGCAAACAGACAACCTACAGAATGGGAAAAAATTTTCACATGCTACACATCCGATAAAGGACTGATAACTAGAAT
>CM052440.1:13694765-13733897 GCA_028533085.1 Varecia variegata | reverse complement strand
GAACAGAAATTTTTCAAAAGAAGACAGAAGAATGGCCAAAACACATATGAAAAAATGCTCAACATCTCTAATCATCAGGGAAATGCAAATCAAAACCACAATGAGATATCACTTAACTCCAGTGAGAATGGCCTTTATCAAAAAGTCCCATAACAACAAATGTTGGTGTGGATGTGGAGAAACAGGAACACTCATACACTGCTGGTGGGACTGCAAACTAGTGCAACCTCTGTGGAAAGCAATATGGAGATTCCTTAAACAGATTCAAGTAGACCTACCATTTGATCCAGCAATCCCATTATTGGGCATCTACCCAAAAGAGCAACTAACTTTTAATCAACTACTACTTGAGTTTTGGTGTATTATCAAAGAATATCCACAATTATCTGAAAATCTATTAAATATTCTTCCTTTTATAACCACTTTCTGTGTGAGACAGGATTTCCCATTTATTTTTACCAAAGCAACATATATTGCAACAAATTGAATGCAGATGCAGATATGAGAATCTGTCTTCTATTAAACCAGATGCTAAAAAAAATCCAATAATGTAAAACAATGCCAGTCTTAATATATTTATTTTGTTTTGGAAAATATAGTTATTTTTATTAAAATATATTATTTATATTAACATGTAGTTTATTGTTGTTAATTTTAAATCAATTAATATATTTCTTATTTCAGCATATTATGGGGGTACAAAAGTTTAGGTTATGTATATATCAATTAATATTTTTAAATGTCTGTTTTAATTTCTTAAGTGGTAACTATTGATAGCCTTAACCCATATAAACAAAATCTCTTGGTGTCCTCAATAATTACATGAACGTAAAGGGGCAGTGAGACCAAGTTTGACACCCCCTGTTCTAAAGCAAGTGGGAAACTCAAATATTAGTCAGTGTGCTTTTGATTCTTTGAGATTTATTTGTCCATAGCATAGTATGAATGCCATCCAACATGTGTTCCAGGCCCTAGCCATACAGGAGAGACATATGATCTGGTCCATGTCTTTAAGGAGCTTGTAATTACGGAGCTAGAATTGCCAATGTAGTCTCTAAGTGCTGGTTTCATGAATAAACACCTCCTTTATTGACTTCTGTTGGCTCCAAAAGAACCCTCCCTAAGCATGATTTTCACACCAGTCTTGGTTACCTAATTTCCCCAGAGTCTGGATCATAGTAGGTATTCAAAGAGCCAGAAGTTTGATTGGTAAATAGAAGTATTTGGTATAGAGTTGGGTGGGTGTATTTATTCATTCAGCATATTTATTGAGTGCCTGATGTGCGCTAGGCTCTGTACTAAGCACTGGAAATATATAGTAGTATAGACAGGTGTGCTTCTTGCTCTAATAGAATTAGACTCACTTGTTTTTTTTCCAGAAAATCCTCTTTATGTTCCTTTAAAGCTGAGGGCCTGTGGCTACCAGTGCAGTGTGCTGTTAGGATTGGTGATGGAGTGACTGCCCATCGAACTCCTGTGTTTACAGTAGTATAGTCTTTCAAAGAAGATCAAAAAGAGCAGTTGTGCTGCCAGGGAACCTCCTCTGTCACCTTGACATTTTCTTCTTCTTTTGGGCTGTATTTTGGATAGTCTTTATAAATTAAGGATATTTGAGACAACTGTCATGGTCAACTTGGATCTACCAGGATTAGTATTGGGAGAGAAACTCAACACCCGGAAGGTATGGCATTAGTGTCTGTGTGTGGGCAGTGGTAATAGTCATAAATGCTATCCTTCCTGTCCCAGAGGCTTATTCGTGTTCTCCTACTTAGTCTTCAAAATACAACCAATCAGGCAGGTGGTGACATCATCTTCTTATGATGAGGAAATGAAATATAGTAAAATATTAATATACAGAGTGGCTGGCTCTCTAGTGAACCCACTGGTAATTCCTGGTCCTTCCCCCTGCTTCCTTCAACTACCTCTTAGAACCTTTCATGACTTGCCTTACCTGCCTTATGTATGATGTTCATGATGTTGATTGATCGGTGTTCCTAGGTGTGATGGTGGCTGTCGCAACTGGAGGTTGCTGTCCCTTCACTGTCACTGTGGATGAGTTGCTACTCACAGGGCTTGTTGATATATGAAGCCTTATATCTCTGATTCAGGTGTCTTTCCAGTGGCTTTGATCTGAGGAGCAGACAACATCAAAGTAATCGTCTATAGCCATCAATACAGAAAACAGACAGGTTTCAGAGGACTTGTGTGATAGTTTGCCAGAAGTGTATATTTGGATGCCTTATGTCACTAGCTTGGAGGTTCTGATGTGTATTAGCCTGTGTATTAGCTTATGAAGAGCATGGCTTTAATGCCTTCAGCAAGAGAGAGAGGAACTAATAATTGAGTTCTTTTTTTTATGCCAGTGTCTCACATCTTACTTAGTCCTCACAGCAGCCTTGTGTGATTATTGGATTTAATTCTGTTTTTTGTGAGGAAGCAGATGCTCAGCATTTGAGAAATGTGCCAAGTGTTGCTGTGTCAAGCCCAAGCCTGTCTGTGTCTCCAGTTGCCTCTTCAGGGATTGCTTTCCTTAAACAAACACACACCCTTCACACCCCTTGGCTTTTAACATGCTTCCCTCACCAAGCTTAATCATTTCTAGGTTTTTAATTAAAATGAGAGATGTATGACCCTTCCTTACACTTGAACACTTAGAGATCATTGTAGGGTTAATAATTTCAATATTATTGTGTCTCAGGGAATAGAGAGACCTGAGAAGAAGAAGAGAGACAGGGAACAGCCAGTTGGTGGAGGGGTCAGAACACACACAACATTGATCAATTAAGTTCTCCATCTCATATGGGTGTGGTTTACAGTGCTCCAAAACAATTATAATAGTAACATCAAATATCACTGATCACGGATCACCATAACAGATATAATAATAAAGACAAAGTTTGAAATATTTGAGAATTACCAAAATGTGACATAGAGATATGAAATGAGCACATGCTTTTTGAAAAATGGCTCAGAAAGACTTGCTTGATGCCAGGTGTCCATAGTCATTCAATTTGTAAAAAATATAATATCTGCAATGTACAGTAAAAAGAAGTGCAATGAAATGAGATATGCCTGTTTAAACATATTTCTCTTTTATCTAAAAGAAGTTTAGATAGAGATATCCCCTGCCCAGGGCTTATATAATGCTCCACAGCATTGATCCCGTGTTGCGTCCTCTTATTTTCATGTTCCACAGTCCTCACCATTTGTCTTCCATATTTTTTTTTTTTTTCTGAGACAGAGTCTCCCTCTGTTGCCCGGGCTAGAGTGCGGTGGCGTCAGCCTAGCTCACAGAAACCTCCAACTTCTGGGCTAAAGCAATCCTACTGCCTCAGCCTCCCAAGTAGCTGGGACTACAGGCATGCACCACCATGCCCAGCTAATTTTTTCTATATATATTTTTAGTTGGCCAGATAATTGCTTTCTATTTTTAGTGGAGACGGGGTCTTGCTTTTGCTCAGGCTGGTCTTGAACTTCTGACCTCGAGCGATCCTCCTGCCTCAGCCTCCCAGAGTGCTAGGATTACAGGCGTGAGCCACCACACCCGGCCTTTGTCTTCCATCTTATGTTCTAAGATGGATGCCCAAACTCCAGCCATCAGTTGGAAGAAGGGTTGAAGGAAGGCATGCCCTTTCCATTTAAGTGTGTTTCCTGAAAGTTGCACATGATAGTTTGTTTATGCCCTATTGACCAGAATTTAGACACTTATCCATACATGCTGAAAGGAGACTAGGAAATGAAATCTTTGTTTTGGGAAGTCTTGTGCCCCAGAGTCCATTTAGTGATGCTCCAATAATAACAGCTTGGTTTTGTCTGTGGAACAGCTGAAGTTCGTTCCTCTGAAGGGACTAATATAGTAATTTCCATTATAAATCATACAATTGTCTCCTATTTATATCATAAGTATAGATATGCCTTAATATGGTCATCATATGATGGGAGTGAGATGGAAAATACTTTGCCATCTTAGAAAGGCCAATGACTGAACACTGGCCTAGTGTATGTTTTATCTCTGAAAAGGAGGAAACCCACTTAATGGCAAACATTGAACCCTTTGAGGAGAGTAGAAGGTATTCTAACCTTCTTCATTGCAACACAGCATCAGAGAGTTCCTGAGATTATTGAAAGATTAAATAAGCATCTTAAATCTGGAGATGAAGGAATTCAGGTGGAGAACTACAAGGTTTTCATCTGTCTTTATAGTGGAAAAGTTGTTCTTAATATGTCTAAATGAGACCTAGGTCACTCTCAGTTCAAACCAGGACCTAGAGCATTAGTTACCAATCAGGAATATCTAAAGGTACTTCAGGCTTAGCTCCATGAGGTGACCATAGCTCTCCACTAATGACATGTAGTCATCTACTATCTTGGTATTCTGGAATTTTGACTCTCAGAGAAATTAGAGGGGGATATTCTTCTCAATATCAACTACCTAATAGTGTTTAAGAATTTAGAGGGTAATAATAATAAGCTGTATGGCACTTCTTTCATCTTAGGATCTAAAAGCTGTTTACTACTACTAATTAATACTCACGTAATCCCTTGGCTAGTGGTGAGGGTAGCTGATCTCTAGTTGTTTAAGGTAAGACATCTGAGAGTTGACTGGAATGAAGCCTGCACTTCCTGAGGCACTTCTGGCTAATGGTTTTCTACATTAAGAACTCTTCCTTTCCTCTAGGATTGAAATGGGACACTGGGAGACCTAAAGACAGAAGGGGAATATTCTGCATATACTAGTGTATGCACATTATGTATTGTATGCACATGTAATACAAAATGCGTGTCCTAATTTTTTAAAAAGTTCTTCATGTTCCTTCCACTCCTTTTAGCAAGTTTAGAAAATTATGTTTTTATTCTACCAGGGAAAGACAAGCTCTGAGTCATGAGAATATGTGCACTGTGGAAAATGCCATGCTTATCCATAGACTGCAAATTAAAAGAAACATGAATGTATTACTCCTTGAATTAGCTTTTGATCAGTGTCTAGTATAACATATTGTTGACAGTTACTGTGAATGACTAACTCATAAAAGGGGAAAATTCAAACTTCTAATTATACTGAGATCTTCATGAATTTATATCATGCAACGAGGACATAATGATGATAATAACTCAAATATTGGCCGGGTGTGGTGGCTCACGCCTGTAATCCTAGCACTCTGGGAGGCCAAGGCAGGCGGTTTGTTTGAGCTCAGGAGTTCGAGACCAGCCTGAGCAAGAGCAAGACCCCGTCTCTACTAAAAAAAATAGAAAGAAATTATATGGACAGCTAAAAATATATATAGAAAAATTAGCTGGGCATGGTGGTGCATGCCTGTAGTCCCAGCTACTCGGGAGGCAGAGGCAGAAGGATCGCTTGAGCCCAGGAGTTTGAGGTTGCTGTGAGCTAGGCTGATGCCACGGCACTCACTCTAGCCCGGGCAACAGAGCGAGACTCTGTCTCAAAAAAAAAAAAAAATAAATAACTCAAATATTGAATACCTACCACATTCTGAGTCCTTTACATCTATTTATTCATCTAATTTCCACAACCACCACATGAGGTATAGATATTATTATATATTTATCATTATTTTACAGATGAGTAAATTGAGGCACAGAGAGGTAACAGAACTTGCCTAAAGGCACTCAGCTTACCAGCAGAAAAGTCAGGTTACTGACTTCAGAGCAGGTTCTTATAACTACTGGGCCATACTGCTTGTCAATAAAAAGCTAGATGAGGCTGTGGGATTAGCTCAGAGATTTATAAAAGAGGAGATCTGGGCACATTTGAAGGCAGAATGGCTTGAATGGTTCTGGATACAGGATAGGAAGAGGATGTTTAAGAGATGTGAGTCCCCTAAGACCACTTGGAATTGGAATAGATTGTGGGGCTCTGGTAAAGGTGAGCTTTAGCAGAGGTAGAACAATCCTCATCCTTGTCTTCTGAGGTTGCCGCGAAGTCTGAGTCTAGAGAACTACTGTGAAGAGAAGACAGAGAAGCGAAAGTAGCTTGTACCTGCTGACCTTGAGCTTTTGGATGGTGTGCTGGAGCTGGCTCCTGCCAGTTCAAGAGAGCCTTTGTTAAACACTGAGGAATTTTGTAAGTAGATTGGTAGCTTGAAATCAGCCAAGGTATTTATAACCCAGAAATTGGCAAATGCTATAAATCAGGGCTTCTCCACCACCACCACTCAAAACTGGTTTACCAGAACACCTTAAACGCTCTTGCCTTCTCCGCTTCACTAACATTCAAAAGTCTGCTGAAGTGCCACTTGAATTCAAACCTCGAGTGAGTGCCCACTGTGCCAGCTACTAGGGAAACAAAGACCAGATCCTCAAGTAAATAATACTGTGGTGGAGAGAGAAGAGCATATAGGCGTAAATCCTAGACTAGCTGTGAAACCTTGGGCCAGCCACTTAACCCTGGGTTACTCATCTGTGAGTGGAGATGATAATACATATCCCAAAGGGCTATTGAGATGATTAATGAGAATATGTAAAGCTTCTGGAACAGAGGTGCACAATAAGTGGCAATTCTAAGGGTGGAAGACATGTAAATAGATGTCTTTAATGTGGCTTGATATAAGAAATAAGGAGTGACTAATTCTGTGTTTGGTCAGGAGAGTCTTCACAGAGATCAAGCAGGATTTCAAAGTTTTTATGATGAGTGTTTCATGGATGAAGTCTTCCTTTGTCCTTCTCAGAAAGTTACTGCTTTTTTTTGTCCCTACAGCATGTTGCTTTTACTTCTTTTTAGTCTATACTTCACTATAGGTTATTTAATTATAAGACAAACAATGGATTTGGAGATAGGCACACATGGATTTATATCCCAATTCCAACACTTACCTGCTTTGTGACTTTTGGCAAGATTATTCCTGGAATTCAGTTTGTAATTTCATAATATGGAATGATGATTGGATGATTTTGAGTATTAACTGAGAATATATGGGAAAGAGCCAGACACCCACCTGCCTTGTGAATCTCAACCTGAATCCAACATATCTTTTCGTTTCATCTCCCTTTATGCTTCTGTATCTCCGTGAAAGACACACTGTTCCTTTCCTACTGCAGTTGTCTTTGTACATATTGCTCCCTCTGCCTAGAAAAGTTCTGCTCAAGAGGTAGAACAGCAATGTGGTAAGAACCAAGGGCTGGGTGTCAGTCTAAGCTTTGCCATTTATTAGTTAGGTGACCATGGGCAAGATAATTATCCTCTTTATATCTCAATATTTTTAATTTATAAAATGAGAAAAACAATAGTATCTCTCCCATTAAATTAATGAGGATTAAATTAATCATGTAAAGAGCTAGATTTATGCCTGACACATCGGAAGCACTGAAAAATTCTTAGGCATTACTCCTACTCCCATTACTACTACCTTCATTATTCCTCAAGATATGATTCAAATATCAATTGCTTTGTGAAGCCTTCCCCAGTTTCCCCATACCGTAATTTGCTTATCCTCTGTGTACCCATTGAAATTTATGGACCACCACATTTTGAGCACCTACTATGTTCTAGGCACTCTCCTAGGCATATTACAGATATTATTTTATTCAGACCACCCAATATGTTCTCATTTATCATCCCAGCTTCTCTCTAGCATAGATCAAGTTCTTAAAGGTCAAATTTACCTTTATAGGAGAACTTAGGACCCCCTGACATTTACCTTAGAAAAACTTTTTTTTTTCTTTTCTCTGTGGAAAAATATGGAATCTACAAATTATTAATGTCCCCATTTTATAGATTTAATCTCTTGACAAATAGTTATTGAGCCATTACTATGTGTGTGTACTGTATTAAGAGCTGGGGAACATGCTCATGAGCATAAATAATCCTGGTCCCTGCTCATATGTGGCTGTTTACACTTGAATTAATTAAATAAGAACTTCAGATCCATACTTGCACTAGCCATCTTTTAAGCGCTCAATAGTCACATGTGGTTAGTGGGTACTGGGTTGAACAGTGCAGATTTAGAATATTTCCATCATCACAATTCTTTTGGACTGTGCTGTTCTAGAGGGGGAGGCTGACATTGACCAAATAATCCTAAATAAAAGTATGATCACAATTGTGACAAGTACTAAGCAAAAAGAATATGTGGTAAAATGGAGCATTTCTAGGGGGATGTGACTTCTCTGCTGTCTTCTCCAAGGAAGACATGTTTGAACTAGATTTGCTGAATGCTTGGGAGTTAGCAAAGCCCTGTGATGGAAAGAAGGACAGTAATAAAAGGGATTGAAAGAAAGCTAATGACTGGAGCATAGGGTGAGATGAAGAGGTAGATGGACCACACAGGGCCTTATAGAAAGAAGATGAAGAAGCTGAGAGGCTGAGTAACTTGACTTTCTAGTTTGTGAAAGAACCTGGATTTGACTTCAAAGTCTGTGCTGCATAATAAAGGTATGTTCAAAGGACTTTGGTTCTGCCATGATCTCGTCTTGCTCCTTTCCTCTTTGGATGTTGCCAAATTTCCCTCTACTGGATTATTCTCTCAGCATAAAAACATGGTGTGATAATTTCCTTATTGGACAAATAAAATAAAACAAAAAGCCCACAAAATCTTCCTTGATCCTACATTTCTCTTCAGCTCCTTTCCCATTTTTCTGTTTTTATAGCAAAATTCCTTGAAAGAGTTGGCTGTACTTACTACCTCCATTTCCTTATTTTCTTTTTCTTGTTGAACTCCCTGTAATTAGGATTTCTTCTCTTCCATCATTTTCATAAATGACCTCCATGACTCAGCCGTTATCTTAAAGGATTTCTTGGCAGCATTTGATATAGTTGATCTTCCTTTTTGGAGCACTTTTTCACTGGCTTCTGAGACACCACACTGTCTTGGTTTTCCTTCTCCTTCTTCCCCCCAGCTCATTCTCAGGTTCCTTTGCTGGATCCTTCTCCTTCTTTGCAATCTGAGTGTGCCAGGTCTCTGTCCGGGACCATCTTCATTTCTCTCTATATATTATCTCCCTGGGTAAGTTCATCTAGTCCCATGGTATGATGGTTAATTTTATGTGTTAACTTGGCTAGACTGTGGTGCCCAGTTGTTGGCCAGACAACAGTCTAGATGTGGCTGTGAAGGTATTTTGTAGATGTGGTTAAAAATGAAATCAGTAGACTTTGAGTAAAGCAGATTATCTTCCATACATGGATGGGCTTTGTCCAGGTAGTTGAAGGCCTTGAGAGAAAAGACTGAGGTCTCCTGAAGAGGAAGTAATTCTGCCTGCAGACTGCCTTTAGTTGTAAGACTGCAACGACAACTTCTGCTTGAATTTCCAGCCTGCAGTCCAGCCCTGTTTTCAGACTTGTTAGCCTCCACAATTATGTGAGTCAATTCTTCAAAAAGATCTTTATCTTTCTCTCTCTACACACACACACACACACACACACACACACACACACACACACATACACACACACACATATATACCTCTATTGGTTCTACTTTTCTGGAGAACTCTGAACACATGGCATTAAATATATTTTATATTTGACTCCCAAATTTTTATTTCCAGACCTGACTTCTTCCCTGAACTCCAGATTTGTACATCCAACTGCCTATTCAACATCTCCATTTGGATAACTAGTATATCTCTTAAACCATACTATGGATTTCTCCCACTCTATTGCTTTCCACCCCTCCCATCTTTCCTCCTCCTCCCTGAGTGTTCCCCCTTTCATTAAAAAGTGCCACCGTTTACCAAGTTGCTAAGGCCAAAAATCTAGAGTCATTGATTCTTCTCTTTCTTTTGGATCTGTCATGCCATCCATCTGCAAAACTTATTAGCTTTATATCTTTATATCTTCTCACCTCACTAATCAGTCTTTGTCATCTTTAGCATGGACTGCTACAGTAACCTCCTAACTGGTCTGTGTACCTCCACTCTTAAGTCTGCCTGCACCCGCCTTAGCCTGTTCTCTACTCAGCAGAGCAATTCTTTTACCATACAAACCAGATCATTTTCCTCTCCTCTCTCTCCACACCCTGGCTGAAATCCAAAGTCCTGACTATGGTCTTTGAGATCTGATCCCTGGCTACTCCTCTGACCTTGCTTACCTATGACTTTCTTCCTTACCTGTTGAGCTTTAGACACACTGGTTACCTTGCAGATCCTCAGATAACTCAAGCAGACTCCCAGCCAATGGTTTTAGTATGTTAAAGTCAAAATAAAAATGTAGATATGAATCTCTAAAATGTTTTATTTGGAGGGAAAGAATTGCAGTTCAGGACATACATGCAGACTGGGTGGTCTTTGGTATATCTGAAGAACAAAGAGAAAGTTGGAGGTTTTATAAAAAGGAGAAATGTACAATTGTTTTTTTAAGAAAGTTCATTGGCACTAGTAAGGGTTTGGGGAGCTGGAAAGCTCTGACTGGTGGGCGATAGCAGTGGGCAAAATTAGTCTTAGAGTTGCAGCAAGTTATCTCAGCAGCTGTAAATAACTGGTCTTAGGTTATGACAGGCAGTTTCAGCAGTCAGCCTTACAGGGAATTACATTCTTGGAGCAATGTTTTATACCCTGAATGTTCCACCCTCCCAGCCCCTCCTCTTCTCTGATTTAGTTGGGTGTAACAAGAATGACTCAATTTGTGTGATTATCTTTCACAAGTGCTTTCTGTTTCCTCTGTTTAGAAAAATTCTCCTCCCCTCAACCCCTCACAATACTCTTATGACTCGTTTCCTCATTGCACTCTGGTCTCTGGGTGTCACAGTCTTAGATCTTTCCTGACCTCCCTACCCTACTTTATTCTTCTTCAGGGTACAAAGGACTCTTTCAAAAAAGGTTTGTTTGTTTTTTTCTGTGAAAGGGAGCAATAAAATGGAGTGGTAACTATGAGGGTTGGGGGTACATGGGATTATAGGAGGCTTTTTTTTTTAAATGGGAAAACTGTATTGTGTTTGTTTGATGATAGAAATGATCAGGGAGAGAATAAGAAATTGGTGATGCTAATTTCAGAAGTGAAGTTCTTGAAGATTAAAAAGGCAAAAAAAGATGAGAATCCATATACAAGTAGATAGAAGTTGGCCTTTATTATAACAGGAGTGTAGGCAAGGAACATAGCAGCTTGGTGGTTGAGAGGGAGACATAAGGGAGTTCTGGCTATTTCTATTTTCTTAAAGTAGAAAGTAAGTCATGAGATAATGGCAAGGTGTAGGGGTATTAGAAGTTTGAGGAAAAAGGGATAAGTATGAAACAGTTATTTTTGGAACTGGGAAATGAAATATACAAAGGATGCAAAGGATTGCTGGGCTGTGTTGAGGACATATTTGAGGTTTGTGGTCTTGACTTTAGAGTGAAATCACTTTTAATTTCTGTTTTCTCCAATAATGTTTTGCTGAAGTGAGGTACAGAATATGGGGACAGCTAGGTTTAACAAAGGTAGGCCTTGCCATGTCAGTACAATTGAGAAGTTTGAACTTCATCTTGAGGGCCCTAGAGAGCTACTGAAGGTTTGAGCAGAGAAGATTTGGGTGTCAGAAAGATTGTTGTAGCTCAGTGTTGTGTGTGTGTGTGTGTGTGTGTGTGTGTATGTGTGTGTATGTATCAGAGAGAGGCTTATTATAGGTAGAGCAGTATTTTAATACAATAGCACCCTTGATCAAACATTTGCATAGCTCTATTATAGCTTAGATAACAGCTCAGGAACATAGAGGATCTTTTTCCAGCATTTTCTGAAGACCTACTATATATCAGAAGACATACATCTGTGAAGCAAGATAAATTAAGCAAGCATTTGCCTTTCCAAAGCTCTTCTAGATATAGAAAATTTGTAATTATTATTAAGTATCTGGGAATAAGAAGAGGGAAGGAGCCATTGACACTTGAGTGGGAATCAGGGAAGCCTTCCCAGAAAAGGTGACTTTTTCTTTTTTTTTTTTGAGGAGAAGGAAAGAGTTTATTAGTATTGCTGGCAAATGAGGAAGTTAGCAGACTTCTGTCTCAAAGTACCAAACCTCCTGTTTCTGAGCAGAAGTACAGAGTTTTTAAAGGTTCTGATTAATCCCATAATCTCATCTTTGGCTAAAACAATCTTGTGACCTCTACCTGGGCAATTCCCTTGGGCCATCTCCTATGGCACAAAGAACAAAGGACACTCTCCTCCCCCTCCTGACAGCTGGCCTGAGTCAGGGATGTAGGTTTTAGTTCTCAAAAAGGGTGAAGGGATTTTGAAGAGACAGAAAACATTTGTACTGTTTTCCAGGCCATTCTTTCTGTTACATATTTCCCACTGTCAATTTTACCCTTCTATATCTATGGGAGGAGGGGTGACATAGTCATGGAGCTACTTCCTGCTTAATTGGGGCAATGTTTTAGATGGAAGGTACAGATTATCAGGTGAAAAAGGGCATAAGCAATAACTATGACCACGAGGATTGACAAGGTGAAATGGACTGTTGCCTTGCACACAATGTCTGATACAGGGCTGGGAAAAGAAACATGGGCCCTCTGAGTGCAGAGCTATTAGTTGTACCCTGTAGGTGATCTGAGAGACCAGCTTTGGTAAATTCAGAAATCATGTACAGAGATACTTGCACCAAACAAGGATAACACACCCAGCAGCAAGACAGATCAACATTATAGGTGATAGCCCTGGGAAATCTTCATTAAGGAGTTGTCCCACTATCCTATAGACAGAACAAATAACTAAAAAAGATAAGCGAAAATATCAACATGTTCATTTTTTTCCCTTTTTTCTCAAACAGATACTTTAGATCACCTAAGGCTGGCTCCTTCACTGGGGCCTACACCTCTTTACTTTGGTATTATGAATGCAAGGTTTTACTTCTGATGATTTTAATGAGGTGTGAGTTGTTAGAGGCACTCCATAGGGTTCCTGCTTCTAATTGGGGCAGGAACCTGAAAGAGGCAAACTCATGTATAGTGATTAGCACCTGACTCACTCATTTAACAAACTGTTTTACTCTTGTTTTCTTTTACTTATGGTTGCATTACCATACTTACCTTGGTTTGTTAGGAAGGGTCTCTCATAAACTATTTCTTAGGGGTTTAACTTAAGCCTGCTTCTAAAGGGCCACCGCGTTCCAGAGGAGGGCAAGCGGCAATACTTTGTCCCACTTTAGGTGGGTTCCATGTAACTTCCATTTTAGATCTAGGGCTTTGTTTACTTGCTCAGTTACCTCCGCTACAAAGGAGGGTCCATTATCACTCTGTATGGAGGAACGGAGCCTATGAACATTCTGATGACCTATGGGATCATTGTGTCTACTGTGTCCAGCTTTTTGGAGAAATGGTTTACCATGTTCCCACTGGGGGTCTACTCAAAGAAGTTTATGGGTGACCACAGGACATTGTGCAGTAGATCCAGGTTTAGATGGTAGAAAGCAAAGATTCCCCCTGTGGGCACTGCCATGGAGTAGCCAAACATGGTGATACCTTGAGCTGTTGAGTTGTCTCTGTAGCTGTCTGTCCATGGCCTCCATCACCAGCATTTCCTTGGCCTCTTTCCCTGGACTGTTGATGCCTGTCATCCTGTTGTCCTCTGAGGCCTGTTCCTGTACTTGTGTAGGAACTCAGCAAAGGCCCTGTCAGCTCCTGGTAGGAGCCCATCTTGGAGTGAGTTTGGGAACCTCAGATGTTTCTTTCTTTCCTCTGGGTAGGACAAGCCTCTATCCAGGCTGAAAAGGTATCTGCCAATACAAGCCTAGGCATCTGAGTGAAGCTACCAATCATCGAAAGGGTGGACCCCCACATGTTGGGCCCCCTGTGTAGTGGATCTCTTTTCTGTCCTTGGAGCACCCCAAGCACATAAACAGTTAGTTGCAAGTGGGATCCTCTCAAATGAGGTCCCACCAAATCCATCAAGGCATCACACTCCCAATGTGTGTTTTCATGTAGGTGCCTCATAAGAGGCCAAACCAAAGCTTTCTCCATTTCCTTGTGCCATCCCAAATGTCAGAGCCCCAGTCTTTAGTTTTTAAGGGGGTCTAAATCTATCAAGGCCCTGAGGGACAGATCACCTCCAGTGGCTCCCTTAGCAGCTCTGACAGTGGTCTGATTTCTTTTTGTCATGCTGGCCACCCGTTTGGGCTCAGCCACAGCCTGTATTCGGGCCATTATTTTGGTGGTATATTTAATATCCTTATTTCCTGCTGTCAGGAGACCCCTTTCCTTCCAAATGGCACCATGAACATGTGCAATCATAAAAACATATTTAGTTATCCTTTCCCCTCTGGATAACTGAAGAGTTCTGGTTAAAGCAATCAGCTCAGCTTTTTGGGCTAAAGTCCCAGGTGACAGTGCCATGGTTGTGACTTGCAGTATTGCTCAGTGGCTCTGACAAATATGTCACTAGCCATGGGATGTCTCTCAGTATCTACACCAAGGCTCCAAGGCTTATTCCTTGTTTTTGCATCATTTAAATTCTTTTGTGAGTCAGGCAACCCCAAAGTGGGGCAGTCATAAGGCTCTGCTTTAGTTTTTCAAAGGTGTTTTGACAGCCTGCGGCCCGGATCAGGGGCTTCACATCTGTCCCTTTAAGGGCCCTGTACAAGGGCTTTGCCATCTGTTTTCAGATGAGATAGAACCCTGCCATTCTTAGGGACCTTAGATAAGTAACCTGTTGTCTGCAAATCTGTCCAATTGCAGGTTTCACAAGTCCCCTGCTAAGCTCCCATCACATAGGGCAGGAGAGCCCTTTTAAAGCTCCTAACACAATCCAGCAGCCTCACAAGGCCATCCCAGTCCCAGGATCCTGCCACCCAAGTGTAACTGGGTATCATTCATAGTCATTTGTACAATATCATTAGTGGCACATCAATCCTCACATACCCATACTCATTGGTATGGAGAACTTAAATTTTCTCTGTATGTCCCACAGTCCCAAGAAGGTGACATTTCAGATGACCTTAGGATTGGCCTTCAGAGAAGAAAGATAATTTGATCAGGGAGAATAACAGGAGCCCAGTCAAGAGACGTAAGATGTATGATTACAACAGATGCTGCATGATGAGAAATGGTGGAAAATGCAGCTCTTCTTCCATTAACCAGCAACTAAATAGGACTAAGGAGTTCTCTCTCTATATTTGGCGACAAGGGTAAGACATCTGGGTCCTTAGTAGCAGCAAAAAGGGTTTGAAAGAAAAGTAAAGATGTTTTTTAAAATGGTGATTTTTCTTTTATAACTTAAAAAATATGTCATGGAGCTACTCTGGGGATTTGAGCTATAATTTTCTCACTTAAGAACAGTGTGAAGTTAAAATGCCTTATCTAGCCTTTTCTGGAATGCCATTAGAAAATACTAAGCATAGTCACTCTGACCTGTCTATACAAGATGCTTTCAATGGCAAGGCTCCTGAAATCGATCCTTATCACTTGCTGTCAGCACATTACTTCAAGTTAAATGATTTAAAGATCTCTATCCTAAGTCATGTTTTTGAAATAAGATGTATTTTCTATATATTTTTAAGAATGAGGAGTTCATGACCCTGGTTCATGGGTGGTTATTGTGTAGCTTAAATGAGATAAGGCATATATAAAATGGTTAATACAGAGCTTGGTTTGGGAGCCAGGAGTAAATGTTCTGTGTTCTCCCTTAGTCCCAGCTTTTTTTCCCCCACGTTTTTCATTCTTTGCTCCTTAAATCACATTTTTTCCTGAAAACACATGTGTTAGGAAACAGACCCATACTCTGTTCTAGGGACCCCAGAATCAGGTGAGGCACTCACATAAATAATCACCATACAGGCCAAGTGCCAGTTTAGTGTGTGCAGTGTGTGCGTACATTTAGAAGGTGAGAACGCTAAACCAAGCCTGAGTTTCACTGTGGAAGGGGCTGGAAGGAGCAGGCAGTGGTTGCCAGCTTGTTCAGAGGAGGTGTGGCTTCTGTTAGCTGTTAGGAGCCAGCAACTTTTTCACCTGAATGTGCTTCAGTCAGGCATTATCCAAAGAAGTGGGAAAGACATTTATTTATTTATTTATTCAGCAAATATTCATAGCCACCTACTAGTGCATGGTTCTGAGTAAGAACATGAGGAAGAGCAGGGAAGCATGAGACAGCATGGCTCACTTTGGCAGCTGCAGGTGGCTTGGCATGGCTGGAGTTAAATACATTCTCAGTTTTTCTCAAAACAAACAAGACAAACTAAAACCTGAGTGGGATAAGGAGGAAGTACTCTAGGGAGAAGTTGAGTTGCTGAGAATTTGTCACTTCTTTTCAAGATTAGTCAGGATGAACTAGATGTTTCTTTAAAAAAGCCTAGTAACTTCCTTTAGGGAATTGCCAAACTGACTAATGCATTACCTTAGGGCAGTTGGTCCCAAACTTTGCTGCCAACTAGAATCACCTTTGGAGTTTTTGAAAAGTCAGATGCCCAGGTCACACCTCACTCACATCAATGACATCAGAATGTCTGGGCGTGGGAGCCAGGCATCAGTAGTCTAAAGATCCTCACGTGATTACAATGGGCAGCAGAGTTATGGAACTACTGCCTTAGGGCATCGTCCAGTTTCTTCAGTTTAAAACACACCCTTTTTCTTGTTCTGGTTCCAAACTTTCCTTAAATTGTTTTTGTCCTGTAGTTGGGTTGCGGGCAGCTATGAGCAGACAGAGGATGTGATGTCACCCAATTAGGAGCTCTCACTTTGCTAAACCGATCGGCATAGGTTGCCAGGGCTGCACGAGGAGTGGATTTTTGCTTTGTCATTCTGACTCTGGCAGTTTGCCCGCCTCCTCAGAGCAGGGCGTGGCTTCTCGTAGCCATTAGGAACCAGCAACCCTTTCACCTCGGTTTCCTTCAGTCCGGCATTTGCAGCGGAGCAAAACGTGGAGGGACCCCTGCAGATCCTGATGGCTTCATCATTCTTGCATTCATGTAAGCTCTGCGTCAGGTGAAAACAGCTGCGAGCCTTAGGCTGGGAGCACGCCAGGGACGGTTTGCTGGTGGGGGACGAGAGCATTGCGCCTGAGAGGTGCATGAGGAATCCAGGGGAAGGGGTGATGTTTTAGGGCGTGTCTGAGTAAGGGAGTGAGACTTTTCTAAACCGATTGAGCTTCTTGGCAGCACGAGCGTTTCTCCGGTCACATAAAGCTTCAGCATGTGGTAGGCGAGGCCGGCCCTCTGTCGGCTGGTGGTTTCCTTCCTCTTGCTCTTTATGGAGACATTTTGCAGAATGTCTGAGAAAATAGGTTTTTGTATCATTTCTTAGAGCATGAGTCTTGAAATGTAAATGACAATGTGCTGAATAGATTGACAGATCCTTGACAGTATTGGAAAGTATAAGTGTATAAGAATGCCTTTCCAGGAATTTTCACACCATTTGATCCTGAGAAATCCTGAGAGGTTGGCAAAGCATGTGTAATTTCCATGTTTTACAAGTGGGGAAAGCAAGGCTTGGTAAAATAAAGTGGCTTGTCCAGTGTGACACAGGCTGTTAAATAGGGCAGCTAAAGCCAGAACTCAGTGCTTACCTCGCTACATCAGGCAGTAGAGGGTGGTTAAGAGCATAGACCACACTGTCTGGGTTTGAGTCCTGCCTCTGCTGTTGACCTTGGGCAAGTTACTTAGAGTTTCTGTGCCTCAGATTCCCTGTCTGAAGTGGACCTGGTAATACTTATAAATGAAGATTAATTATAAATATATGCAAAGTAGTATAGAAATGTTAGCTGCTATTATCCTTACTATTAAACAACTATATTTTTGAGTGTTGGTATGATTTTTGTCTCATGAATGGTCCTGATGTCAGCGTGGAGTCTGTTTTTAATTGTCACTGACTCATTCTCTACTGAGTTAACCCCTTTTGTGAAACTGGACCATTATTAGTTCCCGGTCTCATCTAGAGTGTTGCATATTGCTTCAGGATTCTTTTTTAAAAGCACCCTAAGTTGGCATAGTGTTCTTAATTTTGCCCCATGGTTTCAAATTTAAAGGAAACATTGGAAGTTGGATTTTGGCATTTTGTATAGATGCAGAATTCAAGGCAAGATCAAATTGGGAGGTGTTTTGTGAAAGCTGAGATACTTGTGTCTTAACCTTTTTTTATTTTGGAGCTTTTCTGAATTCTGTGTTTACTGGGAAAGTAGGACGTTTAATTTTAGCGGAGTCTTACAGTGATTTAACTCTGACCGGAACTCTGACGTTCCTAGCTAGCCTGGAGGCCCTCTTTTCTGCTAGTGTGCAGATTTGCCGGGGCTAGAGTCCAAGCCAAGCCTGATTGTGGGTTTTAGTCATTGTCAGAAATGGAGCAAGTCATGCTAACTTGCAAAGGAGTCACCCGCGGGCAGAGTCAGTGGCTGCAGGTCCCGGACGGAAGCCCCGCCCTCGCGCAGTTCCCGCCGGGCCGTCTGGGAGGAAGACCTTACACGCTCCACTCTGCTTTTGTGCCGCAGAAGACCGCCAGGGCCTGGAGGCAGCGCTCTCGGAATTGACCGCGGAGACCGACGTGCCGATTGTGTTTGTGAAACAGAGAAAGATAGGCGGCCATGGCTCAGTCTTGAAGGTAAGATAAGTAACGTGCCTTTTAAACTGGGAGTGAGCTCATCCAGGCCGGCGTGCTGGCAGCCTTTCCTTTTAAAGCCAGCGTGGATGTGAATGAACTCCCAAATGGAGCACAGCGTTAGAAAATGACCAGAAACGCTCATGGGCTAGCTCACGTGCTAATCAGAGTTGATCAGACGATGGGCAAATATCACAGTTGGGAAGCCTGAAAGGAAATTTTTAACTATTTTCATTTTTTAAATTAACTTTTAAAAAATGTTCTTTTCCTTTCTATATTACCTTCCTCTTTCCTTCCCAGAAAGGTAAATAGAAATTTTTAGTAGCAATGCAATTGATGAACGTTAATTGTTTAGGGAAGTACTAAGAGAAAGGATCAGGAAATGCTTATCTTCGCCAAGTGAGCCCTGTCTTCTTCCTCTAATTTTCAGAGGGATGCAGGACCCCAAAACCCCAGGCTCTAAGAAGAGCAACCCGGGAGCTTCCTTCACATGTCTCTTTTTCTAGCCCAGAGTTAACAATTGGGTGGAGGGGGAATAAAAAAGCAATCTTCCCTTTGGCTGGTGGCAGGCATGGTGGAAATCTTTCCTTGGGACTGCATCTGCAGTATCGTAAAATTGCTGGGAAGCTAGGTGAATGTTTAATGGCATAGGACAACCTGGATGATGCTTTACGTCATATGTAGTTGATCACCAGCTTCCATAATCCCATCACCTTGATCCATCTGAGTTTTGCAAATTATATATTTGTCCTTATCTACTTATATCTGTGGGAATTTTTAAGAGGTGAAACTCATACTTGAACATTGCTATCTTAGAAGTAAAGCTGAGGCCTGGGTTAAACGTAAAAAATACATTTAGATGAGTGCACCTTAGGAAGGATATTAACAGTTTGCATTTTTATTTACTAACTTTTCTTGCTTCTAAAAGTATTTATATTTTTGAAAAATGGTTATAGGAAATGGAGCTAGACTTCAAAGACAAATAGCAAATTAATGGAAAAATAATTAAAGGGTATACAAAGGCTTTTAGCTGTAGTTAAAATACATTGTGTTACTCAGACCTTTAGTTTGCAAGTAAAACGAGACAAAGGTCTATTAATATTCCTTCCCGTCTGATTATTCTGTTCCCTTCACCTGTGTTGTAAGTTTACATTTTAAAAGTTATACGGGCATTTGATCTTTATACAATGCTACTGATGTTCCTGGTTTTAACGGTAATGGGAATAAAAAGAGTCACTCTTTTTATAAGCTTTGGAGCTCACTTTATTGAGAAAGTGTGATGTTTTCAATTCCATATGATCATAGTTAATTTCGGCCATTTAGTGAGGGCCAGTGCCATGAATGAAAAGTGAACCAACAAGATATGATTAAAATAAATTATTTAGCACATCTCTTAAGTCAACTTATTCTACTTTTGTATCATTTGATTTATTTTTGGTTTTTAATGAGTGCTAAGAAATGGAAGAAGAGACACAACAAGGTAAAGACTATTGGTTTGAAAGGTTTGTGAGTTTTCAGCCACTTGTTGCTGACATTTGAGGCTAAATGATGGGTTTTGAAAATCTCCAGGGAACAGTGGGTTTGAGTGGGGAAGGGCACTTAGTGGAGAACTGAGCGTGAATGGAGTTAGTGTTATAATCCTACAGCCCACACTTTTAAAAAAACGGTTAAGGTTTCATACTTTAATTGCAACATAGATAATGGAGACAGACCTCTTTAAAATGTGCTTTTCCTTTCTCCTCTTTATTATTTCTTCCCTTATTTCCCTTTTCCCCCAATAAACAAAAACAGCAAAACCTACTTCATTTTCTCTTGTCTACAGAAGACTAGAAGGAACTGGTGAGCCTAGGTCACTCCTTAAAGGAAGAAGGCTTTCCGGAAGAGTGTTTCAAAAAGGTGTAGTCTACAGACCACCTGTGCAGAATCCCCTAGAGTGCTTCTAGTATAAGCATGCCTAGGCTCTACCTGACTTCTTCTGAGGTAGATCTCTGGAAGGGGCTAGGAATCTGCCTTTTTGGCTCCCCCCCCCACCCCCCAACAAGCTCCCTCCATTAATTCATAGGATGAATATCAAGTTTGAGACTATTTTAAAGTGTAAGGTAGTTTGGTCAAGATTAATTGATAAAATAATTAGAATTGGGGAAAACAAAGGACTACTGTTTAATACCCAAAAAATATTAGAAAACAGCAAATGGTATCTCAGTAGGGGAGTAACACTTTATATTGAACACTTTAACGCTGAATAGAAAAATAGGGACATACACTACTTTTTTTTTTTTTTTTTTTTTTTTATCAATACCTGTGAAAGGAGGGAAATATGCTATTTGTGGCCAGGTCTTGTATGTCCATGTGTAAAATTGGAAGTAGGGAGCTACTAAATTCTAAGAACTAAGAATAGAGTTCCTACTGCTTAAAGACATCTGGCTTTCACAAACATCTTGGTTTTTAAGGCAAAATTCCAGTATTCTTATAGGGAACCTGTCTTATATATAAGTCAGTGTGTCTGAGATTCCAGAATTTTTTTTTTTTGAGACAGAGTTTCACTTTGTTGCCCGGGCTAGAGTGCTGTGGCGTCAGCCTAGCTCACAGCAACCTCAAACTCCTGGGCTTAAGCAATCCTTCTGCCTCAGCCTCCTGAGTAGCTGGGACTACAGGCATGTGCCACCATGCCCGGCTAATTTTTTCTATATATATTTTTAGTTGTCCAGATCATTTCTTTCTATTTTTAGTAGAGACGGGGTCTCGCTCTTGCTCAAGCTGGTCTCGAACTCCTGACCTTGAGCGATCCTCCCGCCTCGGCCTCCCAGAGTGCTAGGATTACAGGTGTGAGCCACCTCGCCCGGCTGAGATTCTAGAATTTTGAAACAACTTGAATAGATACTACTGGTAGTACTGAGAGGAAAAGCAAAGTGAATGAGTAAGTACTTATTGGAACACTGTTAGACATAGTTAAGACTTTAGTAGTTTGAAATAATCTTGGGAGATAAAACTGGCAACTCAGTGTTTAAATAATTTCTTCAGGGCAATAATAGGAGAGGTGACAGACACAAAACAATGCATGATTTACAACCAGGTTAATTAATGCAGACAGTTTCAATAAGAGCTGAGGTGTTGTCATGCTGTAGTCAGGCTTGGTGGCCCCATGTTCCAGAAGCCTTGAGGGGTAGACACTGAAACAAAGGCAGGTCTCCTTTCAAGCCTAACTTCTAAAGTTACCAGAAACTAGACTCTTTACTGAATAGACATCAGGAAATGAGTAGTAATTGAATAACTCTTCCAATTTTCTTTCTTATTACTCTACCAAACTACCAAAACTTGACAGGAAACTCAGTTTCTTTTGTGTCTTTCCTCTGAGAGAATCCCTTGTCTTTGGGAGGATGAGTAATGTATCTGCTTTTGGCCTGCGTAAGGTTGAGGCCTGAGGCGGATTGAAGATGAGGGAAGTAAATAAGTTTTCTGGCTTTAGTTAGGAGAAGGTAAGAGATAAGGACTACCAAGATTTAAAAGAAGCATAGATGGTTAGGATTGCAAATAAATTCATCTGGTGCTGATTATAGTAGAATTTTACTGATTATGAATCTATGTTAACACTCTATATCCCCTCTTCCCACTTCTACCAAGTAACCACACTAACATCTTTGTTTGGTGTGTATCTGTTCTTTTACAGTAGCAACACTATTCTGGTGGTCCAGGCTTCAGGTTTCTTCTCTCTTCTCCTGTTTACTCACCAGGGCCTGACTGTTTAGGCATCAGCCTACTGCCTCTATTTACTCTCGTCTGGACTAGGGTACTCATTTCCTCTTGCCTAAACCATCTCAACGAACTCTTAACTGGCCTCCCACTTCCAATCTCCCTCCTCTTCCAGTTCATCTACTGCCAGGGTCATCTTCCTGATTGCTACGTCACTGCCCCCAGATCTGCATCCAGGATGAAGTGCATAGTCTGTAGCTGGGTATTCAGTGCCCTCCAGGGTCTGGCCCTAACCTGCTTTTCTGATTATCTCCTGCTCTGTTCCCTCATTCACTGGAATCTCCTGGGAATACTGTTAGCTAAAATCCCTAAAATTTTCCTCTTCTGTTCTATTCTTTCAATTCCTGTCTTCTCTTCCTGCCCAAACCCACTTTTCCAGCTGTTCGGAGTACAAGGTCAGATTTGGCCATTCCTTTCCTCCTTTGTGCTTCCCCCTCACTCCCACAAATCCTTATCTTTGGGAAAGGAGGAATCCTGACAATGATAATTTTTTGCCTTAGATATTGAGGTTGGAGAGCTAGTCATAAACTTTGTGCCTGTGGTCCCAGGAATCTGTTTGAGCTGATCAGATATCTATGTGAACATGCCCATTAAAAACTACCATTTATCAAATGCCTGTTATACTTAGTTGTAATACTTAGTTGGTTAAATCCTCACAATGGTCCTATGAAGGAGGTGGTATTTTCCAGTTTTACAGACAGGGACCCAGGCCTGCTTGTCTGCAAAGCTCACTGTGGTGTACTCATACTTATGGCACTTGCCTTTGTGTTACTGCTATAGAGGTACATGCCTATCTCCTTGATGCCATTGTGTGTTCATGATTCAGGGTCAAGCCCATGCAAATCTTGGTATTCCTAGCATAGTGCTGGCATATAGTAGGCATTCATTCATTAAATGCTTGCTGAATGGAACTGCATTCCTTTGTGCCTACTAAATTGTAGGTTCCTTTAGGAGAAGAATGATACATTTTTGGATTTTCATGTGTTTTTTAATACCTAGTATGCATTTGGTAAATACTAATATTTGTTAAGTGAATGGCTGGTGCTAGTGTCAGAAGAGACTCACTTAAGTGAAGGATTTAGCTACAGGATGTCTGATTTATTGAAGATAGGCTGACTCTATCAGAGACCAAGATCTAAGTTGTTCAGAAGTGATTCTAGGCAGCATATTATAAAGCAGTTCAGAATTTTAAAAGCTATATGATAGCAACATTGTCTGCTTTCAGCATTTTATGCAAGTGTGTCAAAGTTGGTTGGGAAGAAAGTCACATCATGTCTAGTTAGCTACTATTTCTTAAGTGTTGTTGACATTGGGGTAGGCACTATCTTTGTTATCTCTACCACAAGTCTATAGGGAAATGTACATATTTAAAAATATATGTCAATAAATGTTTATATATGATTTTTAAAAAATGGTCACAACCACTCCATCATCCAGTAGACTCATGTTACGAACTAAGTGGAAAGTAATAAAGCAGATGTTTTTGATTTGAACCCAGGCCTCCAGAGCTGAGTTCCTTCAACATGACCTCTTTGAGTAGCTCATACCTAGTGTTTTCCTACTCTCCCAGTCTATGAAAATGATGTTCCTGGTCTTTGCAGACTTCTGAGGTGTTATTGAGGCTCTTTAACCTGAAAGGTTCTAGTCTCTTCATCTCACACCTTTGTTTATATTCTTGAGGCTTGGCAAGTCAGCCAGTACTGGGGTTTCTAAATGTCATTAAATGTATGACTTGACCACAGAGCAAGGGTGGAGATTATGTATAGTCTAAAGTATTTCAATGTGTAAGTCCAAATTATTTAGTGGGACTTGACTTTCATTTTATCTTTAACTTCAGTAATATTAATGCCATCTTATTTGAATAGAGCTGTTATTCATAGCCTCTTTTAAATATTGGACTTTTCAAAGAATCTGCTGAAATCCAAGGAACCAATCATGAGAAAAATGCACTTAAATAAACTTGTATATACATTCAGATTACTTGCTTCAGACTATCTGGTAGTGAGATTTACCCTTCAGAGTATACTATATACACTTTCATTAGTTGAAACCTTAGATTTTTTTTTTTATTTTGTTATATGGCATATTTCTTTTCACTGGCATTTGTTACAGTGGAATATTATTCCTGTATTCCTCCTGATTTAACCTTTAAAAATACTTTTCTGTTCCTAAAGCAATATCCAAAAGTGAAACTAGTGATTTGTGTGTGATTTTTTTTTTTTTTTTTTTTTTACAATGTCTATCTTTGTGATAGTTTATGATTTACTAAGTACCTGTTCAATAGTTGAAAACTGTCAGGTCCATTACATAATTCTCATTCAGTATAGTTAATTGTATGATGTAAGTACAGTTGTTCCTCGGTATACTCAGGGGATTGGTTCCAGGACCCCTGAGTATATCCAAATCCATGCATAGTCAAGTCCAGAAGTCATCCCTGCAAAACCCATGTATATGAAAAGTCTGTTCTCTGTATTCCAGAGTTTCACATCCAGCAAATACTGTATTTTTGCTCCTCATTTGGTATAAATGGACCCGTGCAGTCCAAACTTGTGTTTTTCAAGGGCCCAGTGTAGTACTATCCCATCTCTCAAATAAGGACACTGGAGGCTGAGAGGTTAAGCAAGCTTCCTAAGATAATATTAATATTAGTAGCTAATAGATCAAGATTGGAACCTGGATTTGTCTTCTCTCACAGTCCAGGGTCTTTTTAGAAACTCATTTTAAAAGCACAGATACCTGTCTTGATTGTAGCAAAGTTTACCTTTAATACTAAAAATACTAAAAAAAACTAAAAAAATTTAAAAAGCAAAAATATATACACAACATAGCTTTAAAGAAAATTAAGATGAAAGTGGAACTATATCTGATACCTTGCCACTCTGGCAAATCAAACTAGGACTTTTAGAACATTTCTTCAAAGCTCAGTAATAAACATATCCTGGTGGTATGAGTGGAGATAAGCTGCTATGAAAGGAGGAACAGTAAAGTTTGGGGAGGTAGCTGATAGCAGAAGTATATCTCTTAGAGTGTGGCGCTCAAACGTGACTGGTTCCTGGCTTTTGGTATAGATTAGTCATGTAGTAAAAATCCCACTGGGAAAGAATAGTGGACCCAACTATCGAAGTTCTTTCCTTCTTTGACCATAGAGAGGCCTGTAACCTTTGTCATCCAGCCTGTCATGTTTGTGTTGAGCAGGAGGGGTTGTAGAGAGAGCTTAAGAATGCTTGGAATTAATCTGAGCTGCAAGAAAAGGGACTGAAAAATAATATAGGTGAATAGGAGAAAGGAAATGGAAGGTTATATTGAGCCCTGGGCAGCAACTCTTGAGAGAACAAAGAAGAAAAAGGGGGAAAAGAGGATCTAAATTATCTCTGAGGCCAATTTGTGTTTCTTGGTTACCTGGACTAGTCTTGCTGAAGGAAGAAGGTAAACCTTCGTGATTTCTTTGAAGTACCAGTGTACTTTTGCTTTCTATTCCTAGTCATAGAGAAATTTACCAGTATAATTTAAAATTATATAGTGCTATTCCTTCTCTTTAAGCTGCATTTAAGTAATTACTGGTAGCAGTTGAACCTTATGTTAGAAAATGGTTGTTTAATAATTTAAAGATTTACCAGCATAGTAATCCCATTCTTAAAATGTTTAGGGGAAAATCATTAGGCTTGATTGTTTTACTTTGTAGCAATGTCTAAAACCTTGTGTTCTAAAGGCAAAATGTAAGGCAAATCTGCCTGAGGATTATCTAAGTTACATGTTAACTAAGATTCATGGGGATCCTGCATAGAATAAATTCAACACTGGAAATCACAACTTACTAATATGATGCTTGCCTTGATGTGCTCTGTTGCTCTGAGCAAGTTGTGTAGGCTGTTTATCTCCTGAGAAATCCCTGTAAATAGTATTAGTAATACTTTATAAGTAGGTTGGGAGAATTAATATAGTTTTCTAAAGCATTGTGAAATTCTTAGATGAAAGGCTCTATGGAGCAAATTGGTGTCAGCCTGTTTTCCCTCCTCTGACCCAGGAGAAAATAGGCACCTTAGGGTGGGAAGGGTTGGCTTAGTCATTTGGAGTTCTTTTTATGAATTACTCTTACTGAATTTAAAGTGGCTATCCGAAGCTCCCGAGAATATAGTTCACTGTTAAACAAACTTTTAGGATTTGGGTCTTGGAATTCTTAACTGTATTTTCACCTAAGATTTAAAACAGGTTTAAATAGTAGTTTGGAATTGGCAAGACATGGGAAAGATACGATCCTTTAAAGATCCTGGGTCTCAACTTATCTTTCCCTAAGTTTTTCTTTATTTCAGAGAAGAGAAAAGACTGGCTTTTTCTAAAGGGCAGTCAATTTTACTTAGAATGTGTAGGATCTATTACTTCCACTAATCTGTCTGTAAAATTAATCTTTGCTGCCAAATAATTTGCAACAGGTAATGGAACAAAGTTTCTACTCTACATTCATTTATACATTCAGTGCACACTTAGTGCATCCATGTGAAAACAGCTATGTTTGGAAGATTTAAAAAAAATTCTTATTTTTGAGAAGCTAACAGTCTAATAAGGGCAGGATAATATTAATGTATATATGCACAAGTAACCCTAATACATGTTTTTGAAAAATGCATGTTTCTTCCTGAATTACCCATAGTTGAAAAAAATAATTGTGAACTAAGGATTTTGGAGTAACTTAATAGGTTTTGCTGTTTATGCATTTGCAAGAAACTTTCTTCTAATGCCAAAGAAGCATGAACTGGTCTAGATGCATAGATTCGTTTACTTACTGTTGCTTTGAAACCCATGTTTGACAGGTGCGATTGACAGGGTCCCTCTTCTTCTTCTTCTTCTTTTTTTTTTTTTAATGCGCTCCTGTTGCAGGTTGAAAATCTATTGATCCTGAAGGTTGGTTTATGTGCCCATTGTTAGGTATACTTTGCTGTTTGTTATTTGTGTGACTGATAAAGCAGAGCCTCCTCTTCAACCACCGCAGGTGAATTTCCAGTGACCCCCCGCGCTGTGAGCCAGTGGGTGAATTTTCCAACGCAGTTTACAGACTAAGCTTTTTTATATCCTTTTAACAAATTGTGTCTAAAATCTTCATAGCCTTGCTCACCTTTTAGGGTTCAGAATTACTACCCATCTAGAGTCGGCGGCCTTTAGCCTTTGGCAAGCTTCCAAATAAACAGCTTTTGGGGAGAATCGTACCCACTCTATTCTTAGACCCTTCCTTGTCTAAGGGGAACCGAAATTCACTTGAGTGATGCGCGTGCCCAGCACTCACTTCTCTAATGCATTGGCAGGGATCCTCACGGCTCCCCCTGACTCCTAGGTCCTTGAGGTGGGATTGGGCTGAAGAAGAGATTTAGCTTTTGAAGAGCTGCGAAAGTAATTAACGTGATTTACATTTGTATAATGAATTCGAATCACCTTGCAAAAGAACCTTGAGAGTCGGCCTGTTTGTAATGGAGGTTCTGCATTTCACGGTCCTTGGCCTTACCGGCAGTACATAGTCTAGCCAAAACCAAAACACCAAATAAAACACCTCTTAATCACAGTAAGAACGAAAAATGTAGATCAACTGAACTGCAGTATATGGCAGTGAACGTTTTAAAGCGCAGGACCTTTAGTCTCCCCAAAACTTTTGTCATATGCTTGTCCAAAAGTGTTTCTTTAAAAGTTAAGTGACAGAAAACGCTAGAAAGAATAGCTGCCCCTCGATTAGTACGTGTGGATTTGGGGCACATTATTGCGCGGGTTCTGAGCGTGAACGCGCCGGGCCGGGGCTCCGCGGGGCGGGGCGGGGCGGGGCGGGGCGGTCCTGGCGCGGGGGGCGGGGCGGGCCGGGCCGGGCCCTTGTGCGCATGGGCGGCGTCCTCTTCGGCTCGCGCTGGCCCTTCGATTTCCGCCGGCGTCAGAAACGTTGGGGAGGCGGTTAGCCGAGCGCCACCGGCTGCCTGAGCGCTGCTCATTGCTGATATGTCTGATGAAAAAGGTTCCCTGAAGGGAGATGAAGAGAAGGGAGGGGAGCCGCTCATGACCTTCACCGTTAGTGAGCACTTGGTGAAACAGGTGGAGGAGGCGGAACCGATGAAGGTGGAAGTGGCGGCAGGGGCTGATGGCTGCTCTGACGACCTCAGCTCTGGAGAGGCCGACATAGACCCAAACCTCCTGGGGCTTGCAGAGGATGAAGAGAAATGTCGGAATATCCGCAAGCAGTACCGGCAGCTCATCTACAGCGTCCAGCAGAACCGTGATGACATCGTGAACACCGCGAGCGACTCGTTAACCGAGGCACTTGAAGAAGCCAACGTCCTGTTTGATGGGGTGAGCCGAACAAGAGAAGCGGCCCTTGATGCCCAGTTTCTTGTTTTGGCTTCCGATTTGGGTAAAGAAAAAGCAAAGCAGTTAAACTCTGATATGAGCTTTTTTAATCAAGTAACATTTTGTGACTTTCTGTTTATATTTGTGGGTCTGAATTGGATGGAACATGATGAGCGTGGTGAATTGAGTGGTTGTGATGATAATATAGCTCTTTCCTTCTGGGAGACAGTACAAAAGGAAGCAACATCCTGGATAGTACAAGCTGAAACATTCCACTTTATTTTTGGTTCATTCAAGCCAGAACCTTCTGCACCAAAACGCCGACTTGAACATCAGAAAAAAGTTCGCAAAATGGAAGGAAATGGGGATATGCCTACAAAGTTGAGGAAATTGGACCTAAATAGTAATCAAGAAGCAACAGAAAAAGAAGTGGAAAGAATTTTGGGATTGTTGCAAACCTACTTTCGAAAGTATCCTGATACTCCTGTGTCCTATTTTGAATTTGTGATTGATCCAAACTCTTTTTCTCGCACTGTGGAGAACATATTTTATGTTTCTTTCATTATAAGAGATGGTTTTGCAAGAATAAGGCTTGACCAAGACAGGCTGCCAATATTAGAGCCAATTAATATTAACCAAATGGATGAGGAAAATGATCCCAGTTCCCATGGCAGGAAACAAGGAGTTATATCTTTAAGTTTACAGGACTGGAAAAATATTGTGGCGACTTTTGAAATTTCAGAAGCCATGATCAAAAACTCATACTAAATATTTCTTCTTAGTATAGGATCCCTTTTGTGGTTTTTCTGAAATATCTCAAAATGGAGAGTAAAATCTAAACAGAAGCACATAATGTATTTCTTGTAAAGTGAAAAAGCATTTTCAAAAACATCAGAAATTGTTTTACTGTGAGTGTATTTTTCTTGGTAATTTATAAGGTCATCTGTTAATAAAAAAATTGACAGGCATGTTTATGGGAAAGTTTTTTGTACGCCTTCTAAGACTAAAAACAAGTATTGAATATCATGAAAGGTATTTGGTAATTTGCAAAAAGAACAAAACTAATTTACCCAAATCAGTTATGATTCTCTGTGACTGTGTTGCTTTGTCACAGGGAATCAAGAGAATCCCATAAGGGGCTCCCTAAGCAGGTTGTGGGAAGAGTGGGTGAAAAAAATTAAGAAAAACTATTTGTAAGGCAGTAAACATGTAACATTTTGACCATAAAAAATTTTTTCATTGCAAAGAGGACTCAGTAAGATTTATGAGTGGGTTTTCATATTCTAAACAATTTCTCCTGTGATCAGACTCAAAGAGCATCTGCTGAGGTATTGGAGGCATCAACTAAGGGCTGAAAGGTGAGTCAGAATAAGATGGGAAAAAAAGCTTTCTAGGCAGGAGAATAGTGAGGTCAGACATGGAATTGTGAGATGTTAACGGCTTGAAGGGACCATTAGATTTATGGAAAAACTATTCCATTTGAATGTTAAGCTGGGGAAGAATTGAATGACTTCATCTATTAGTATCGTCAGAAGTAGAAGGTATTTTTGTCCAGCTACTTCAAACAAAATTCAGTTGTAGGCTTCATCTAGTTAGTTCATTTCTTCTCTGGCCCCTAATTTCCCTTTGTGTTCTCTGCTAGTACGCAGAGTGTCCTTCAGAATCAGCAATCTCTCATCATGCAACAGGTTTGAATATTTTCCCAGTTGAATTTTGCATTTCTTAGTACTTTAAATGCCTGGAAATAGACCCTTTTTAAACTAAAATACGGTTTATCCAAATGTTCTTCACTTACTATAAAACCATCAAGGCTTTTTTTCTTTTTGTTTTGCAATTGTTTTAAGACTATAACTTAAACAACGTTATTTGGAGTTTATTGCCAAAAATTTGGGTCATTAAAAAAACAACTTTAAAGAACATGCGGTAAACATCACCATAAGCTTCTTTTTCTGATACCTTTAGGAGCTTAATCTTTGGTAGTTGTGGAATTTTGCCATTAAACAGTATTTTGGGAAGTAGATACGTGTTAAGAACAACAGTAACAAGCTTTCCTACTAAGTGTAGTGGTACAGGGAAGGGAAAGCCAAAGACTAAACAAAATGATACCAAAATGAGAGGAAGGATTGTATTTGTGTGTGGGAAAGAGTCTTCAATAATATAGTGAAGTTTTTAGTAAAAATAGAACTTTCTCGTGAAAGAGCCAGTTATTTTCTAAACTAGCCATTCCTTCCGCATTCTCACATGAAAGAGTGCTAATCCTTCCCAGTGACTACCCTATGATTTAGCAGTCATGGAGGCATCATTTGGCCTCACTGATCATCACTTTAGCATGTTTCTACCAACCAAGTTCCTTGAGTTTTGTAGAGATATTCTGTGGGAACAAAAGGTACTCTTACTGGTAGCAAAAAGATCCCACCTCAGTTCTTTTCTTTTTTTTTTTTTTTTTTTTTTTTTGAGACAGAGTCTCGCTCTGTTGCCCGGGCGCGGGCCAGAGTGAGTGCCGTGGCGTCAGCCTAGCTCACAGCAACCTCAAACTCCTGGGCTTAAGCAATCCTTCTGCCCCACCTCAGTTCTTTACTGACAGATTGTTCTATTGAATGCCTCATGTCTTTACTTGGAGTGTCTTGACAGTGATAACTTTAAAAGCATTAATAGAGAATGTGGAGGTTTTGGGAGAGGGGATTTTTGAGGTCTTCTCTAAAGTTAATAGCTGTTAAAATATAAATCAAGTTGACCACTTGTTTTGTTTCTGTTTTTACCAGTTGTCATGACGCACGGGTTACCTCATCAGTTTGAAATTTTGAAATTAAAATGACTGCTTACCTTGAAGAAAAAAGGAGATAAAAATTCAGTTATGCAGATTAAGAACCACACTGCAAATCTGGTTTCCCACTAATGAACTACCTTAATTTTGCAGGTCTAATAAACTGAACTTTAGGAGACTATTATAGATTTTTTTTAAAAAAAAACTTTATTGAATAATAAAACCACTTTCTCATAAAGGAGCTGGAATCGTATCCTGATTCTGTAACATTCTAGTTATGAACTTTGGGTAAATTATATAACCTGTAAACTTCAGATTTTTGATCTACCAAGTGGGAATAGTACCTATCAAGTTTACAGTAAAGATTAAATTATGAAACGTTTGTGATAAGTACTTTGAAATATCAATTACTGGGTATGGTATAATGGGAAAAGAAGAGATTTATAATCATGTAGACCTGGTTTCAATTCTTGGCTCTTGGGCAAATTTCTTAATATCTAAGGGCCTCTCTTACTTTTATATGAAATGGGAATGACATCTGCTTGGAAGACTTTATTGTGGGAGTTAAATGAGATAATGTATAGAAAACATCCAGCATAGTATCTGTCTCATTGTAGACACTCATGTTAGTATTCTACTCCTCTAGATCAGGGTCAGCAAATTCCATGGTACCACCTCTTTTCATGGTAACATCTCTTGTAATGGTTCATTCACTTTACTTTGAGTGTAGACATAAGTTCTTTCTCATAGTTTTTAGAGCCTTGCCATTGTCCTGGAGAATCTGTTACCAAGTGATTAGAATTGGCACATTGTTAATTTACGCAATATCCATTGTGCCAGTCACTGCTCTAGGGACTCGGGAAAAAGTGACGGGTAGAAAATCACCCATCTCTCATGGAATTTATATTTTAGTGCTGCTGAAATATACGAATTTATATCGTATTGCTGCTGTAGCAAATTACCATTTGGCAGCTTTACACAATTATTTTACAGTTCTGGACATTGGATATCCAACCAAAATTCATCTCCCTGGGCTAAAATCAAGGCTATCAGCAGGCCTAATTCCTTCTGGAAGCTCTGAGAGAGAATCTATTCCCTTGCTTTTTTCAGCTTCTGGAGGCCACCTGCATTCCTTGACTCAGAGTCCCTTCCTCCATTTTCAAAGCTGGCAATACAACCTCTTGCTTTTGTCGTTACATCTTTTACTGGAATCAAGTCTCCATCTACCTCCCTCTTCTAATGACACTTGTGATTACATTGGGCCTAATTAGATAATCCTGGAAAATCTATCTTTGGAACCTTAATCACATCTCCAAAGTCTCTTTTACAGGTAACATAGTCACTAGTTCTAGGAATTCAGACTTTGACATTGGGAGGAACTATTTTTTAGCCTATCACAGAGAAAGAAACAACAATATTGCTGTTAATGATGATTGCTCTGAAGAAAAATTGCTTGAATAGTGGTTGAGGTGTGCTACCTCAGAAAGGGGCTGGTAAGGGAAGTCTCCTAGGAGGAGGAACTTGAAATGCAATCTCTTTGTCATAAGTTATTTGCCAGAATACAGTCATGCACCAATAAGGTCAGCCACATGCTGCATGAGGTCATAGACCGAATATATGGCAGTGGTCCCATAAGATTATAATGGAGCTGAAACATTCTTAATCACCTACTGAGTTGGTAGCCCTCCTAAAGTTATAGGGCATATTTCTAAAAAGAGTTGACACCTCTTCAAGAAGAGCCTCAGGTCCTTTAGTGGATATTCCAGAAGAAGACATTGTTATAGACAGTGACAGCTCCATGCATGGAGACAGGGTCTTGCTCTTTTGCCCAGTCTGGAGTGCAGTGGCACAGTCATAGCTCCCTGCAACCTCAAATTCCTAGGCTCAAGTGATCCTCCTGCCTCAGCCTCCCAAGAAGCTGGGACTACAGGCATGTACCACCACGCCTGGCCCACTCCATGCACATTATTGCCCCTAAAGACCTTCCAGTGGGATAAGCTATGAAGATGGAAGAGTGATCTTGATGATCCTGACCCTGTGTAGGCCTAGGCTGATGTGTGTTATAGTTTTCAACAAAAAAGTTTTAAAAGTAAAAAGCCTTCAAAAATAGAAAAAGGCTTATAAAATAATATAAAGAAAGTATTTTTGTACAGTTGTACAATATGTTTGTGTTTTAAGCTAAGTGTTATTACAAAAGAGTCAAAAGGTTAAAAAATGTTACAGTAAACTACGGTTAATTATTGATAAAAGAAAAAAAATTTTTAAATAAATTTAGTGTAGCCTAAGTGTACAATGTTTATAAAGTCTGTAGTAGTGTACAGTAATGTCCTAGGTGGTCACATTCACTCGTTCCTCACTCGCTGACTCACCTAGAGCAACTTCTAATACTGCAAGCTCCGTTCATGGTAAGTGCCCTATAGAGGTGTACCGTTTTTTATCTTACATACTGTATTTTTACTGTGCTTTTTCTGTGTTTAGATACACAAATACCATTCAATGTGTTACAGTTGGCTAGAGTATTCAGTACAGTAACATGCTATACAGGTTTGTGGCCTAGGCTATACTGTATAGCCTAGGTGCGTAGTAGGCTATGCCATCTAGGTTTGTGTAAGTATACTGTAGATTGTTTGTACAATTATGAAATGGCCTAATGACACATTTCTCAGAACATATCCCCATCATTAATACAGGACTATACTTGATACAGAATACAGTTGACCCTTGAACAACATAGGCACTCGGGGTGCCAACACCCTGTACAGGTAAATCTGAATATAACTTTTGACTCCCCCAAAACTTAACTATTAATAGCCTACTCCTGTGTTTGTTTTTTGTTTTGTTTTGGGTTTTTTGATAGCTCAGACATGAGCTTGTATGGTGTTAGGGAAAGTCATGCTATCTTTTTGTACATGAGGTATAAAACGTGAAATTCAAGCAATTGGGCACATTGGGGATTTTGGGAATAAGAATTCTATAGCAGTGGCTCTAAATCTTATCTGCTGTTTAGGTCTTTTCCTCAACTGAAATCTACACTGCCAACTACTCACCATTTCTTTTAGTGTCTCCGTGATCACTATTGTGCCTTACTGTGTAGCTAATATATTGAATACTTTTGTGATAGAGCTGTACCACATTTACATAGATTGTCCAATTTTATTCACACGAAATCCCTGTGAGGTACATGTTGTTTTATCACCTTTGTTTTTGCAAACAGGAAAACCATGGCAGGAGAATTTAGACAACTTGCCCAAGACCACATATAAGTGGCAAAGTCAGATTCAGATCTGGATGAAATCTAACCTGCTATGCTAACTAAACCCGCTGGACTTTTTAAAAGTGTTTTCCTTTCGATTTTATGAATAAGAAAACTGAAGCCCAGCCTCTTGGTATGCATAGCAGAGTTGAAACTAGTACCCAGGTCTTTTATTCTAAAAATGTTTTTGAATATCACATATATGCAGAGTTGGTACTGGGGCTGCAGAAATGAAAGACAAGATGCCTGTCTGCAGAGTTGATAGGATTGTGTGGTGGTGGCAGTGGGATCTCAGAGAAGGAGCACCCACAAGGGCCTGTCAAGTAAAGGCTTCCAGTTACATTTTGAAAGGCCATGAAGGGCTGGAGTGGAGAAAAGAGGACATCCAGGTAAGGGAGCAGTCTGTGCTAAGTGCCCTGACAACATGTGTTATTGGAGTTAGAAAGGAAAAAAAGGAGAATGTTTGGGAACTCGCGGGAGATTTGATGGATAAAATGGGCCTTGTATTGGGGTCTTAGAGTGTTGCTAAAAGAACCTCCCAACCCACAGAGACAAGCTTTTGAAGGGTAATATGTTTGTGTACATTGAATAAAACTAAGACATCATGCTAGTCTTGCTATATACTGGATCAGGATTTGATAGGAAGAGGACATTTCAGGTGGGTTGGTGCAGGGAAACTCAGGGGACACCTGTAAAACATAGTGCAGAGCTTCTTGTTTTAGCCCCAGGCAGTTCCTTTCTGTAGGAAGTGGACAATTAGTAACTTACAGGGATTTGTTCCTACTGGCCACTATGCTAACATGTGTATCTCCCTTAAACCCAGCCATTTGATAAGGTCAGGGGTTTGTTCACTTCATTAAGGATTAGGTGATTGGTCCAGGTCACTCAGCTGTGAGAGTGGTAAGAGCAAGCATTTTAACCCAGGTTAGTTCGACACCAGGGCCCTGCATTGCTTCTGTATTGTGCCTCTTTGCAGGAGTCTGGAGCAGTGTTTTACTAGGAGTGGGGTCGGGGGAGAGGCATGTGAGGGGCAGATGGAAGAAAAGGAAGACTATCCAATGTGTAAGTCTGGCCAAAAAGTAACAAAAACCTGAAGGTGAGGTGTGTATCTACAATTATATCCTACAGCAGTGGTTCTCAAAGTATGTCTTGGTTCCTCTGGGGACCCCTCAAGTTCTTTCAGGGGTACTCTGAGGTCAAAATTATTTTTATAATGCTAAGTTGCTATTTGCCCTTTTCACTCATTCTCTTGCATGTCTACCATGGGGTTTTCCAGAGGCTATGTGACAGGTATGCTGCAAGAGATTGCATGGAGAAAGAGATAGGAGCTATCTTTTTTTTTTTTTTTCCAACACACTAAGACCATGGCACAAAGAGTTATATCTTTTGTTAAGCCAGACATTAAAGAGAATTGCAAAGATATAAAACAATGCCACTCTTCTTTTCAAAAAATATTTCTATAAAAATGTTCATGTTAACATGTAATAGGTACATTCTTTTTAAATTTATTAATAAATATTTTAAGTTTGTTCTTAGTTTCCATTTGTAATGTAGTAAATATTACTGGGTAAAACCCACATTAACAAAAAAGCTCTTCAAAGTCCTAAATAGTTGAAGATTGTAAAGAGGCCCTGAGAGGTCCTGTATCAGCCACCAAGTCAGAAGCCATTATTCCTAGCAATTGTAATTGGAGGAGGATAGAGGCATTGTTCTCCTGTCTCCCGTTAACCCATGTCTGCTCCCTTACGCTATCTGGAGCAGCTGTCTTCTATTGTCTCCTTACACTGTCTGGAGGAGCTGTCTTCTACTGTCTCTCAATACTACTTGCGTGTGCTGAGAATGACAGCACTTTAAATTTTAACTTGAATTAAAATTTAAAATAATATTTAGCTCTAGGGTCATCTGAATGCTTCAGTTACCTGTGTCTTCCTGATTTTAGCTTATAGAGTTAACAATGTTCAGGCTCACCCGGAGCTTTCTTTGTAAAATCTCTGCCCTGATTGCTAAAATTTGACCTTAAGCTTGAACCATAAGAACCCAGGTTAGATACAGAACTTCAGTAAAGAACAGATTGTAAACATTGGTGGAGGGGAGTATGTGCTTTTCAGCTTGAGGAGATACATTTCCTTTGATTTGTTCCAATAGGTATGTTGGGGGAGGTAGGTTTTAAGAACTGATGGTTTTCATTTAGACAGGCAGTTACTGTGTTGTGTTGCCATCTGTGCTAACTTCGTACAGATAAAATGAGGTTGAGATTAAAAAATTAGGTTTTATGTTACTTTTCCAGCAGAACATCTAGCAGCATTAGTTATCTTTTTTAAACCAGCAAGTCATCCTCATGCTTTGTGAGACCATCTAGGGGGTAACACTAGTTATCTGAAGCTTATATTGATCCTTTGCTCTGAATGGCTATTATTACCAAATTGTTTTTCCCCCACAGTGCCTTGTATTGAAGGAGGAACCTTGGCCATAATGCCAGTTGATGAATACTGGCTGTGTTTACCAGCCTCCCACATTAGACCTCTTATGCAGACTGTCAGGGTGGTGCTGTCTTGTCCCCACTGTTGCTGGTTTCCAGGTGTTCTCCCTTCAGTCCCTGTGCCACTGTGTGTGCCCACCATGCTGCCGGGGGGCAGTCACAGTGCTGCACTTCCTTCTCCACATTCTTCCACCGCACCTCCTTCTGCAGCCCAAGCACCCTGTTCTTCTGCTGATCCCAAGCTCTGCCTTCCACCCCCCACATCTGATGGTAGGCAGGAGAGAAATATGCAGTCTGGGCTGGTAAGTTTGGGGCTTTTTTGGTTATTAAGGTTAAGATTTGATTTTTTAAAATCATTTTATTATGCTTGTTAACTTTTCCAATCATATCTTGTTAGCACAGATTTTTATTTTAATAAAAGATAGTATTAAATATATCACCAAACCAGTGTTCTAAACCAATGTGAAATATAACTAGTATGTATGAAAACTAGTAGAATGAAAGGATTTTTAAAATTGAGAGTCTAACACCGAAGTTATAAAGTCTGTTACATGCTAAGTCTATGGAAACTAAATACTAAATTTAGGAAACTTCATGCATATGCAGATTAAAGGAATGAGCTTCATAGAGTCATGCTTATATAAAATACCCTACAGAAGTAGCAACTTTTACATTCAATTTTTCATGTAGGTCAGTACCAATTAACAATTTTGTTTGGAATTTCTGGATTTTATGCTTCAGCTAAACAGTGTAGAAAAGCCTTAAATATTTGGCTGATATATATATATTTTTAATTTCAAACTATTAAGGGGGTACAAATGTTTCAGGTTACATGGGTTGCTTTTGTAATGCTTCGAGTCCTGGCTATCCGTGTGCCCATCACCCAAATAGTGTTCATTATAACCATTAGGTAGGCTTTGCCCCTCCCCCTCCTCTCCCTTTCCCCCTGGTTGATTTCCACTGAGTTTTAGTTCCCTTTGTGCACATGTGTGTTTATTGGTTAGTTTCAGTTTAATAGTGAGTGCATGTGGTGTTGGTTTTTCCATTCTTGAGATACTTCACTTAGGAGAATGGTCTCCAGTTCCATCCAGATTGTTACAAAAGGTATTAATTTATCATTTTTATGGCTGAGTAGTACTCCATGGTATACACATACCACATTTTATTAATCCCCTCATGAATTGATGGGCATTTGGGTTGATTCCACATCTTTGCTATTGTGAATTGTGCTGTAACAAACATTTGAGTGTAGGTGTCTTTGATAAAATGACTTCTTTTCCTTTGGGTAAATACCCAGTAGTGGGATTGCTGGATGGAATGGTAAGTCTGCTTTTAGTTCTTTGAGGAATCTCCATACTGTTTTCTATAGAGGTTGCACTATTAATAATTTTCAGTCCCACCAATAGTGCATAAGCATTCCTTTCTCTCTGCATCCATGCCAGCATCTATTGTTTTTGGACTTTTTAATAAAAGCCATTCTAACTGGGGTAAGGTGATAGCTCATTGTGGTTTTAAAAATTGTTATATAGAGATTATTAGCAGTGGCTGTATTTACCAGGCCCTTATCTTAGTCTGAGTCCTTAACCCTTCCATTTTACCTTTGTTTAGAAAGTAAAGATGATTGTTAAACTATATGGATGCTTCTGTTAAAAACATACAGTACAAATGTTTTTTGAAACTTAATTTAAAACCTAGTTTAAAACTTATAGGAAAAAAGAGCTGATGATTAAACTTGATTGGTTTTTTTGGGCTGTCAGGACCTTACTTGTGCAGAAGTACTATATGAAGGCTTCAAAGTAGTTAATGGTGATGTGAAAAGCATTATCCTCAGGGATAATAACCTAAAAGAAAGCGACCACCTGAAGGAAGGTTGAGTATTTCCATTTGCTGTAATATGAATCAAAACAACAGTTTTTCCTTTGAAAATTTCTTTTGTTTTTCTTTACAGAAAGGTTTTCTTACAAAGCTTTTTGGACATTGCAAATTTTAAGTTAAAGTATTTTCCCTTCTACTATCTTTCTTTAGGCTTACCAGGAGGGCAGACTTCAAAAGCTACTAAAAATGAATGGCTCTGAGGATCTTCCTGAGTCCTATGACTATGACCTTGTCATCATTGGAGGTGGCTCA
>CM052440.1:13639874-13694265 GCA_028533085.1 Varecia variegata | reverse complement strand
TCTTTTGTTTTTCTTTACAGAAAGGTTTTCTTACAAAGCTTTTTGGACATTGCAAATTTTAAGTTAAAGTATTTTCCCTTCTACTATCTTTCTTTAGGCTTACCAGGAGGGCAGACTTCAAAAGCTACTAAAAATGAATGGCTCTGAGGATCTTCCTGAGTCCTATGACTATGACCTTGTCATCATTGGAGGTGGCTCAGGAGGACTGGCAGCTGCTAAGGCAAGGCTCCTTGGATTGTTTGTTATCTGGGTTATGGTTACAATGTTAACATTCCTAACAGAGTTCTCTGTATTCGCTGTGGAGTTTTTTTGATCCGCTCTTGTGACATTTTGCACATTAATTTGGGCAGGACATGGACATGTTAAGGGACTACTTCATAAATCATTTTTCTAGATTGAAATATATATTTTTTTATATAAAAGTACAAGGCTTAGTATTTTGGGACACATTTTTATTCATTTTAAGTTTGGTTGACTTCAAAGATTATAAGGATGTTGTGTGGAAATGGTTTGAAATTAAACAAATACATTTCTTATTCTTTATCAATATTAATGTTTGTTTTTTTCACTTGATGATTTCCCTATTCACAAACCTCCTCCCCAATAGAAAGAAAGAAAGAGTAATTGGGTTTGTTAAACTTATTTATTAAAAGTGATTTGCTTTCTGTATATATGGGGTGATCTAAGAGAATAACCACTAACTCTGTGGCCTGGAGGTGACTGGGAAAAGAATATATAAATAAGGAATGTTAGGAGTGAGGCTCCTGATCCTCAATCAAGATACATTTCGCATGTGCAGAGCCTGTGGGCTTGTCATCCCTACCCAGCAGGAGTTTTTTTTTGTTGTTTGTTTTAGGGTTGTTTTTTTTTTTTTTTTTTTTTTGAGACAGTCTCACTTTGTCGCCCTAGGTAGAGTGCAGTGGTGTCATCTTAGCTCACTGCAACCTCACACTCCTAGGCTCAAGTGATCCTCTTGCCTCAGTCTCCTGAGTAGCTGGGACTACAGTGCACACCAGCACGCCCAGCTAATTTTTCTATTTTTGGTAGAGATAAAGTCTTGCTCTTGTTCAGGCTGGTCTCAAACTCCTGAACTCAAGCAATTCTCCTGCCTCAGCCTCCCAGAGTGCTAGGATTGTAGGCATGAACCACCTTGCCTGGCTGGTTCATTTAAAAGATGAAGTGGTTATTATACTCCCCTAAAGGTATAGCTTGTGGTGAATCAGTAAGGGTAGATTCAAATGAAGCTGCCTAAATTAAGAGCAGGCCAATGTCCAGCATGAAGTAGTGTTTTGCTGAAAGTGATTAAAGAGTAATACCTGATACATTTTACTGTAGTGATGGTCTATTTGAAGAACACATAGACTCAGTCCTTTCAAATAATCTTTGGAGACCTAGTTGCCACTATGCAAATCTTATTCTGAGATAGATAAAAGATATTCTGCAAAAATAAATTTCTGACTATTTTTCCTCATGTTCCTAAAAATGGGTTTGGAAACCTCATAGATACTGTCAACTTTTTCATGGGCTACTCATGTGAAAATTTTAGGAAATCTGACAATTTCATAAGAAAAATTTCTCCAGTATTCTTCCACAGAAACCAAATTAGATAAAACTTTGAAATGCTTTAAAAAATATTACCTTATAGGACACAGGTTGAGTCAAGGGCTGTAGACGATCAGTAAACCAGCTACTTAGCACTTGCTTGGAAATGGCCACTTTTTTTCAGATTATTGCTTAATCTGTTACTGTTTGAGTGGAATTATATAAGAAAATTCTAAGGTTTCCAGCTGATTCTAACAATTTTACAACTATAACCTGCATAACTTTCACATCTACCCTCACAACTATCTGAATCTCTTTTAATTTTTATCTTGGATATGAAATTTCCAGGTGTTAATAACCTAGTTATGCTCTAGGCACTATACTAATAACAACGGCATGGATTTTAACAGGCCATTTCCAGTCTATCATGTTAACTTTTCCAGCTCATTTTAATAATTTTATTTTTCAGGAGGCAGCCAAATATGGCAAGAAGGTGATGGTCCTGGATTTTGTCACTCCCACTCCTCTTGGAACTAGATGGGGTAAGCTTTTAAAGTAGTTCTAGAAGTGATTTTGCAGAAGCACATTTTTCCCCGGCACTGATCTAAGTGGCTCCTAAAACTTGATAAAATTAAACAAAACAAAACACATATCTCTTTCATTTGAACTAAGTTAAGGTGGACTCAAGTTAAATGCTGAAAATATAGGTCCTTTGGCACAGAGTCAAGGTAGTAAAAACCTTATCAGTAAACTATTATATAAAAGTAAATATTTGAGTAATCTAGTATATTTAGGGGCTTAAAAACTGAAAATGTAAACTTCTCATCTGTGGATTTCTGTTTTTGTTTTTATTTTTTTTTGAGACAGAGTCTCACTGTGTTGCCCGAGCTAGAGTGCCGTGGCATCAGCCTAGCTCACAGCAACCTCAAACTCCTGGGCTCAAGTGATCCTCCTGCCTCAGCCTCCCGAGTAGCTGGGACTACAGGCATGCACCACCATGCCCGGCTTATTTTTTTCTATATATATTTTTAGCTGTCCAGATAATTTCTTTCTATTTTTAGTAGAGACGGGGTCTCGCTCTTGCTCAGACTGGTCTCGAACTCCTGAGCTCAAGCAATCCTCCCGCCTTGGCCTCCCAGAGTGCTAGGATTACAGGCATGAGCCACTGCGCCTGGCCCTGGATTTCTGTTTTAAATCTTCCTCATCTATTCAACAGTAATTGGAATTACATACCTTAATGGATACCCCTGGTGCTTCTGAGTCTTGGTGAATTATATGTTTATTATTCATTTATTCAGCAAATGTTTATTGAACATTTACTATGAACCAGGCCATGGAGATATAGCAGTGAACATGGTACACATTCCTGCCCTTGTGGCACTTACATTCTAGGCACTTACATTCAAAGAGCTTCATGAATTGTGATAAGCAGTACTGAAAAAAATTATATAGTGGGATAAGAGAGAACTAGGTAAAAGAGAGAGTTTAGCTTTGAGAAGATTATTAAGGAAGGCTTCTGAAGTGGTGGCATTTGGAAGAGGCCTAAAGAATGAGAATGAGCCAACTATCCCAAAAGGTAAGGCAGAATCTTCCAGGCAGCTTTTCTCTGTCTTGCTCAGAGAATACTACATACAGGTAAGAGTCCTGCTTTGTTGTGACATGGGTAGGAGAAGTTAGAAGTGGTAATATGAGGTAAGACTGGAGAGGAAGGCAGGTATCAGACTGTACAGGGCCTTGTAGGTCACAATGAGGAATTTGGACTAATCAAAGCACATAGCAGAAAGCCTTTGAGGAATTTAAGGTAGGGAAATGATGTGATATGTAAATTTTTAAAAGATTGCTTGGCTGCTTGCATTAGAAGGAGGCAAGAAGCAGGAAGTCCAGATTAAGTGCTGTCACAATTTCTGATTCATCCATTTAACACATATTCGGTAAGTGTCAGCTCTGCATCAGGCACTCTTCTTGGTGCTGGGTATATACTCTGTTCCTGTGGAGCTTACACACCATAGTGGCACTCTGATAGCATTCTGTTCAGAGGACTTACCTTTGAGCTGTGCAGTCCACTGCCATCTGTCACTCTTACTCATGTCATTTTGGCCCCCTCCCCACTTGTCTGCATTTTGTTTTAATGAAAACAAGCTATTTACCATATTCTTTAAACTTAGGGATGCTAAACCTTTTTTTTTTAGGGGATGAGGGAAGTCAGGAGTCCTTGAGAGTCTATTAGAATTAAGCAAAAGCTAGAGACTACCTCCTTTAAAAAATGCACAGATATGTTAAATTTTAAATGTAGTTTTAGACCCACTGAACTCACCAGGTAGTTTGTGCATAGATTCAATGGCAAGTGTAGTGTGGGTTATGTACTGATAAAGCCACCATAAGTTGAAAATATATTATAAGTTGAAAATGCGTTTAAGGATGGGCATAGTGGTTCATGCTTGTAATCGCAGTGTTTTGGAAGGCTGAAGCAGGAGGACCACTTGAGGCCAGGAGTTTGAGACCAGCTTGGACAACATAGTGAGACCCTGTCTCTACAAAAAAATTTTAAAATTAAATTAGTCAGGCCTGGTGGTATGCACCTGTATGTAGTCCTAGTACTTGGGAGACTGAGGCAGGAGGATTCCTTGAGTCAGGAGGTTGAGGTTATAGTGAGCTATAATTGGGCCACTGTACTCTATCCTGGGCAACACAGCGAGACCCTGTCTCAAAAAAAAAAAAAAAAAAGAAGAAGATGCATTTAATACACTTAATTTGCCAGACATCTTAGCTCAACCTAGTCTACCTTAAACATGCTGAGAACTTTAACATTAACCTGTAGTTGGGAAAAATCATTTAACACAAAGCCTATTTTATAATAAAGTATTGAATATCTCATGTAATTTATTGAATACTGTACTGAAGTAAAACACAGAATGGTTGTATGGGTATTATGGTAAAGTAGAAAAATTACAAGTAAAACCATTGTTAAGTTGGGGGCCATCTCTATAGGGTTATGCACATAGTAAAATTTCAATTTCTGACATCTTTATCAACAGTTAATTTTGAGTCTTTGAAGTATATGGAAATTGTGGGAATCTGCCCCCTTTTTGTTTTGTTTTAGGATGAATTACTGTGTTTGATAAATAAAGCTCTCTGAACTTAGAAACATCGCGAGACTTAGAAATAAATTATATAAATGGTATTGGCCCCATTAAGCAAATAAATTATGATACTTCATAGAATTGGAATAATCATTGAACTTTTTCTTTGAAGCCTTATAAAGCAGTCTATAAACTGATTTCTCAATGTTTTTGCAGGTCTTGGAGGAACATGTGTGAATGTGGGCTGCATACCTAAAAAACTGATGCACCAAGCAGCTTTGTTAGGGCAAGCTTTACGAGACTCACGAAACTACGGATGGGAAGTCGAGGAGACGGGTATGGGAGGGAAAACTACTCTTCTGTTTGTGCTTTTGGGGGTTTGAGCTGTGGTCTGGGAATGTACTTTTCATTTTTACGAGGCTAACAAATACCCTGGAAGTTGTTTTTGTTGTTTACATTTTCATGAATAAAATAACTGTAGTTATCCTTTGTCAGGTAGTTACTACAGTAACAATAGATACTGTGCTTGGAGAATGGTATTTCTAAGAGAAAACCAGATTTTTTTCAACTAAGTTCTTACATAGTTTTTGTAAGAAATCATACAACATTTGTAATTCGTAAGAAAGTATTAATTGCATTTATTTTCTTTTGAAGCTGTTGCATTTTTCTCTCCTTTCAAAGAAGTCTTTTATCATCTGATATTTGTGGGGAGCGATGATTGTTTATTGAGGAGGGGGTGATTAGACTTTGTTGTATTAAAAATACTTAGAGTATACTAGAAAGCCTAGACAAGTTGAAGAGGCAATTGTTAACTTTAGAAAGTAGATTGCATTATCTGGTAGAAGAATAAAGTGAGGCTTGGCACAGCTTCATGACAAATTAATAACATATATCACTCTGTCCTTGAAGAGTAAAACTCCAACCCCTATAGATTTGAGATTTATAGGGTGTGGGGCATTTGAGGGAAAATATTCCAGCCAGGAACTAGAGTAAACTGTTCTGTGGCTTTTTCAGAGTTTTAATTTACAGTTTATTAAATATAAAAATAAGACTCGTCAGGCTTCCTTTGTTGATGCTACTTTTTCCCATTTAAAAATAACAGTACTTATTTCAAGTCTGGAATCTTTGAAAATCAGTTACTTTTAAAGTTTTTTTAAGTTGGAGTCACATCTGTTTTTTCAGACCCTTATGAGAAAGAGGGATATAAAAAGAAATTTGGTAAAGTATTGGTAATTATTACAGCTAGATGATTGGCACATGTGGGTAAGTTATGTCCCATTCCTGGTAGAGAAACAGTGAGTCCTGCCTTTTCTTTTTATAGTGGTGGTAGACAGCTGCCAGAGAGGCAGGCTGGTCCAGGCTCCCTATAGCCTTCCCCACCCCCAGACACCTAGTCCTCCTGCCACCATGACCACAGTGGCCTCTGCAGTTACTTTTTTTTTTTTTTTTAATTGAACTACTCTCTTAGTGTTTGCTCTAGTTCTAACATTTTATGATCATATGAATTGAAAATTCATGATCTGTTCTCTAGGAGGCCACAATCTGATTTTTGTGCTGTCATTCCCACTTCCAGAGGCTGGCCTGGCCATTAGGTGTCACAGACCTGGTTTCACCACTTACTATATGGTCAGGCTACTTACCACTGAATTGAAGACTCAGATTTCCTCATTTCCATGAGAGAGGCTTTCAGTATATATTGATTTTCTTCTTCCTTCCAAACCACAACTTCCCTAGGACCTGCCTTCTGCCTACCACCAGAGTATATTTACCCATATTCTATTTTTTCCCAGTCATTGATAAGTTATTGAATGACAAAGGGTTGATTTTTCTTTTTTTTTTTTTTTGAGACAGAGTCTCGCTTTGTTGCCCAGGCTAGAGTGAGTGCCGTGGCCTCAGCCTAGCTCACAGCAACCTCAAACTCCTGGGCTTAAGCGATCCTACTGCCTCAGCCTCCCGGGTAGCTGGGACTACAGGCATGCGCCACCATGCCCGGCTAATTTTTTCTATATATATTTTAGTTGGCCAGATAATTTCTTTCTATTTTTAGTAGAGACAGGGTCTCGCTGTTGCTCAGGCTGGTCTCGAACTCCTGACCTTGAGCGATCCACCCGCCTCGGCCTCCCAGAGTGCTAGGATTACAGGAAAAGGGTTGATTTTTATTCATTAAATTTTGGAATTTAGTAATACTTTAGGGCCCCAAGGATTCATTAATTAAATGATTAATTTAATTATGATAGAATCAAAAATATTTTTCTCTTTGATGGAAGTTTGGGGAGAAATGAGATAGACTCTTAAAATTCCCTGTATAAATGAGGAATCAGTGAACTTTTCCTGTAAAAGGCCAAATAACAAATACCTTAGGCTTCTTGGGCCATATAATCTCTGTAATAGCTGCTCATCTCTGCCATTGTAGTGTGAAAGCAACCCTAGACAACGTGGAAATAAATGAGCATGGCTGCATTTCAGTAACTTTATTTACAAAAAGGTAATAGGCTAGATTTGGCTCATAGTGTTATAGTTTGCCAGCTCCTGGCATAAGCACTTACCCAGTTGAGTTAACTCCAGACCTGACTACATCAGAATCTCTTGGATTTTTTTCGTTGTTGTTGTTGTTACAAATACAGCATCCTAAGCCTTAATATACCCCAGCAATCAGTACTTACAATCCAAAGTAAAATCCCAGTGCATTTCTAGATAAAGAAGAAAAAAATTTGTGTAAGGTTATTTTAGTCTTGAGAATTGCCAGGAAGCCTTGCATTATTTAATTGTATGGTAGTCTTCTAAAAGGGAAAGAATATTTGAAGATGAAAAGTAGTGTATATGTTCAAAATAAAGGACTTGTCCATTTAGACCAAAAGCTCTGCTCTTTGTGTTTCATGTGAGTAGTTACTGAGAAGTGATCTTTGCCAGAAGTTGAAAAGCTAAGTATTTTGTCTTATTTTCTTTATGCAGTTAAACATGATTGGGAAAAAATGACAGAAGCTGTGCAGAATCACATTGGCTCTCTGAACTGGGGTTACCGAGTTGCTCTGCGGGAGAAAAAGGTGGTCTATGAGAATGCCTATGGGCAATTTATTGGTCCTCATAGGATTAAGGTAATTGTGACATCCAGAGTAGCTTTTTTTTTTTTTTTAAAGCTTTGGTTGGAAAGTATCTAAGTATCAAAAGTATTATAATAAAAGTAATAGCCACTGTGACACAGACTACCCAGTTTGTGATTTTTGCTATCACACCCTCTTATGGGGTCTTCTGTGGGAGTGTGGTAAAATGTAGGAGTTCTGGACCAGACTACTTGGATTTAAGGCCTGGCTCTGCTACCTAATAGCATTGTGACCTTGAGCAAGCTGTTTGCTACTCAGCCTTAATATCTGTTACTGTATTATCAAATTATGAAGATCAAATGAGACAATTTAGTAAATGACCTTTGTTAACTATAAAGTTTACAATTTTAAGGGATAATTACTTCTTCTGAAGTTTTCATATTGGTTCCTTTGTAGGCAACAAATAATAAAGGCAAAGAAAAAATTTATTCAGCAGAGAGATTTCTCATTGCCACTGGTGAAAGGCCACGTTACTTGGGCATCCCTGGTGACAAAGAATACTGCATCAGCAGGTAAGGGAAAAAAGTGAGGGAGGAAAGAAAACCTATTGAGGATTTTGCTTTTGCTTTTTTCTGTAAACCCACTTAGTCCATTTCTTGGGCTTCAGAGTTCTTTGCCACATTTTTGCTCTCTCTGGGTAGGGACAGGGGTTTGAGAAAAAGTAAAAATTATTTTAAACAGGAACATTTAAAAAATTGAAAACCATAAGCATTGATCATCTTACTACACAGAATTGTTAATATCACTAGTATAGATATATACTTTATATATATATATATGTATTTTTTTTTTTTTTTAAAGCCAGTCAAATTTAGCAGTGGGGTTTGTATACCAACTTTAGTGACACTAATGTTAATACGTTCTGATAACTCACTACCATAGGACCAGCCTCCCAAAGGCTCTATCTCTTAATACCGTCACCTCGGGGTCTAAGATTTCAACATATGAATTTTGCAGGCACAAACATTCAGACCATAGCAGGCTGTTGTGTATTTTAAAAAACTCATTTTCTAACAATGCTTTTATGATCTATGTCTTGTATATTCCTAACTCAACCAGAAGATTTTTGTCAGGTTTTACTTTTCATATTACAAAAACAAGATACTGAAGATTTTTTCCCCAGCCCTCTCCCCATTGTGAATAATTGATGTTTCAGCTGAGAAATAACAGGTTTTTCTCCTCAGAGAGAGCTGAGTGGTGGATTGAGAGTAGGAGTTTGGGTTTGTAAATACCTGATTTATTCCAAAGAGTTTACAATAAAATTTTATGTGACTATGAGTTGGACTAATATCAGAAGTTATATGATTTGCTATGTTTAGCCATGGATAGCTGGAGCTACTCCAAAAGCAACTGAGTACCTGGCAGAGAGTAGTCTCAAGTGAATGAGTGGCAAGAAAGGGAGAGTATCTAGGACCTTATGAAAACTCCTCATATGTTATGTGTGTAGGTAGTTGAATGTTTATAATCTTAAAGTATCTTGTTCTTATGAAAGTAAAAATACTTACTTTGATTTAGTCATTATTCTTAAGTACATTTTTCTCTTCTTTCTCTGCGCCCCCCCCCCCCTTTTAATTTCTTTTCAGTGATGATCTTTTCTCCTTACCTTACTGCCCGGGTAAGACCCTGGTGGTTGGAGCATCCTATGTCGCTTTGGAATGTGCTGGATTTCTTGCTGGTATTGGTTTAGATGTCACTGTTATGGTACGGTCCATTCTTCTTAGAGGGTTTGACCAGGACATGGCCAACAAAATTGGTGAACACATGGAAGAACATGGTATCAAGTTTATAAAACAATTTGTACCAATCAAAGTAAGTAGGATTGCCTGCAGGTTTGTTGATTCTATACTGATGTTAAAAGGCAAGAAGAGAGTTGTGTTGGTGTTAGAAGCATCCTTTTCAGCATTATAAACTGTCAGGAATACTATGATTCCTCAACTGTTATATACTGGTGTATAAACTTGTACTTGCCTACCACCTAAATAGCTTTTTTTTTTTTTTTTAATAGGTTAATATTCTCTTCCTTTGTCAACTTTTTTTTAACCTTTGGTTCTGTTCTGTTTAATGCTTCCCTTTATGCATTTGTTTATTTTATTATCTTTGGTCTGTTAATACTTTGTTTTTCATATGTTCCAGAGATTTAAATAAGAGTTTAAGATTAGGCTTATGCCCCTCATCCCCCCACCCGCCACCCTACTTCCACCCCCACATTTCCCCTTGGCATACAGTCAACACACACACTACATAATTCTGGCTTCCCTGAAAACGATTATATCATTTTGTTACATGGGCTAGCCTTTCTAATTTAATCTTCTTTTAAAAAGACCTAATAATATGCCAAGTTATATCTGGGACTTGTTAACATTACTGCAAATGTTTTGATAGATAAGACTGATAAAATCGATCATTTAATATATCTAGTATATCTCAGATTGATAGATAATTTTCTTTAGTACAGGGACTGTTTTTTTTAAAGTTAAGAAGTTTTAACTGTCATTTTTAAAAATTTCTTAATGGGTTAACTTGAGTTCTTTGCATGACTGTGAATCTCTTAGTGCTGATATATAAGAGCATGAGCTCTAGGGTCAGAATGATCTGGATTCAAATACTCTTCTGCCAGTTTCTTGCTGTATGACTTTAGGAGAGTTACTTAACCTCTCCGAACCTCAGTTTCTTCTGTAAAATGAGGTTGATAATGGCATCTATCTCACAGTTCATGTGAAGTTTGCATTAGCCAATACTTAAAAAGTGATTAGAACAGTACCTGGCAAAGAATAAGCCTAAAGTGAATCTATCTCGTAATATTGTTGAGAAGATTAAGTGGCCAAATTCCTTGGGAATTATTGGTACTTGATTACCGTAGCTGTTTTTTAGGGAGTAAAGGTATATATGCTTTATTTGCATTGGGGCTATAATAAGAAAACAGCTGTATGTATATGATGTACTGATAGAAGAGTAACATCTTTCTGTATAATATCTTAACATTTGGGGAGTTGTGGACCCTTTTAAAAACCTGGTGGACTCTGCCTAGTAAAATAGGTTTCACCAGGGTATGATTCTCATAAGTGGGCATTAAATATGGAAAAGGCCTGATTGCAGCACGAAAGTGAGTAATGATAGAGGTGGGATGAGGACCTTTGCTATCATTTTGAAACAAATCTTAAGCTATGGGCCAATTCAGCTGTTCTCCAAAGATTAAAACATTTAAATTTAAATTAAACAGGAAAGACTTTTCCACTATGTTTAAAGAGGTTTAACTATAAAAGAAAGGGGTTCAAGAAGGTAATCTTTACTGTTTATTGATGTTGAAAATAAAATGACCCTCAACTCTGAGTCATTGTATTTTAAAGGTAGAATAGAAATTGCAGGTGATTTTGATTTCTCCTAGGAAATATTTTATAGGAACTCATTATTTGGCTATTATTCAAAGACAAAGGTTAACTACATACTTAAGAAGCTTCCAGGTGATAGGGTTTCTAAGTCATTGTTACCCAGGCTGTGGGCTATCATTGGCATCTTTGTGTAGTGGGTTCATGTGTTCATTCTCATTTGCAGTAGCACAAGTATCAGGGCTTGCTCATTCCTTTCTACATCTTTAGCAACCAAGGACAACCCCTAGTTATGACAAACACACATTTCCTAGCCCACTATGACTTTTAGGCTTTCTAGCTGTTACTTATGTCATTATTGCCCTGTTTAATACTTCAATATCTATTCTTTGTTGTCAGTGAATGTTGATCTGATCATCTGTTGTCAAAAGAAAATCTCTGAATTTGGGCAACAGTGACTCTCCATGGGATTAAAGGTTCTGGGTGAATGGAAAGATAGGAACCTGGAGAAAACAGAAAGTCACTGATTTGATTTTAGGGATTGTAGTATGCTTTCTCTGGCTTTCTTCTTTTCCCAGTTTCTCCCTCAATTGTATTATTTGAGAACTATGAAAGAAAGCCTCTTGGGCGAACAATATTAACCAGTGAAAAAGAAGGGAATTAAAGACTCAACTTTGATTATCCTAATCATGTTAAAATGAGGGAGATAGGTCATAAAAGACTTTTCAAGCAACATTTTATGTTTTAACTTTAGGTTAACCAGACAGAAGGAGAAGATACAGTTATCCCCCTTGATAAATGTCTTTATTTCAGGGTAAAATCTCATCACTTTTATAGGTTGAACAAATTGAAGCAGGGATGCCAGGCCGACTCAGGGTGGTAGCCCAGTCCACCAATAGTGAGGAAACCATCGAAGGAGAATTTAATACGGTAAGAGTGGGCCTGGGTCAGTACTTTATCAGAAAGCAAATAAGGTGCTTATTGGGTACTTACAGTGACTGTTAGATATTTCTAAAATGTACTGCTTCCATCCCCATTCTAAGACATCTTAATAACTTAAACAATAATTCATTTTTGTACAGGGATGGCTTCAGATTTTCTCCACTATAACTTAACGATATTGTTTGTCAGATGGCTATCCAAAGGCACCAAAATTTCTAAATGAGCCATGATTTCTGTCCCATGTTCTTCCCCATTCATCTCCCTAGCCACCACTTAAAAAATAACTTAATTCAATCATAGGCTATGCTGTCATTGTCTTTGAACTTGGATAGGTTTATTAAGGAATTATTAACTCCCTTTCTCTTAATAAGAAATGGAAAAGGGTTTCTGCTATATCATGTTCAAAGGATTTTTTACATAAAGATTTTAATTTGTTTAAACTCTTGCATTATTTTGTTAATGAAATATTTATTTCCAGGTCTGGAAAATGAATTACATTAGTTTAAATAAGCAGAGAAAAATATGATTAAGTAATTCATGCAAAGCCATTTTGTTAATACTCACTAATATATTAATTTGTCAGGTGTTGCTGGCAATAGGAAGAGATCCTTGCACAAGAAAAATTGGCTTAGAAACTGTGGGAGTGAAGATAAATGAAAAGTAAGAAAAAGTCTTTTTTATGCCATATTGAATACTACTTTGGTTATTTACTGCATTGATCAATTCTAGAGTTAGATTCTTAAAGTTAATTTTTACCATAGTTAGAGAGTTCCCTTTTTATGCTTAACTTTTTTTCCAATGTCATTCACATTAATATTTCCCCTCCCTCCCTTCCTTCCTTCCATTATAATTTAGTAGTCTCAATTTTAGCCACTATGTTACAGTTTTTCCATTCTATTTGTTACAGTTTTCCTATTTCTTTGATTTTCTCAAAATAGTGGGCAGAGTTGTCACTAAGCTTTTTAGTTCCTCTGAGCAATTTTGTTTTGTTTTTAATACATTAGAACATTGCCTTCAGCTAGAGTCACAGTTTTAGGCTTCCTTGGGAGAAAGGGGATTTTGTTCTACTTTATTAATAGGGTAATTGATTATGATTTTTAACTGAATAAATTTACAGGACTGGAAAAATACCTGTCACAGATGAAGAGCAGACCAATGTGCCTTATATCTATGCCATTGGCGATGTGTTGGAGGGTAAGCTGGAGCTCACCCCAGTAGCAATCCAGGCAGGAAGACTGCTGGCTCAGAGGCTTTATGCAGGTTCCACTGTCAAGGTGAGTGTTGAGGCTGTCATCCACTAGATACTGTTAATAATACTCCCAGTTCCCTATTTAGGGGTAGTTGGGAAGTTTTCCAGGTCTTGAATAATTTAGTTATTTTGGTGATGGCATCCTAGATGTGCTTTATAAGCTGTATTCCAAATAAGACATTATTATAGTTGCTGTTCATTTGTGACTTTAGTATAAAAATTGTTATTCTTGGAATTGCACTGTGAGTAAGAAGAGCTTGATTAATCAAGTTTTGACACTATTATATTCCACGTACTCTTAATCATTGCATTTTATGTCAATTTCATTATCACCAGTATAGTTTTCTAAATCTTTTTATGGCACCCAACTAGGCTATAAAAGGATTTGGGGATTTAGGTAATGGTGTCAATGTGCAGAGCAGCTTAAACCACTCTTCAGGCCTTGTTACCCTGTCCTTGCTGTAGAGTCTTTCCATCGTAGATTGTGGAATGTGTTAAATGTTATATTAATATTTTAAGGTGATTTTTTTAAAGTCAGTGTAGGAAATTGAAACTCTTCAGTATCTTTCATGGGACTAGATGGCCAGAAAAGAATAAATATAGCTTAACTTTTAAAAAGGATTCTGGAAACATTAATTGTAAAGAATTTTGTCACTACCCATTTTCCTTGAGTATAAATCATTGTGGATTGATTTCAGTGGTTACAGTAATGGAAACCTCACAGAATGATGCTAGTAAAACTTATTTGTGACTTCAAGTTATTTTGGATTATAGCACAATAAAATCTTATATTTTGAAATTAACAGATTGGGGATAAAAAAGATTTTGAATACCAGATTCATTGTCCAGGGAATAGCAGTTGGTTCATGCTACTATTTGGAATAAATTTAACAACACTCCGTCTTTGAGTTACATCTTGTATTCATTGTTATAATTGTTTAGTATTTGGTAAGAAAAGCTATTTAGAAATGTAGCTTAAGATTGAGATGTATTTAATTTGTTCTTGAATTTATGTCTTTGTGGTTTCCTAAACTAGAAAGAGATATTTTTATATACCATTAATAACCAAAGAGTAAACATGCACCTAAATAAATCTGAAATCATTATAGCACAGAATTCCTTTAAAACAAATCATTAGATCTTTTCATCTCCTTTGGACATTCCTTCTGCATCTCAGCCATAATCTTAAGAGGACCTCTGTAAATCTCAAGAACTCAGGCCGGGTGCAGTGCCTCACACCTGTAATCCTAGCACTCTGGGAGGTTGAGGTCAGGAGTTCAAGACCAGCCTGAGCAAGAGCAAGACTCCTTCTCTACTAAAAATGGAAAAAAATTAGCTGGGCGTGGTGGCACACACTGTAGTCCTAGCTACTTGGGAGGCTGAGGCAGGAGGATTGCTTGAACCCAGGAGTTTGAGGTTGCCATGAGCTAGGCTGACGCTACAGCACTCTAGCCTGGGTGACAGAGCAAGACTCTGTCTCAAAAAAAAAAAAAAAAAAAAAAAGTCTCAAGAACTCTCTTTGTACAGGCAGCTCCATCCTGTTTGGTAGGTATTCTGACCTGCAGCTTCAAGCCACCTTGGTTTCCCTGAGCTGTGACCTCTGTGTCTTCATAACTGGGAAGAACCACTGAGCTCTACTTAAGCCTCCTCTCCCTGCACTGAGGCCTAAAAACTGCCTCTGGGCAGTAAGCTGTAACAGTCTTAGGGCTCACCTCATTTGTTTCCCTTCCCTCAGGGATCACAGGCCTAAACTGTCTATTGGCCAATGTCTAAAAAGTTTTGCTTCATATTTGTCTGGTTTTATAGTCTGATACACCATTATGGCTGTACATGGATGTTTGCAATTAATTTTATATTACAGAATTCCAAGGATTTACGTTCTTTTTAGAGAGAAAGGATATATTAATTGTTTCAGGGTGGGGGTCATATTTTAAAGATTTCACTTCCTTGTTTCAGAGAATGAGAATTGCGTTTCTCATATTTTAAATGGAGAAGGATGTTACTTAGGCTCACCTCAGTGTACAAATGTAACTGCTAGGTTTTAACCAAATGGCATTTACAAACACATTTGGCATGCACATAATATATTTTTTCATAGTTCACATTAGCATATTAAAGATTCTGAGAAATATGATAGTAGAGAATCCTGCTTATTTGCTTAATTCAGCTTTTTACAATTTTGTTTGACTCCAGAACCCTTTTGTCATCTACAGCTGTTAACATTATACCACAGGCTTTGAAAAATACTGTCAAAAGTGTTAACTGTTTTTTCCCCCCATGATCTTCCTTTCATTTTAATGGCTGCATAGTATTACATTGAAAGTATGTCCTATAGAACCACTTCCCAATCATTGGAATTTTAAGGCCACTCCAACATTGCCACTATTGAGTACTGCAGCAATGCTCAATAATACATACAGCCTTTTCTGTATGATAAGTTATTATTATATTAGTATTATATGTCATAATATAAATATAGTAATATGTTAGATTTCCAAAGATAGTATTATTAGGCCAGAAGTATAAAATGCTTTTATGGCTCTTAATATGCATTACCTGTTGATGTTCGAAAGAAATCTTTTAATTTTTATCACTGATAATGTGAGACTATCAGCAAGTGAGTACACCAGTATTGTTTTCGGCAGTGTTACTAAGGGAGACAAAGTGTGTCATTGGTAACATCAGTTGGTAGATGGATGGAGAAGCCACAGGAATCTCTTTTTTTATCATCAGTCTTATCATACTTCGAACTTCTAAAACTTTTCTCCTAAGTTAATGATTCTCAGTGTTGTACATTAGTTAATATGTGGAATTGGGATTTCACATGATTTGTGTAGAAATTTACTAGTTTACTTTCCTCTCTCAATTTGAACTTTTTTGAGTATACTTTTTTTTTTAAGTTAAAACTCTTTACTTCTATTTTTAAACAGTGTGACTATGAAAATGTTCCAACAACTGTATTCACTCCTCTGGAATATGGTGCTTGTGGCCTTTCTGAGGAGAAAGCTGTGGAGAAATTTGGGGAAGAAAATATTGAAGTAAGTTCTCCTTTTCTAATTTTCTCCTATGTTAAATTACTACTATTTTTTTCTTCAAAATTTTCAAGTAATTTAAGTGCACAGAAAAGTTGAAAAATAGCACAAAGAACTTCCATACACCCATTATCCAGATTCAGATATTATTAACATTTTGCTTTGTCTTATATGCTTTTTATATTCTCCATTTCTGTGTTTGTATGTATTCTTTTCCCCGAACCATTTGAGAGTAATTTGAATGTTCCTTTACCCCTAAATACTTCATTGTGTATTTCCTATGAGCAGGACATTTTCTTATATAACTACAATGCAGTTACCACTTTTAAGAAATTTAGTATTGACACTATACTTATATCTGATTTAGCTTCCATTTTTTGACCCAGTAATAGTTCCTATTACATTTAAAATCACATTTATTGGTTTCTTTTGATTATTAAAACAGTATTGTTGGAAATCTGAAGAATATAAGAAAATGGAAAGAAAACTAAAAATTAACTACATTTCTACTGTTCTGACCATTAGTATTACAATTATGAACATTTTCTTTGAATTCTTTAAAAACACCATTGTCTGGTTGTGCTTATAAAAGAGGAGAAATGAAGTGTAATAGTTCTTTTAAGGGGTGCTATACTATAATTTGTTAAGCCATTCTTTTATTAATTAGGTTGTTTATAGTTTTCACTATTACAAATAGAATGATGAACCTCCTTATAATTTATTTTTTATTTCTCTGATTATTTTTTGAGGATAGATTTTCTATCAAAAAGTATTTAAATTTTAAGTTTCTTAGTATATATTCCATTTTTTATAGATTAACTTTAAAATTTGCTTATTTTCTTATAAAAGTAATATATTTGAGTTGAAATTTTGAAGAATGTAAGGGAAAGAGGAAACAACTACAAATAGATTTATGTCTGTAATAGCAATTGTTAGCAATTTGGGGTAATTAATTTTTTTTCTATATACTTGTGATACTATGATACTATACATTACATTTCTATAACCCACATTTATTTTAAAAAATGTATGTTGTATTATAACATAGAAGAACACTTATTATGTCTTCATAATCAGTGTGCTTTTAAAAGGTAAGCTAATCAGCTGGGCTCCATGGCTCACACTTATAATCCCAGCACTATGGGGGGTCGAGGCGGGAGTATTGCTTGAGCCCAGGAGTTTGAGGTTGCAATGAGCTAAGATGATGCCACTGCACTCTACCCAGGGCAACAGAGTGAGACTCTGTCTCAAAAAAAAAAAAAAAAAAAAGTAGCCAATCATGTTTTGAACTAAGGCTAGCAGTTGGAAGAGAAAAAAAATCCTTTTAGTCATCCATAGGTTATATCAGTAAGGATACCTGTCCTTACAGTTTTCCTTCCTCCTTCCCTCCCTCCTTCCTTCAGTGCTTTTGGTGAATAATGCCAGAGAAGGAAATGTCTTTTGGAAGCATTAAGCAAGAGAACTAGATAATTGCTGTGATTGTTCCTGGCATTTTGTTTCTTGTCAAGTTGTCATTCCTATAAGGTAACAAAATAGTATTGAGGGAGGTTTTTTGAGTGAGTATGTGTTTGTGTGTTTTTAATGCAAGACAGCAAGTAATTACATGGCTTCTTTTTCTCATTCTCGTTTTTTTTTTGTTGTTGTTATTAAAGTTTACTCTTTTGAGGTTGAGATATACATAATTAAGATATGAGCTTACAGCAAAAGTGTCTGACATCAAGGAGTTTAAAGTCATTTACCTTTTGTAATAGATTCTTATTTAGTCCATGAGTTTTATTGTTTAATGAACGGGTAATTATTAAAGAGTCCCCACTGTCTTTCACCGTATCTAATGTTTGACAAACTGCTTAAGATAATGGGTCTGAATTGTGCTTATATCTTCTTAGGTTTACCATAGTTACTTTTGGCCATTGGAATGGACAGTTCCATCAAGAGATAACAACAAATGTTATGCAAAAATAGTCTGTAATACTAAAGACAATGTAAGTGCGATTCTCACTTAATCCTTTCCAATAATTTTATTTAGATTTTAATATGTAATTCTGTTTGATACATGTGGCATTCCTTTTGTATTTTACCTGTTGGGCTTCCCAGCTGTGTGGCCATCATCAGAGGGCAGTACCTTGGCTCCATTATTTGCTGTCCTCTCTCTTCACTGGCACAGGGCCCTACCCATACTCAACAGGTGGTCAAAACTTCTTAAATGAAGGAACCAAAGGCACAACTTGAGAACTGTCTGTGTTTGTGTTTATAAAAGAGGGGAAATGAAGTCATTGTCTATCTAAAAATAATGAACAAAAAGAACAGGAGTGATGCAAGTTTGATCCTCAGCAGCTGGCACTAATGAGAAAGAGCTCTTAATTGGGTTCTGATTTAAGATTTCATTGCCTGCTGCTACATGTAACACCTGGCAGCTGAAAACCTGTGGGCAAACTCCTTCACCTCACAGGGTTTGTTTCATACCTAGAAAATGAGGGATTGAGGAAATTGGTGTTTTCCAAAATTTTTTGACTGCTGCCACATAGTAAGAAATATATTTTTTACATTATAACGTGTAACACGTGTGTACCTATGCATACTGTCTTTAACTATTGTATTGAATCTTATGAAACTAATATTTTTAACTTAGCTGGCACATTACGTTAAAAATGCCCTCCGTAAAAATATAAACGGTGCTAAAGAATCAATATGTTAAAAGCCTAATAAACTCTGATAATTTATCTTGAGATTTGAATATAATTGAGCCATGTATCCTGTTTAGAAACTACTGCTCTAGACAGTATAGACAGTAGCACAGTTGCAGGTTTTTTTTTTTTTTTTTTTTTTTTTTCCCAGAACCCAAGGTTTTAGAAAACATTTCCCTGGGTACTCTACAAATGAATATATTTAGACATAAGTTTTATTAATGTCACTTCTGTAAACAAAAGGAGAAAACACCAGGTATTCTCTCATTGGCAGTCTGTTAACTGCCTCTAGAGACTTCAATTGCACATAGCAATCAATGAAACCATCAAGGTTTCCTTCATACCAAGCAAATCCACTTTAACCATATGTGGTTATTTTGTCCTTCTTTCAGTGTTATATTTGTTTAAATGGCATTGCTTGAATAATATGAAAAATAGTTTCACTACCAGTAAACCTGCCTTAATTAAAATAGTTGAGGTCATAAGTAGGGTGATACTGTTTTCAGTTATTTTCATAGATAAAGATAGTAGTACAGAAAATGAAAATTTATTATTGCTTTTTTGTCATGAGTAATCTGATGCAAAAGCATGCTTCTAGAACTTGACTGATCTTGGGGCATGCTTTATTCGTTTTGAGTCAATCACTGGACTTCATAGTGTCTAAAAGTCCTTGATTTTAAATAGTACTTAGAATGTTTATTGTCTGCTGGCTATTGTTCTGTGCTATTCTTTGTTTACATAAAATATTTAAAATATACATAAAAGTGGGGAAGGTACCCACCATCCAGATTCAATAAACATTAACTTTTTTACTGTATTTACTTCAGAGCTTTTGTCTTGTAAGAGAAGTCATCATAGATGCAGTTTATAATAGCTTATATTTATTAGGGATCTATTATGTACCAGGCACTATGTAGAAATCTACAGATACTAACTTATTTATTCTTTACATAACCCTATGGGGTCTGTGCTATTGTTATCCTCATTTTATAGATGAGGAAACTGAAGCACATGGAAGTTAAGTAACTGTGTTCAAATTATTTGCCTACTTAAGGGCAAAGCTAGAAATCAACCCCAGGCAATGTAGATTCCATGCTATCAATTATTATCCTATGCCAGTGTAGTCTTTTGTATTCATTCCTTCCCTAGAAGCAAAACTGTTCTAAAGTTGGAGTCTCTCTCATGTTTATGTTTTCATGTTTGCCCCCTATTTATGTATGCTTAAACATCATACAGTGTATTGTGGTTTAATTATGAGTGGCATCCTCATTGAATAGAGTCCTGTAACTTTTTTATATCATTATTTTTTGAGAACTTTCCTACATTATTACATGTAAATCTAGTATATTTTAAATGTGTTGTAGTAGTTTATCTTACAGATAGCTGTACTTTATACCCTGAACCCCCCTGATTATGAGGATGAATAATGTGTAAGAGTATAACATGGGATATATCACAGTACTTTGGCAGCAGAGTGACCTTCTGGTTGTTTCCAAGGAGTGATGGAACATTTGATACGCTCTGTACCCTAAATTAAGCCTAAATTGCCTCATGAGGAAATTGGGCTACTTAATCTGGCTTAGTTAGAGTCAGCTCTGAAAATCTATCAGCTGAACAGTAGAATGCATCAGATTTCTTTGCTTTTGGCAGAGGTAGTCTGAGTTTGAGATTTAGAATTTATCCAAAATAATTCCTACACAGATATTTCATAGTTGCCAAACGTTTTTCTTTCATTTTCAAAAATGTTTTCACATTGAAACAGTCTTAAGGGTATCTAATTGCACAATCTACACCCAAACCTTAGTTAAAATCATTTTGTAATTTGAATGACTGCCCTTAAATGTCACAGCTATCACAGATAGTCTACATGGAGCTGAGACAACCAAATACAGAAAACAAGGATGCCACTGTCCTTTGGTAGTATTTTCCAGAACATTTTCGTGGCTAAGGGTCTGCAGATGTCTTTGCCTTTAAATTTTTCTTATCATCACTCCCAGCTGGCTCCTGTCCCTTCCTGCTTGAAATGCACATCAAGGTCTCTGTATTGCCCCATGTTAGGAAGTCTTTAGCCTAAATAGCTGTTAGCGGCAAGCATTAATTTAAGTCTTTGGCCATTTCTGAAATGGGTTGTTTAGAATACACTGGGAAATACTCTAGGCTGTATAGGAAGAGAAGGAGAGAAAAATCAGTTTAATTGTATTATTTTATTTTATATCTTAGGAACGTGTTGTGGGATTTCACGTACTGGGTCCAAATGCTGGAGAAGTTACACAAGGCTTTGCAGCTGCACTCAAATGTGGACTGACCAAAAAACAGCTGGACGACACAATAGGAATCCACCCCGTCTGTGCAGAGGTGGGTTACCTATACTTCCACAGCTCCATTTAAAGGTGCACGACATTGCTTAGCTTCTAAGTGGCAGATGTAGAATCCTGAAGCTAGTGTTCTTTCTGCTGTACTGAGACTACTTCTGTATCTCCTGACAATTTGATAATGATTGAGAATCCCTCAAAAGAAGGCCTGGTCTCTAAAAATGAGTTTTCTGCTTCCAGTATTTATTTATTGCTGTTGGTATCAAGTGGAGACTTCCATCATGCTATTAAATAGTAAAAATGTTAAGTGTGACTTATAGAGATGGGCCTTAAATCATTTATTTATCATGTCTCCTAAATTTTTATGGCAATCAGTTAATAATACCATTCATACCCAGAAAAAAGCTTCAGTCTTTTTCCAGAGCTACCCAGAGACTAAATGATGTTTTTTGCCTGTTTCGCTTTTGGTATCTCAAAGAATGAGATTTGAAAGTGATAGCTTTCAAAAGATCAAGCAAATAACAGTAGAACTGGAAATTGACCAATCTAGGCCTCTGGGTGTCAGTATTTCTTCGCTGTCAGTGATCATCCAAGAGTTGAATGTTAACTATGTAGGAATGGTAAGCCAAAAATGTGTCTGTATTAGAGAACTTGGTGAAGGTTGGGAGGAGGCATATACCAGCTTAGATAGGGAATTGAAAATTGCAGCTATTACCATTCTACCTTAGTTAGTGGTTTCCAAGGTGTACACTGTGCTTGCGTGCGCGTGCATGTGCACCTTCCTGCCATATTTCATTCAGCAACTCTGTAACTGGTTGGTCTCTGTTCCCAATTGCCCTTCACAACTAAACTCTTTGCTGAGTATGTGAAATGTTAGCTTTAAGACCTGGAAAAATGTTTCAGCTTTCTTTTGCTTTGCCTTCTCTATGGTTAGGAATGGTATCCTCTTCTGTTATATATTAATATGCACCTGGCTGGGACAGAAGCATAAAATATTAACATGTTGGGAAATTGGTGCATTATTCATAGAAAGCTGCTGTTTTTGTGAAGGAAATCAAACTAAGCTTCAAAGAAATACAACATAAAAATTGAAGAGTCTAGACGAATGCTCTTAAAGAATGTGTGACGGGTCTTTCATTCAGTGTAATGACTCAGGCTGCTGATGGGGAAGGAGCCAATTAACTTCTCTTTTTTGAGTACGTTAGTTTCCTAGGGTTACCATAACAAAACACCACAAACTGGATTGCTTAAAACAACAGAAATTTATTCTCTGACAGTTCTGAAGGCTAGAAGTCCAAAACCAAGGTGTCAGCAGGGCCCATGCTCCCTCTAAAGGTTGTAGGGGAAGAATCCTTCTTTGCCTCTTCTAGCTTCTGGTAGTTGCTAGCAATCCTTGTCATTCCTTGGCTTGTAGATGCATCACTCCAATCTCTGTCTCCTTCGAATGGCCTTTTCTCGTGTATGTCTGTGTCCAAATTTCTCTCTTCTTTCTTATAAAGACACCAGTTGTTAGATTAGGGCCCACTGTAGTCCAACAAGACTTCATCATTTTAGGTTGATTATGTCTGGAAAGACCCTATTTCCAAATAAGGTCACCTTTACAAATACGGAGTAAGACTTGATCATATCTTTTAGTGGGGACACAATAGTGAGTATATTTTTAAAATGTAGATCCCAGTCCAAGTTATTTATGAGCTACAACAATGATTTCTGATATAGATGAAGGAAAAGATAATTTCCCAGCTTGTATATAAGAGTTTCTAATTTTTTGTCTGAATTCAGCTCTCATGGGGCTTGTTGAAAGAAAAAGACTGCTGAGTGCTGGGCTCTGACCACTTCCCTTGGCTGTGCCGTGCTGTGATCCAGCAGCAGTGCGCACAGCAGCATCTGGCAAGATGACCGCCAGCTGGGCAGAAAGACGCTGTGAGGAGGCAAGATGTCTCCTGACGCCCTCGGAGGTCAGCCAAAGGCCTGTTCTCCTTGGTATACCTGGCACATTTGCTGCTGTGCATCTCCATCTGTTGGTCCTCTGATGACTTTGAAGCTCAGAGGCTGAATGTTCTGGTGCTTTGGTAGGACTTTGATGTTTTATTTTTCCCAAGCTGGTGGCTGATTACAAGATAAAAAGTTGGATATATCACTCTGAACATGTTTGCTGTGAAGTTATGTGCACAGCACCGTGCTTGGCAGCGGGGATACAGGGAGATGTAAGATAAGAGTGGGTGAGGCAGATGGATGAAGTGCCAATTACAGTTCAGTGTGATGAGTCCCAGGATCGGGATAGTGTCCTGAGCCCTGTGTGGTCTTTGGCTCAGGGATTCCTATGATCTGGTTTTTACTCACAGAACACTTCTAACACCAAATATGTGGGTTTTTTCTTCCACCAACACCAGTTCTCCAACTTTCCAGACACTAGCTGGATATCCTACAATGTAATTTAATTCTGACATTAATTCTCTGTAGTTAGCATCCTGTACCACAAGTTAAGGGCTCAGTCCCATAAGACTGCACCCACTGCAGATGCCAGTTTCAAGTCCAGGCCTCTTGTACTTCTCATCAGACAGCTATAAAGTCAAGGGGTTCCCTTGACCCCTCCTCAGGTTTGATAAATTGCTAGAACCGCCCACAGAACTCAGGAAAACACTTTGCTTACATTTACTGCTTTATTATAAAGGATGCAACTCAGTAACAGCCATTATGGAAGGCACGCAGGATGGGGGAGTGGGACAGAGCATACACTCTCCCTGGGCAAGCCACCTTCCTACCACCTCGATGTTCACCAGCCTGGGAAGTCTCCATACTCCTTCATTTAGGGGATTTTATGGAGATCCCATTATGTAAGCATGATTGATTAATCATTGACCACTGGTGATCAGCTCAATTTCCAGCTTCCGCCATAGAGGTTCATGGGGGAAACAGGACTGAAAATTCTTCCTCTAATCACATGTTGGTTCTTCTGGCAACCAGCCCTCATCATGAAGCTATCCAGGGGCCCACCAAGAATCACCTCATTAGCATAAACTCAGGTGTTATTGAAAGGGGCTAATTTTGGATAACAAAAGATATTCCTCTCGCTGCTATCACTCAGGAAATTCCAAGGGTTTTAGAAGCTCCCATGCCAGAAACCAGGGACACATATTTCTCCTTATATCACAATATCACAGGGATACTGGGGCAGGATGATTCTGGAGGGAGTTCTTACCTAAGATTGGAAGAATGTATTAGCCAGTCAGAGGGAACACTGTATAAAAGGCCTGGGTGGAGAGAGCATGGCTCATTCAAGGAACTAAAGAAAGACCCTCTATGTTGCTATAGCTTGAAGAGCTTAGAGAAAGGTAAAAAATTATGCTGGAGAAAAAGGTGGGTAAGTCAATGATCTTATAAACCAAGGAAGGGTATTTTGACTGTCTTTGGGGCATTGGAATTCAGCTGAGAGGTTCAAAGCAAGGGAGTAACACGGTCATCATTGTTTCAAGAAACTCCTCCAGCTATGCTGTGGAAGATGGACTGGAGCAGGCAAGTCTAGTGGCAGATCCAGTTAGGAGGCTGATAAAGGAGACATAAGAGGAGACTAGTAGCCTTACTAGAGTGGTGGCAGTGGAAATCAAGAGACGCTGTATTTGAGATAGAGTTGAAGTACTTGCCCACTGGCCAAAAATGGCAAGAGGGAAGGACTGAGAATGACTCAGGTTTGTGGCCTGAAGTAGGAAGTAACAGCAGCAAGAGCAGGCTGGAGGGGACTGAGTGTGACAAGAGTGCTGATGTGTGTGAATCCCTGCGTGTTAACTTAGTCCTTAAGAGGCCCCCATGTAGTGGGTGGGAATAGTATCTCCATTTGACTGATAAGGAAACTGGGAGCAAAGAGATTGGTTGAGTAACCCACGCGCACGGTTACACAGCCTGGCAGTGGCCCCATGGGATTCAAATCCAGGCAGTGCAGCTCCCACAGCACCACACCGTGTGGGTGATACTCCACTGAGCAGAACAGCCTATGATATTTGGTATAGAATTAAAAACTGGAAATGATTTCTTGGTGGCAACATGAGTGTCGTGGAGAGACACAGACCTGGGTTGTAATCTCACTCAGCAAATTGGTCTTAGACGGGGCCACATCACCCAGGTTTTCCAAGGTTAAGTTTCCACATTAAATAAAATAAAGATAATATCTAACTTTAGGATTGATTAGAAATGCTATATGTATGGAGGAGAGTTCTCCTACATGTTAGGAGAGTTCCTGGCATTTGATAGATACTCAATAGCTGTATCTGTTGGCTGGTTTTTTCCCCAGAGTACTTCATTATAGAAGAGTGGCTTGACTAAAAGGTCATCATTATATTACTTTTACTGGGAAGTGAAGCAAGATGTATATTTTGGAAAGCTCCCCAGACTTTTTTTTTTGTCTTTTTACCCCTACTTGTTTAGAAAATAGATTTTAAAAAACGAAAGGTTTCTGACTCCTAATTATGGGAATTTTAAAAAACTAATTTATCTTTAATTGACCCATAATAATTACACATTTATAGGGTACATAGTGATGTTTCAATACGTATAATGTATAGTGATCAGATCAGGGTAAGTAGCATATCCATCATCTTAAACATTTATTATTTCTTTGTGTTGGGAACATTCAATATCCCATCCCCTCTTCTGGCTACTTGAAAAAATATATTATTGTTAACTATAGTTATCGTACAGTGTTACAGAGCTTACTCCTCCTATCTAGCTGTGATTTTATATCCTTTAACAAACTCTTCTTATCCTCCCTTCCCCCACCCTTGTTAGCCTGTAGTAACCTCTGTTCTACTTTTTACTTCTATAAGTAAACTAGTATAGTCACTGCAGAGAACAGTATGGAGGTTCCTCAAAAAACTACAAACAGAGCTACTATGGGATCCAGCAATCCTACTACTGGGCATTTATCCAAAGGAAATCTTTTTTTAAAGCTTCTGGATGTAGGGAAAGTGAGATCTGATTGGTAAAGGATTCTTGGGAACCCTTTTTTCTGCTAAATGCTAGGATTCCGACTTGGATAGTAATAGAATTTGCTACTGGGCCCCCTGTTTTTAGTGTCCAGATATGTAGGGGATGCTACTCAAATGTGCTCCACAGAATGTTTGTTATTGGTCCATAATGAGATAAGGATAGAAATGAAGAAGAAAGGTTTAGAAACTTTAAGAATAATTTGGCAGTGTCTGATCTGATGATTTAAAATTGGATTTTAATTTTACATGGCTTTTAAAATTTCATTTTCCTAGTACATTTTTAATGAATTTTACAAATGTCCATCCATTGGATGGATTAGAAATAATAATTTAAAAATGGGTCCTGGGTACTGCTTAAAGTGCTCAGAAATAGCCACAGCTCTGGGGCCAGCTGTGGTTGGTTTGCAGAGTGAATCATTCAATGAACTGTTCATACCACTTTGATAAAATAACCTGGGCAATTGAGGGCAGTCTTTGGCTCTGAGGAGTAATTAACTTACAAAAGTTGACAAATTCCTTAGTTGAGACTTTGCGCTTTGGAGCAGAATAGTTTCCAGAGGGCTTCCTTCTGGAATTCCCCTAAGAAGGAGAGACCACTCTGTTTTGACTGAAGCTGTGTACTAGAGGGAGTCTCAGCGCCTGGAGCATTAGTAATGCATTTGCATTATTCAGTGTGAGATGGGATGGTGATAATTTATTCTGGACATCTGAACAGCAGTCATTGAATAGGAAACTGATTACACATAATTTGAGTACTAATTTCAGCTAATCAAGTTTACTTGTAGGGGAAAAACAATAGCTCAAGAGAAAAGCTTTTGAAAAGACCCCTTTGAAGTGTCTTAAAATGAATTTTAGTGCTGAATATCAAAAGTTTTGGTTTTGTTGTTTTAACAGTGAACATAATTCCACTCTAAAGAGAGGGCCTTGTGAGCAGGAAGTGTTGGGGCCAGATACAACTATGGGAGGCGAAAGCCTCCAGCAGTGCTCTACCTTTGTACTTGTGCTGTGTGTTGGGATAGAATGGCATGGAGGCCGCTCCTCCTGCACATTGTTTGAAAAATGTGTTTTTATGAAAATTCTAAAACAGCTGTGTACAAATGAAATCTGTAAAAATTAAGCCCATCAGTTTTTTTGTCATTTAGACTATCAACAATGGGTAGTTGGGCTTCCTCCATCTTTTTAACATAAGCATGTCATCAGTCTAAGAAAAATAGATAAGAGCTCTTTTGTTACCTGCTCCCAGTTTTGATGGATCTATAATAGTTTTGTATTCAAATCTACAAGTTCTATTTCTAAATCAGTTCCTGAGAAATTGAACCTAAGCTTGCAAATTCATAAAACTGGAATATGTTAAAATGTATTCTTTGGCTCTTTGTTTTTTTCCCATTTTAAAAATTGAAAAGAAAGCATGTTTGAATTGCTTATGATACTATCATCCTAACACAGCTATTTTCATTATCACATATTGTTTCCTTGTCTTCATTCATACTCACACATTTTTTTAACAAAGGAATTTTATTACTTTTCAAAAAAAGTTGTACTAGTTTACAATGTCACCAGTATTGAATATAAGTGCTAATGAAAATGTTGCAAAACTCAGTGTTAATATATTTTTTCTATAGTAAAGTATAAAAGGGATAAATAATTCAAGGATTTTTACATATCTTTGCTAACATGGATGAACCTGTTATATTTACTATTTTTTTAGATGTGAATTTTCCATATTTTCTTCTGGGTTTGTATTTTAAATGTTGTAAAATATTGCCCATTAATACTTGGCTCTGAATTTTTTGAGGAATGAAGGCTTTGTCACTCTCTGAGGCTAAAGTAGACCCAAAGGCTTTTCTCATATTGTTTCTCTTTTACACAAAAGTATCTTCTTTATTCAAAAGCATTTCTGTTTTTATGTGTAGGTAATCTTGAGCAGTAGCAGGTAAAAATTGTCTAAATCCATTGAGGCTTTAAGTCTACAACCACCAAATGTTAGCAAAGATATGAAACAAGGGGAACTTGTTAGTCACTGCAAATGAGAGTATTAGTCAGTTCAGGCACCTTGGAAATCCAGTCAAGTCGAAGTTTCACCCACCGTCCTACCTAGCAGTTGCACCTCTGTGCAGGGAGACTGCTAGAATGTCACAGCAGCATATTGCAAAGAGCACATTGGCAACAGCTTGGATGGCCAGCAGAAGGAGCCCAGATATGTAATTTGTAATATCTTCAACATTTGAATAATTGAATACTACAGTATACACTGTATATACTAGATTATATATGGTATATGTCAATGAAAAGGAACTCAAACTCAGTAAATAATTTACAGAGGTTTATTCTGAGCTGAATATCCATGGCTGGGAGAGCCACACCCAAGAATCCTTGAGTAAGTGGTCTTACCATGGTTGGGTTACAGTTTGGTTTTATACATTTCAGGGAGACAGGAATTACACATAAAGTCATAAATCAGTACATGGAAGGTGTACATTGATTGGTTTGACCTGAAAAGACAGGATATCTCAAAGCAGGGCATTACAGGTTATAGGTGGGTTTAAAGGTTCTTTGATTTGTAATTGGTTAAAGAAATGAAGGTTTGTCTAAAGGCTTGGAATGTTCTGAGTTAAGATAAGAAAGTCTGCTAATCAGAGATAAGCCACAGACATATACCCAGACTTACCTGATCTGTTAAGTAAATGGATGACCTGCAGGTGTGGTTTAAGCTTTGTCTTGTATAGCCTTAGGCCTGTTAATGAGTTTCAAAGGATATATCCAAGAAGGGAGGGGGGCAGGAGGAGGCATGTCTGAACTCCCTTCTCATGGCCAACTACTCAACTTTAGGCTATTTCTGGGGTCCCCCTGGCCAAGAGCGGAGGGGGTCCATTCAGTCAGCTGGAGGGCATAAGAGTTTATATTAGTTTATACATATATATACATATACATATACATATGCACACACACACACACTAGCAATTGAATTGAACTTCCATTCTGTGAAAAATGAAAGAATTGGAGCTATTTGTATCCATATGGGTGAATTACAGAAATACAGTATTGAGCCAAGAAAGCAGGTAGCAGAAGACTTACCTACACCATCTTGCCATTTGCATGTAAAAATTTTTTTTAAACTACAAAAGAAACACAGGAAGAAATGCATAGGAATGGTAAGTGCTGATTGGGTGGAGGGTAGAGAAGAGAAGGCCATCAGGGAGGGGCTCTAACTGTGTGGGCACATGGGTGTTTATAGTAGCATACCATATACCTGTCTATATATGCAGAATATTTCATGGTGAATTTCTTCTAGAGAGTTGACAAGCAACTAGGGTAACTGATTTAATTGTTTCAATTATCTTCATGCTAATACAACCTAAACTTTCTTTTTGTAATTATTGAAAGTAAAAATTTATTAAAAGGTACTTAAAAATAATAGCCAAGAACCTTTGTCTATCCTGAGATCTCAAAGATTTTCTTCTAGGATTTCTTTTCCTAGAAGGTTTATAGTACTGCATTTTGTATTTAAGTTTGTAATCCATTTCTAATTAATTCATCTGTAGGGTGTGAAATTTAGTTGAGATTTTTTTTAGCCTATGGATATCCATTTTCTCTGGTACAATTTGTTGAAAAGACAAAGCCTTCTTCCTTCTGTTGCTTTTGTACCTTTGTCAAAAATGAGTTGGACATATTTGCATGAGTCCATTTCTGGATTCTTTATTCTGTTCCACTGATCTGTGTATTTCCACTAATATCATACTATTTGATTACTGTAACTGTATACTAAACCTTAATATCCAGTAAAGTCATTCATATACTTTATTCTTTTTCAATAATTATTTTAGCTATTCTAGGGTCTGTGCTTTTTCATATAAATTAAAAATAACCTTATCTATGTGTACGGAAAATCTTGTTGAGGTTTTATGTTTTTTAATGCAAAATAAAATTTTTTAAATTTAAAAATATTAAGGGGATACAAATGTTTTAGGTTACGTGGGTTGCTTTTGTAGTGCTTGAATCCCACTATAGGTGTGCCTGTCACCCAAATAGTGTTCATTGTACCCATTAGGTAGGCTTTTGCCCCTCCCCTCTTCCCCCCTCCCCCCGGTTGATTTCCACTGAGTTTTACTTCCCTCTGTGCACATGTGTGCTCATCGGTTAGTTCCAGTTTAATAGTGAGTACATGTGGAGTTTGTTTTTCCATTCTTGAGATACTTCACTTAGGAGAATGATGTCCAGTTCCATCTATTGCATGAGTCCATTTCTGGGTTCTTCATTCTGTCCTACTGATCTGTGTATTTTCACTAATACCATGCTGTTTGATTATTGTAGATTGTTGCAAAAGGCATCAATTCATCATTTTATGACTGAGTAGTACTCCATGGTATACATATACCACATTTTATTAATCCACTCATGAATTGATGGGTACTTGGGTTGATTCCACATCTTTGCAGTTGTGTATTGTGCTGCAATAAACATTCAAGTGCAGGTGTCTTTTTGATGAAAAGTCTTTTTCTTTAGGTAAATACCCAGTAGTCAATAGCTGGATTGAATGGTAGGTCTACTTTTAGTTCTTTGAGAAATCTCCATACTGTTTTCTATAGAGGTTATACTAATTTTCAGTCCCACCAACAGTTTATAAGCATTCCTTTCTCTCTACATCCATGCCAGCATTTATTGTTTTTGGACTTTTTAATAAAAGCCATTCTAACTGGAATAAGGTGATAGATATCTCATTGTGGTTTTAATTTGGGTTTCCCTGATGATTAGTGACATTGAGCATTTTTTCATGTTTTTTGGCCTTTTGTCTTTTGAGAAACTTCAGTTCATGTCTTTTGCCCACTTTTTAATAGGGTTGGTTTTTGTTTTTTTTTTTTTTTGCCGATTTGCTTGAGTTCTTTGTAAATTCTGGACATTAGCCCTTTATTGGATGTGTAGCTTGTGAATATTTTCTGCCATTCTGTACGTTGTCTTTGTTTGCTCTGTTGTTTCCTTAGCTGTGCAGAAGCTTTTTAGTTTAATCAAATCCCATTTATTAATTTTTGTTGTTGCCATGATTGCCGTTGGGGTCTTAGTCATAAATTCTTTGCCTAGGACTATATCTAGAAAAGTGTTTTCTATATTTTCCTCTAGTATTTTCATGGTTTCATGCCTTAGATCTAAGTCTTTTTTCCATCTCGAATTAGTTTTCGTGAGTGGTGAAATGTAGGGGTCCTATTTCATTCTTCTGCATGTGGCTGTCCAATTTTCCCAGCACCACTTATTGAATTGGGGCTTCTTTTCCCCAGTGTATGTTGTTGTCTGCTTTGTCAAAGATCAGTTGGTTGTAGGTAGATGGCTTTATGTCTGGGTTTTCTGTTCTGTTCCATTGGTCTATGTCTCTATTTTTGTACCAATATCATGCTGTTTTGGTTACTATAGCCTTGTGGTATAGTTTGAAGTCTGGTAATGTGATGCCTCCAGATTTGTTCTTTTCACTTAAGATTGCTTTGGCTACTTGGGCTCATTTCTGGTTCCAAACAAAGCATAGAATTACTTTTTCTAGATCTGTGAAGTATGACGTTGGTAATTTGATGGGGATTTCATTGAATTTGTAAGTCACTTTGGTTAGTATGCACATTTTAACAATGTTGATTCTCTAAATTTTTTTCCTCTTTCACCTTGCTTTTAGTATGTTTTCTTTCTTTTATCCTCTGGAAAAATAGATGATATCCTCAGTCACATTACTTCTCTATTTTATTCATTTTTAAGTAGTCACATAAGTCATTTTTAATGCATGCGATGTTATCTGGACTACTCCGTGATAATTCATTTGCTCAGGTGTCTGAAAATGTCACTCTTCCTCTTCCCTGCAGGTCTTCACAACACTGTCCGTGACCAAGCGCTCTGGGGAAAGCGTCCTCCAGACTGGCTGCTGAGGTTAAGCCCCAGTGTGGATGCTGTTGCCAAGACTCCAAACCACTGATATGTTTTCTTGCCCAATCCAAGGCAAAGTTTTCAGGAAGGTTCTTGGGCCCCTGGCACCTGTGTCTTGTGCCTACCACCACCCCAAGGCCCCCTTGGATCTCATGGCTAGGAATCAGTGAGTGGAAGGCAGGCAGCATCACACTGGGGTCACTCTGATGGACTTGAAACTGACATCAGGCAGTGCATCGCAAGGATGCGTCCATGAAGTCACCAGCCTCAAGCCTGTGTGGTGGGCAGTGATGGAACAACTGTCGAATCAGTTTTAGCATGGCCTTTCCTTTGTTGGTTTTCTTATTCCCATTGTCAAGTTTTCTAATGTTGATTGTTTTTTCTTTTTTCTCCATGATGTTAATGATATTAGAGAAGAAAAATGTTAGCACTTGATTTTTATCCAAAAGCAGGGCATGGCTGGAGTATACAGATAAGGTATCTTGTTGCATGGAAGGGACGAGTTGGCTCACTTAGAGGCTCTGTAGGCTTGTCCCGTCAAAGAGAACTGTCTTATGACTAAGATGGACTGTTCTACGTTACTGACCTGTTCAACAGTTTCTCCTCTAATAAGTTATATGCCCAAAACAAGCAAATCTGTGATTGACTCTGGCCAAATTTGCCCCCATGTGCTACATCACTGATTATTTTAAGGTCTGTTTAGGAAGGGAAGTGGCTGCTTGGCCAGTCTGTTTGCAGTCATATTCCACTGCATGGGACGTGTCAGTAATGTGTGTTTCCCACCATTGTTCATCACGGAGGCAGACGTACACTTGAAAATGGAGGAAAAACAGTAAACGTCTTAACTCTATTTAGTTTATTATGTGTTGGTCTAAGTGAGCTGAGATCGTTAGCAATGGAAAACATGTAACTTGTTTAAAACTCTTTTTTGTCTAGCTTTATGCTAAAAACACAAAATATCACAGCTTTATTTTGTGTGTGTTAGGGATCTAGCCCTTCCTAAGAATTACCTTCATAGGAAAATAGGCCTTCTCATACTCGTGATTTAAATCTTTTGTGGTAATTGCTTTTTAAAGGAAGCTATTAATATCATAAGTTATTATTATTATTGAACACAGGTGGATGTGAAGGATTTTCATTTAAAAACCAAGTGGTTTTGACTTTTTCTGTTGAATGAACGACCATACCTGCTAAAGTGTTTGCAGAAGTATTTATGCTCTGTTAGTACTCCAACTTGTATTATTATGAAGACAATTAGCTCTTCAGTTATATATTTCTATGTACATGCACTGGCTAAGGATTATAAGTTGAGTTTTGAACATGTGCTGTGGATATCAGGCCTCCTGCCAGCAGTTCTTGTAGCTCCTTTTCTGTTCCCTTCCCTCCACCTGTATTTCTCAGCTACAGCGCTGACTGGTTGTTTCAAAGTGTATTTCTGGGCCACCTCAGGGAACCCATGTGTCTGGCATCTAGTCAGCAGGACACCTGGCCCTGTCCCATAGGGCTCTGCCTCTTGTCCTTATCCCTTCTGGTTATATGAAGGAAATGGGAAAGGGGAGAGGGGAATTGAGGCAATTGACTTGTTTTATTTATTTTTTTTAATTTGTTTTTTTCTCCAAGTCTGCCAATCTCTGAAATTAGAACAATAGGCAGTATGAGATAATTGTGCCTGATCATGTTGTGATTCTCTCTTAGTGGAATGGGATGTTCTGTCCCCACAAGAAGGATTATACTTTATAGACTTGTCTTGTTTAGATTCTATAATTGCCCAGTGTATTGAAACACATACTAAATTCCGTGTATTTTTGTTACAAATCTTCTGGGAAAAAATGTGAAACTTTTATTAAAAGGTATTAATATCCACATGTGTGCCTGTTTATTGGACAAGAGTCTTGGGATTATCTTCAGGAGTGTCCAGTAGACCTCCAGTTTTGTGCCAAAGACGGTAAGAACTAGCTGCCAAGTAGGCTTCAATGACTGTGCTGTTAGGCCTGCTTGGTATCTGCTGAGGTTTGCACGTCAGTGTTGGCTTTTCTAGTTCCATTTTCAGCTTGTCCTGATTTGACCTGTCGGCCTTTAGGGTGGCAAAGTCACCCTAGAGAGAGCATGACTAAAGTTGAGCTGGGTTTCCCAGCGCTTTATGTATCCATGACTGCGTAGTGCATTAACAATCCATACAGTGCTGTGAAGGGTGTGTGATCCTTTCTTTGTCTCTGGACTGGTCATAGATGCATTAATACATTTTGGGTATAGGTAGACTGGTTCATTGCCATTTCCCAGTCCCTGGAAGTATCAGGCACATAGGTGTTCAATAAATATTTACAGAAATGTTGGTTGCCATGTTCAGATTATTCAATCACATGCACTTAATTTTCTTATGCATCAGTTGTTAAGCAGAAGCTTCTCTATTTTGGGTAATCCTTACCCAATAAAACTTCCCAGTTTGTATTTTCTTTCCATCTTGAGTAATTGCAGGACGCTCACAATAACAGCTAAATGAGTGTTTACTGTAACATGTGCCAGACACTGTGCTTGACAACACACTTGCTAACTTAATCCTTATAACAACCCTTTTGTACCCATTTATACATGGAGAAAGGCCTGGAGGTACGAGTCACTTGCTCAGGATTACACAGCCAGGTAGTGGTGCGTCAAGTTTTTGAGGCCAGAGCTGGCAAAGGCCCAGCCTCTTAGTCACCTTGACATACTGCATCCCCATTCATCTCTGACGCGGGAGCTTTCAGGCTGCTGTGTCAGTTCCTGGGACTGATAATTTTTCCCATACCATCAGGCAGTGCTGTCTGCACACTGTAATACTCACACACAAGTAATAAATACCTTGTCTGAAATGTCCTAACGCTTTTTCCCACTGCCAGTTTACTTCCATGCTATAGCCAGGATTTATTGCCCAAAATTCCCTTGCCTCAAGCCTGTGAGGGCTCCCCAAAACCTGCAACTAGGTCCATAGGGCCTTGCTAGACCCTGGACCTGTCACCTGCAACTCTGACCTCCACTTTGACTTGCCTGTTCTGGCCATACCTGCAGTCCACCCCCAAATACATTCTCTACTCCTAGCCTCCCTAAAGGTCACCTGGTCTGGATTGCCTCCAGCCCAGTTCTCTGCCTTTATTATTTATTAGCAGGATACTCTATTGTCTTTAGAGCTCTTTGAACTATTCTGCATGGTGACTGGTGTGTGCCTCTGTTAGATTGGCAGGTAGAACTTGGGTCAGGACCCACCAGAGATGGCCACATGGGGAGCCTCTTAATTTCTTACTGTTATGTCAAGAATTTCTGGTTCAAGTGTTAAAGATGCAAAAGACCTAAACAGAAATGGTCAGCCTCACCAGTGAGGGGAAATGCAACTCAAACTGCAGTGAGGTGTCATACTTACTGTGATGGTTAATTTTGTCAGCTTGACTAAGGGTGCCCAGATAGGTAGGTGGTAAAACATTATTTCTGGGGGTGTCTGAGGGTGTATCTAGAAGAGATTAGCAATTGAATCAGTAAAGAAGGTCACCCTCACCAATGTGGGTGGGCATCATCCAATCCTTGAGAGCCCAAATCGAACAAAAAGCAGAAGGGTGAATTTGTTCTTTCAGTGCTTGAGCTGAGACATTCATCTTCTGCCCTGGGACCTTGCTGCTCTGGTTCTCAGGAATTCAGACTGGTACTGGCACTTACATCACTGGCTTCACAGTCTCAAGCCTTCAGATTGGGATTGGAACTACACTGCCTGCTTTCCTGGGCTTCCAGCTTGTAGATGGTACTGTGGGACTTCTCGGTCTCCATGATCACAAGCCAATCTATCGTAATAAATCTCTGTATTTTATTTATTTTTTTTTTTTTTGAGATAGGGTCTCACTCTGTCACCTGGGCTATAGTGCAGTGGCACAATCATAGCTCACTGCAACCTTGAACTCCTTGGCTCAAGTTCCTGCCTCAGCCTCCTGAGTAGCTGAGACTATAGGTCTCTCACCACAACACCTGGCTCAGTTTTTTTAATTTTAAAGTATCAGTCTTACAATGTTGCCCAGGCTGGTCTTGAACACCTCACCCTCCTGAAGTGCTAGGATTAGAGGTGTGAACCACCATGCCTGGCCAATAAATCTCTATGTTTTATATACATATATATCTATAAAACATTGGTCTGGTTCTATGGAGAGCCCTGACTAATACACCCACTATATTACAAGTTTCAAGAGTCTGACAGTGTCAAATGTCAGCAAATATGTAGAGCAACCGGAACACTTACTTTTTGGTGGTGGTGGTGCCAATTGGTACAATCACTTTGGAAAACAATTTGGCATTACCCGATAAAGTATGTGTGCACAGTTTGTGGAGGTAAACGTAAGTTATTGCACACAAATTGTATATCCAGCACAATTGTACATCAATGCACCAAAAGACATGTACAGGAATGTCCCTAACACTGTTAGCAAACAACAAAACCCCAAACAAAACCTGGAAACAGCGTAAATATCCATCAGCACAAGAATGGGCAAATGAGTTGTGTATACACAGAAGATTGTAACAATTCCAAGCACATTGTAGTAACTTTATACATAATTTGGAGGGAAAGAACACACTGAAGTCCCACAGATTTCATTACTCTTCCATCTCATCTTTACCATGGCAACTACCCTTTATCTTTTATTTTTTAGCTTCCTTTATCTTTTGCTCTAATTTGCAATTGCTGACTAAATTGTTTCTCCAACCCGCCTTTTCACGCTTAATTCTGACCCAATCATGTAATAAATAATCATCAAATTTTACCATTTGCATGCTTACTGTCTGCACAGTAAAGTTGTGTCCTAAGTGCTACACATGCATCAATTCATTCAATGCTCACGTCCACTAGAAAAGAATATTGCTCGACCTCAGTTGGAGGTCCAGGCCAGGCACTCAGTGGGGTACACCAATGGGAAGATGGGAAGGTGGGTCTTGGGCTCAGCAGGGAGGGGAAATGGTGGTCTCTGAGTCAGTATCGACACAGAAAATTAATGGCAACCACAAGATTGGTTAATGTTGCTAAGATAGAGAAGGCTGGGCTGTTTCATCCCTGCTAAGCATCATGAGCAAAAGGGCCAGTGTTTATAAAAACTTTTGAGACTTAAAAAAAAGCTTCAGAATATGAAGGAAGAAAACCCAACACAAGAAAACAAATAGACAAATTTGTATAGGCCTACATAATATTATTTCAACCAATCAAAAGTAGTTGGATCCAGTTCCCATATATATCTGTGAGTGAACTATATGCAAAGTGGGAAGGGTATGCATTTCATTATGTCTGGAATGATGTGGGCTTTGGAAGTACAAGTACATAGAGGAATGAAGACCTTGAAATGGCCATGACAGGAAATGTGAAGAGAAGAGGCCTCACTGCTGGGGGCTGCAGGCAAAGAGAAAGACCTGCACATCCGAGACGCTTTCCATGCAGTGGTTCAACTAATCTTGTAAGAACCTTCAGAACTGGTGTTACACCCATTTTTCAGGTGAAAAAAGTGAGGTTCAGAGTCATTTAGTCACTTGCCCAAGCTCACGTGTGGCTTGTTAAGTAGCATGCGTGACTCCAAAGCCAGAGAGGTGTGCCCCCTACTGTCCATCTCTGTGAAGAGCACGCTGCCGCTCCTGCCTGACAGCCATCATTGGTTTTATTGGAACACATTTTGTTCATGCACTTGAATGAATAAGGCCACAGAGGTAAAAAAAAAAAAAAAAAAAAAAAATTACAGGGCTTGCAAATCAAGGGGGAAAGACAAACAGTTTAGCAGATAATTCTGGGAAAACTCATTTGCTATATGTATAAACCATAAAACTGGATTCTTACATAACACTGCACAACAAAGATAGACTTGCAACAGATTAAAGATCTAAATGTGTATAATGTAACCATAAAATTTATATGGCACATGTAGGAAATATCTCTGTGACCTAGAGGTGGGGAAGAACTTCCTAAACCATGGTCTCATAGCACAAATCATAAAGCAAAAGCATTGATGTGCCAACTGCCTCTAAAGTTCTGATCCATGAAGACCGCCATGGAGACAGTTATTTAGGTTGGTGAAAAAGTAATTGTGGTTTCGGACCATGAATTTTAAATCCTTATAACTAGGCTCAAACACATCTTTATTAATTAAAATAGAAACCATTACAATCAACACATTTTTGCCAACGAAAAATAAGTTTGTTTATTCCTGTAGTGTAAAAATCTGTGCTTCAGGATTTGACGAATTCTTGGAAAGCATTTTCTGCATCCTGCTGGTTGTGGAGTCATTTTCCCTGCAAGAAGTTGTGAAGATGCTTGAAGGAAGTGGTAGTTGGTTGGCGACAGGTCAGATGAATATGGTGGATGAGGCAAAACTTTGTAGCCCAATTTGTTCAACTTTTGAAGCGTTGGTTGTGCAACATTCGGTAGGGTGTTGTCGTGGAGAAGAATTGGGCCGTTTCTGTTGACCAATGCCGGCTACAGGTGCTGCAGTTTTCAGTGCATCTCATCGATTTGCTGAGCATACTTCTCAGATGTAATGGTTTCACTGGGATTCAGAAAGCTGTAGTGGATTAGACCACCAAACAGTGACCATGACCTTTTTTGGTGCAAGTTTGGCTTTGGGAAGTGCTTTGGAGCTTCTTCTCGGTCCAACCACTGAGCTGGTCATCGCCGGTTGTCATAACAATCCGCTTTTCGTCGCATGTCACAATATGATCAAGAAATGGTTTGTTGTTGTTGCGTAGAGTAAGAGAAGATGAGACTTCAAAATGACGATTTTTTTGATTTTCAGTAAGCTCATAAGGCACCCACTTATCGAGCTTTTTCACCTTTACAATTTGCTTCAAATGCCAAATGACCATAGAATGGTCGACGCTGAGTTCTTCAGCAACTTCTCGTGTAGTTGTAAGAGGATCAGCTTCGATGATGGCTCTCAATTGGTCGTCGTCAACTTCCGATGGCCGGCCACTGTGCTCCTCATCCTCGAGGCTCTCATCTCCTTTGCAAAACTTCTTGAACCACCACTGCACTATACATTCGTTAGCAGGTCCTGGGCCAAATGCATTGTTGATGTTGCGAGTTATCTCCGCTGCTTTACGACCCATTTTGAACTCGAATAAGAAAATTGCTAGAATTTCCTTTTTGTCTAACATCACTTCCATAGTCTAAATATAAAATAAACAGCAAGTAATGTCATTAGCAAAAAAAACAAAGCAAGAAGTATGCATTAAAATGATGTGTAACATAGCCACATTTATTTAAGAATGTATTCCAGTATCAAATAGCAAATTTCAACAATGCTAAAACCATGATTACTTTTACACCAACCTAAATAATAGAGCAGTGACAACATGGGGAGAAGACATTTTCAGTGTCTAAAAGTGACAAGGGACTTAGACCCAGATGACGATGAGGAATTCTGGCCAATCAAGATGGGAACCCCAAAAGAAAATGGGTGAGGGACATTGAACTGATTATTCACCAAAGATAAAACCCACAAGTTTAACAAGATAGGAGAGATGCACAAACTCACGAGTGATTAAGAAAGGAAATTAATGAGAAATCACTTTACAGCCTTCAGATTTGCAGATATCAGGCAGTGGGTCAACGCCATAGGACGGGCTGGGGGAAGGGACTCCTGGGCCCTGCTTGTTGGAGAATAGACTGTTTACTGCTTCGTGCTTAGACCTCAAGCACCATGTACCCTGTGACCCAGCAACCCTGCTCCTGGGCATCAACTCTAGAGAAATTCTCACAATGTCCATAAGGGAACGTGCCCAAAGGTGTCTGTGGCATCGTTTACAGTACGGGTAAGTTGGACTCAATCCTGATGTTCCTCACCGAGGGATGGATGAATAGAACATGGTGGATGCAGGATGATGCAACCATGCTTGGAATGTACTCATGACATGGGTAGATGCAAGTGGGAAAAAAAAAAACAAGGAAGAGAACGAGCCCTATAAACTGTCTCTGCATATTAAAAATGCATGCATACAAAACTATGATGCATGTTTTACAAGCACCTCTATAAATAGAAGCATACACACGGAACACACGGAGAGGGGAATAGAAGCAAATGGAAATAAAGGGGAGTTAACGAGAAAGGGCAGTCCATGTGCAGGCTTTCCCACAGGCAGTGGCTACAAGTACCGATGCTGCAGGAGGCGTGAATTAGCCCCCATAAAACAGGGATAATCATCGCGCTCACCTCCCAGGGTTGCTGTGAGGGTCAAGTTAGTTAACACACACATGAAGCACTTAAAGTAGGGGCTGGCACAAAGGGGGTACTGGGTGCATAAGGATGTTCATCACAGTGTTATTTATATTAATGAAAAACTTCAAATGATTTAAATATTCAGCTTTGGGAGGAAGTTTATACAAATGATTGGAAAGATCTAATTGTTCTTACATCCTTCCTTCTTCCCTTTTTCCTTTGAGTAAAAGAAACCCCTCCCTCTGCACACACATACATTTTTAGCAATGGGCTTGGGTGTCCAGCTACACACTGCATTTCCCAGCCTCCCTCATAGCTAAGTGTGCCCTTGGGACTAAGCTCTTGTCAGTGGAATGCAAGTGGGGTGTTATGTTCCATGCTTGCCCTCCACCTCCTCTTTCTCCTGCATCTGTGAATGTCCTGTCCCCCACTCGAGGGTGGAGAGCCAGCCACGGGCAAGCAGATGGGGAGCAACGAGATGGAAGGAACCAGGGCCCTCAGAGAACCCATGCCCTGTACTACCCTCCCTGCCTTCATCTGCTGGATGAGAAAGAAAAAAGTCTTATTTAGTCTTATTTACTCTTTGAAGAGACAGTACTTTGCAGTCTTTGATACAGCAGCTTAGCCTGTACTCTGACTAATACAGCCATTTAATTCACTTTTTGTTTTGTTTTGTTTTGTTTTGTTTTTTTAAGACAGGTTCTCACTCTGTTACCCAGGTTGGAGTGCAGTGGTATGATCATAGCTCACAGCAACCTCAAACTTCTGGGTGAAGGAGATCCTCTTGCCTCAGCCTCCTGAGTAGCTGGGACTGCAGCTGCATACCACCACACCTGGCTAATTTTTTGTTGTTGTTGTCTTTTGTAGAGATGGGGTCTTGCTGTGTTTGTTGTTTAGGCTGGTCTGAATTCCTGGCCTCAAGCAATCCTCCTACCTTGGCCTCCCAAAGTACTGGGATTACAGGCATGAGCCACCATACCTGGCCTTAAATCATTTTTTAAAGAAAATAGTTAATGATATGAAATAAAGCTTATAGTTAATAGCTCAGTGAAAAAAAACCATCAGTATATAAAAACTAGATTTTTTTTAGGGCAGCAGAACTACTCTGTATGATATTACAATGGTGGATACATGTCATTGTACATATGTCCAAACCCATAGCATGTGCAATGCCAATAGTGACCCTAATGTAAACCCTAGACCTTGAGCGATGATAGTATGTCGGTGCAGGTTTACCAATGGTAGCAAATGGGCCACTTTGACGGGGGAAGTTGATGGTGCACGGGTGCATGCGGGCAGGGAGTATGTGGGAAATCTTAGTACCTTCTGCTCAGTGTTGCGTGGACCTCAAACTGCTCTAAAAATAAAGTCTATTTTTTTTAAAAAAACTACACAGGTGTACACCAAACCTATAAGACCCACACATTGTTCTGTGGTGTGGCCTCAGCCTTCTCAGGGCTTGCTGAAGGAGCCACACATTTATTGGGAGGCAGTGCCTGGGACTTGAGGTTTTACCTTCCGATGAATCTCTCCCTACACAATGCTCAGGTGGGTTTCCCCAAGGTTCGGCTGGGCATGAGAGTCACGTGATCCCTCCAACCGGTGAATGAGCAAGAACCCAGTGGCCTCAGGACAATCAAGCCTGTTACTATGTGAGTGACTCTCAGTGGTAAATGCAGTGACTATTTGTGGCCATTGCATGCAATTCTGAGCATGTTTTTTTATTTTATCCTTTTGAAACTAATCTCAGAATTGTTCTGTGCCATGGTAAAGATTTGCCATCTCTTTGGAATTCAACACAGCTCCCAAAGCTGTTGATGAGAATTGTACATGCTTCTGAGTTATAAGGGCTGATTTTGACAGTCTGCGTATATCTCCTGGAATCTGAATTTAGTTATAGATAATGACAATATGTGGCCACTCTAAACTGTTCATTAGATGCATGGTATGTTGTATCTGAGAAGAGTGAGATCGTTAATTGTATTTATAATGAAATTCATTAGTGCATAAATAAGATGCATTAATATTTTATTCATGACTATTAAGCACCGCTAGACAGAGCAGCGCTGTGCTGGGTACAGTGAGCTTTGAGTCATTGCTTCGTTTCTGCAGTGTCTCTGCTCCTTTACTCAGACTCACACACTGGACTCACAGCCATGCTTGCACACGCGTGTGTACACACCTGCACCCGTGCCCACCACGCAGAGGAGGAGGGGCGGCGTCCAGGTAATGCATTCTTTCTGGAAGCAAATTCATGTCAGGCATGTTCTAACCCAAACCTCCATCACTTTGATGTGGCAATAGAGACAGGGAGGCCCCAAACACTCCTGATGTTCTGTCCAGGTCCCACCTACAGATACTCTCAATGGCCAGGAGCCTTCTTGGGCAGGGTCTGTGCCCTCCACCTGGGCTCCTGTCCTTCCCAGGTGAGGAGGGGGACTTGTGTGGGGGGTGGCTGCTCTTCAGCTGGGATCTAAACAGAGCGCCTCCCAGCCTCCCACACTGCCGAGAGTGCAGCTGGGAGCAGAGCCCCCTGGGCTTTGCGGCTCTCACAGGCAGTGTCATCGCATGCCTCAGTGGCACTTTTTGTCATCTCTGTATTTACTTAACACTGTACTTTAAAGTGCTCCCCCTTCTTTTGAATGTAAACACATTTGTTTGAAAAGGAAACCATATGTCAAAATCATAAACAGAAACCAGTCAAATTTGCCGTAAAGAGAGACTAATTTTTAAAACGAGCGCAGAACACACAGCTGTATGTGCTTGCATATGCATAGAATGTTCCGGGAAGGATCCACAAGAAGTGCACGGGGCAACTTTTAATGAATGCCCCTGTGTGTTCCCATTTATGCTTTTAGAATTAATAAAAACAAATAATTTATGCAAAATGATGGGAAAACAGAACATTGGCATTAAATTCTGGCTAGATACTGTCCCCAGCTAAAGTTGCCAGGCCTGAGGCCTCATGCTGCTGAGGGGAGCAGTGAGCAGGGGGAGAGGGTAAAGGCTTTCCCTTTGATGTACTAGGACTGAAACCTCGTGAGGGATGATGTTTCCTGCTCTGTGATTATTCACTCTCTCTCCAGGTCTCTGATTTAGGGTTTCTCCCACGGGGCCAGCATTGCTCCAGGCACAGGATTTAGGACAGAAAGCAACCTTGGAGGCCTCCAACCGAATATTCCTGACCTGGTTCATGCACCCTCAAAGGTGCCCTGTGATGCCCCTGAAACTTTATGCAAAATCTTGTGCTCATGTATATTTTCTAGGGAGATGGCACCTGGTCTCTATCAGATCCCCACGACTTCTAAGAGCCCCTGTGTGGTTCAGAAAGGAGTGACTTCTCCAAGGACATCCAGCGTGTGCATGGCATCAGCCTCAGATGCATGGCTCTCGGCATCTCTCAGCAAGCTGTTGCTGGATGCCCTTGTGAGTTCGTGAGGAGGGGCTCATAGATCTCCGAGCTGGAGGAAAGAAACCACGAGGACCTGTTCTGTCCAGCACAAGAGACGAAGGCTAAACATCCTACAAGGCACAGGAAGCTCCTGCAGTAAAGAATTATCCAGGCAAATGATCAACCGTGCGAGGTTGAGAAAGTCTGCTCTGGAGTAATAATGTCTTTCAAAGCTGTGACCAAAACTCTACACAGAAAAAAATCATGAAATGCTAAAATGCCCCAGCATACGGTATTGGGTTGAGTATTAGGTACCGTGAACAGAATTAAACCAGTTTCACCAGGCAAGTGATTAGGTGATCTTTGATAGGTATCAGAGGCTACTAGTTGTTAGAAGTAGTGAGGGTAAGTTGTTCTCCCACCTTGCTATTTGGTTAAAATGTTACCACTCGCAATGACATCTATTAGCAGGAAAGCACCAAGTAGTCATTCAACCTGCTTGGTAAATCCAGAGAAGTCCCAAATCTTTGTCCTTTTAGGTGCTCCAGCAGGACCTTGGATAAGGGGCTCACTGAGGCAAAGTGTCCCCAGATCTTCGGAACTAGCAGCTGGACCCAGGCCCCATTAGGAACTGAGCATCTGGCGCCAGCCTTAAAGCAGAAAGGGAAGGGTACACCGGATTCCATGCCCTGGTCACACACGGATGGGGACTGGCTCTGGGATATCTGAGCCAACCTGCATATCTGGAAATCACAAATTTTACCAAGGACAGCCAGTTTCTAACTTCCATTACATTCATTAAAAAGCCACTACTTTCACAAACTAAACCTACTTCTAACATTTATTCTTGCTAAATAGCACAATCTCCAGTAGGCAGTTGCCCCTCCAGACTGTGGACTTTTGATGAAATGCCCCCTGACGACTCCCAAAACATGTGATCCTGATTAGGCGAGTTGACCGCCTTTTGGGTAGCTTCATCTAACAGCTACCCTAGGTCACACCATGTGGAAGGACTCTAAAGTAAATTCCAGGGGGTGGGGTCCTGGCAGGGCTGAAGTCTTGCCCAAGCCAGCACGGAAACCCGCATGAAGACCGGTGGGCAGAGAGTCTGTGCGCACGAGGGCTCGGTGAAAGCAGCACCCCAGGAGGAAGGGAGGCGGGAGGAGCGGTGCAGCAGCAGCTTGCTGGCCTGTGGCTGGGGGTCTCCCAGCCTGCTCCACGGGCTCGTGTTCTGAGGACTGCAAACCTAAGCTCAGGAGCTATTCCTGGAGGGCTTCTCCCTGTGTACATGTGGCTTCCACCTAGGAGGGCACTAAAAAGAGAACCCAGTGGGTTCTTCCCATGTCACAGACGGTTTGATTGTCAGAGCAGGTGTGGAATTTTTCTTCATAGCACTGATCATGGTGGGTGTGATGGTTACTTTCAGGCATCAACTTGACTGGGCTAAGGGATGCCCAGATAGCGTGTGTTTGTGAGGATATTTCTGGGAGAGATGAGCATTTGAATCAGTAGACTGATTAAAGATGATCCACCCTCACCAATGTGGGTCAGCAATATCCAATCTGTCGAGGACCCAAATAGAACAAAAAGGCAGAGTCAGGGCAGATTTGCTCTCTCTTCTGGAGTGGGACATCCATCATCTTCTCCTGCCCTTGGACACTGGGGCTCCTGGTTCTGGGCTTTCAGACTCTGGTTATACACCAGTCCCAGAGTCCACCCACCATGGGCTCCCCTGGTTCCGAGGCCTCCCAACTTGGGCTGATTTACACCACTGGCTTTCCTAGTTGTCCAGCTCGCAGGTGCCAGATGGTGGGACTTCCCGACTTCCATACTTGTTTGAGCCAATTCCCATGGTAAATGTCCTCTTATTTGTCTATAGATCTACATATCTATCTCCTCCTGGGTATGTTTCTCTAGAGAACCTTGACCAATGCAGTGGGATTATTTGAGTAACACCTTTCTCCTTAACTTGGCTGGAAGATCCAGGATGATCAGGGTCACTTCTACAGGAGAGCACAGAGCATGCGGCCCAGAGTCCAGGTTGAATCCTGGATCTGCCACTTATTTACTGTGTGACCTTGAAGAAGATGAGTGAGCTTCTCTGTGCCTCAAATTCCTCCTCCATAAAGTGGAAATGACAGTAGCCTGTTCCTCAGAGAGTTGGTATGTGGGTTAGATGAGATACTGTGCTAAGTGCTTAAACACAGTACTTGGCCATACTAAATGTTCGATAAATGCTAACTGCTATTACAATCATCATTATTCACCTCAGTACTCTCAAGGCCTAGAACAAAAGCCAAATCACAAGAGGAAGAAAAAATGGCAGCTTCCAAGAGAACATGTCAACTTTTGGAGTGACATGCAGAGACTGGAGGTTCTGAATTAGCAGGGAGGAGAAAGAGCCACTGGAACCACCCAGCAACCCCCTGACAAAGATTGTCATCAAGGGCATGCTATGTCCAGGCTCTGTGCAGACTTGAGGGTTCTGTCTGTGAATAAGACCAACAGGATCCCTGCCCACCTGGAGCTTTCAGTCTAGGGGGAGAAACAGACCTCAAACAGACAATTGCATAAGTAATGATTCAATTATAATTGTGATAAGTAATGCAATATACAATACAGAGGACTTAGGAGTAACAGGAAAGTCACTGTAGCCCCAGGCTGCACAGGAGGCAGAAGGGATGGTGGAGAAGCTGTGCTCTCTCAGCCTATGGGGGATGAGACCACACGAGCATTGACACAGGCAGAGGGAGGCCAAGATCCTTCTGTCCCTTTTGGACACACAGTGGGCCATTAGACAGTAAGTATGACTCAAACTGGACTTAAAGAACAGTCCTAAAGCTTCTGACAGCTAAGGCAGTTTACTCTTTGCTTTCTGTGACCAAGTCTCAACTGGGTAATGTCTGAAAATTAATTGAGGGAGCCTTGCTACTGCACACGAACACTTGGACCACTGACCCAGGAAAACACAGTAACTGCCTGAATGAACTACTAGCTGCTCACGGGCAGTGGGTTATTCAGCTTCATGGAATTCCTGCCTGGCCAGTGGAGGCAGCTGTAGAAGAGTGAGGAGAGGCCAGGATAAGGCATGAGAAAACTTCAGTTACATTTGGTTGGTTAGCAATAAGACCTTGAACAAGACACTAAGTGTCTCTGGCCTCAATTTCCTTCTCTGAATAACGCAGATAATAACACCTAAGTGTATTATGTAGGAGTTTTCTGGCTGCAAGTAACAAACACCCATTAACAGGGGTTAAACAAAAATTTATTTTCTTCACACAGAAAGCCCCAGGCAGTTAGCTGTGACCATTGGAGAAGCAACTCAGTAATGTCAGGGTCTGCTTCTTTGCAATTCTCTGTCTTTCCCTCATGGTGACAGAATGGCTGCTGCAGCTACAGCCATTAAGTCTATATTCAAGGCAGTAAGAAGAGGGGGTAAAAGGCAGGACTACCTCTTTCCCTTCCATACAGCTGTCCAATGTTCCCCAGTAGACTTTTGCTTTTACCTCCTGGACCAGGTCTATGTCCCGTGGCCATCCCTAGCTGCAAGGGAGGCTGGGAAAGTGAGATTTAGCTTTTCTAGTCTCTAGAGCAAATGGACAGTGTCTATCTCAGCATGTCGAGTGGAGACTCCCCTTGGCAGTGAAGGGAGGCAGGGGAGAAACGAATCTTTATTTCATGTCTGCCCTACCCCTCCAGGCTCCATCTCTCTCCCGCAGTTGTCGTAGGGCTCAGAGAAGACTGTGTGTGTGAAAGCTCTCCAAAAGGGAAGGCAAAACTAGTCACCCTAAAGCAGCCTGGGTTTTTTTGCTTGTTGTTTTGGTTTTCCTGTTCAGAAGGTTTGGATTTAAGGTAAATCGTCATTAAGCAGCCTAAGCATTTGCTTTAAAAACCTCACCTCTTGCTGTCCCTCCTTGTTCCATTCATTCTTTGTTCTGCGTCCAGCAGGGGCCAGTCAGTTCTTTCTGCAAATAAAATCAGTGAGAAGCCTTCCAGGTACACTTGAAGGTGTATACCCGGGACCAGAGGATGCCGCCTGGGCTGGGGCGTGTGTTAACACAGCAACAGGGAAAAAACTTTGTCAATATTTGCAAAGAAGAGAAGTCTCCACGAGGAAGAAAGGCCACATTATGGAAATGGCATGTTTTATGCAGGGAGACATTTTTGAATCAGGGAGTGTCAATAAAGAGGCTAAGAAGGGTTAAGTACCTGCCTGCATTTGAGAACAGGGCTAGTCTACGGGCTAGGAAATAAAATGAGACTTCCATAACCCACCCCTGCCTGCCGCCCACGGCCCCATCTTAGGAAACAATGGAAACTTCCCAGGGACTGTTTTGTGGAAAAATCCAGAGGTGCTTACGTGAAAAGGACTGAGGGGAAAACCGCCACTACCAACCACCCCAGCGTCCCGGTGCTCTGAATGGATTTACTGCTTTGTGCTTCCTCAGGCACAAGGGATTAGGGGAGCGCGGCTAAACCGACAGCTTCTGATGCCAGACAGCCTGGGTTCGAATCCTGGGTTAACCACTCACTGTGCGACCTTGGGCTTGTTTAACCTCTCTGAGTTTCCTCAGATGTAACATGGGGGTGATCACATCAGCACCTTCCTAGAGAGGTTGTCATGAGGACTAAGTAAGTTAACTCAGGGCAGTAAGGAAGGTTAATATGTAAATCAGGCAAGCAAATAAGTTAACCTGAGGTGAGAAAGGTGGTGAGGACAGGGCTGGCAGGTAGAAAGTGCTGTGTTGTGTTCGTGATTATTGTATGTGAGCCATCGGCAGGTGGAAGGTCAGGCCATTGGGTGATGCTGGGTTTTTCCTGGCTGTGACCATGAATGTCTTGTGTGGTTTTCCAGGAAACACCTTTTCTCTTTCTTATCCTCCTTGGTAACCCCAGAAGTGATTCTGAAAGCAATTCGTGCATTTTAAGGAAGGAAGGCAAAAGAGACAGGCGGGGCCAGGCGGTCGTCAGGTGGTGTATAAACCGCACAGCGTAAAGCCTAGGAACCCCAACTTTGGGATAGGACACATTTTACTTTTGTGAAAGTTGTCAGAATCAGAATGGGGTCATTTGTGTTAAAAAAAAAAATCCTAACAAACAGAGCCAGGGGAGGACATGAAGAGAAGGTTCTCATGCACAAATGCCTTATAACAAGAGTGTCACAAAGACTCTGCAAAAACCACAACCTTGTGCAAAGGCCATCACAACCTTACACACACACACACACACACACACACACACACGATACCTCTGGGAGGACATCTGCCCAGCAACTGCCTGTCCAGTCTTGGACTGGTGCCACCTTCTTACTGATCCTTGTAGCGAAGGATCATTATCTAATCCTCCACGTTTTTCCTTTAAAAACCTTTGTCTTCCTTTGCCTCCTGAATGCTCACACAGGTCACTATGGCACGTGTATGCTCTATTCCCAAAGAGACATCACTGTCTTTTCAAGAGCCCCTCTCTGTTATTCAGACTCTGGGTTTGGACCCAGTCGCTTCCACTTAGCAGAGTGAACCTAGGGGAGTCCTCTGCCCTCGCGCGCGGAGGAGACACAGGTGCTCCTGGGTCCCAGAGTTGCTCAGAGGATTCAATAGGACGGTCCCTTGCCTGGCACAATGCGTCCATTTAGCCATGGCAACTCAATCAAAAACCATCCTGCAGCTGAGGGAGAGGGATCTGCCTTGTGACCGTCTGTCCCCAAGTCCGTCACCGCGCTGAGTGGCAGACCCAGGCGAAGTGCAGGGTGGAAATGCATGCTGGCTCTGTAGGGAATCCCGCCATTGCCCCACTCCGCCACTGCCAGCCATCTCTCAGCCTGTGGCCACTGCACGTCACTGGCCTGGAAGGACTGCTGACAAGGCCCTGGGACCCCGGCCAGGCTGGGCTGGGCTCTAAGAGGAGGTGGGGTCAGGAGCTGGTGCTGGGTGGGGAAGGGAGCTGTAAGCGGCAGAGACTGGACGAGCTTGCCCATTGCCTTTGCAGTCCCATTCCTGTGTCTCCATGCGGAGGAGCCCCCAGATGAAAGCAGTGTCCTGGCCTCTGTCAGGAGAGGAGTGAGGAACCCGATCAAGTATTAATAGCTCAGGAGAAAGAGCTGAGAGCGTGCTCAGTGCACCCCTTCCCCCGTGGGAGCCGGCCTGTCTGGAGGAGGCAAACCTTCCACTCCCCCACCCCCTGCCATCAGTGCAGAGGGGCTTGGGGGATGGGTGGAGGCCTGCAGAGGGTCCCCCCAGCCCCAGATGTGGGGGTGAGTCCAGTGTGCAGTGCAGCCTCAGCAGCCTTGCCCTAGCTTCCCTCCCCCAGGCCACCTCTTCCGGAAAGGAGCTGCCACTTTGCTCTCCATCCATATTTCTGGCATGCTCTGTGAGTACGCAGGACAGGGGTGTTCATTAGCATTGGGGACCTTTGTGTGTCACATCTGCCCCTGGCACAGGCAGGCCCCAATCTGTACTTTCTTGGCTGCAAATGCTATAGTTTTTAATGCAAAGGACTTTTGAAAACGTATCTGAGCCACACGTGGGAAGATCTGAAAATCATTAAAATTTAGAATGTTTAGACCTTGGGGCAGAGACTGCATCTGTTTTGTTCATTTAGGGCCTAATGTACATAATAGGTACCCAATAAACATAAGCTGAATGAGTAACTGAAAATTAATTTAAGTAGTTGGTATGTGAAAATACAATGCACAAAGATGTTCATTGCAGCATTATTTATAATAGTGGGAAACTATTTTTTATCGTTTGGTTAAGAAGTCTGTGGTATATGAATGCAATGAAATGGCATGCTATTATTAGGATTAACATGAAGACTATAAAACCATGAGCCAGTGTTTATAGGATATTGTTAAACGAAAAGGGTACAAATGAAATCTAATAATACTGTGGTTAAAACAATGTGAACATGTAAATCTACATAGATGAAGACTGAAAGGCCCGTTTAGAAATGAAGTTACTGCTGTGGAAGCTTAGTGGGCTCATGAGCAATTAAGAAACACCTTTGGTGATGTTTTACGGTGCATTCTAGAATATGTTTTAACTCTTTTAAAGAACCCCCTGCAGTGCTTTCTAAACAGGTGAGCCAGTTGTTTGCTATTTTCCAGGGTCTATTGGGTGAGCTGTGAAAGGCCCCATTGGATAGGGGGCTTCTGGAAATTTCCATCTCCTGGTGGAAAGCAATTCAGACCTGGCAAAATTACTTTTAACAAACACAAGCTCATCTCAGAAAGAGTTCTCGGTGCAAGGAGCCGCCAGCAACCGAGGTGCTACAATCCGTGTTGGTAAAACTTTGTAAACAGAGGGACTGACAGAGGGCTTTTCAGGGTTTTATTTCCCACCCTGTTCCTTCTCCACTCTCTTTTTTCCCCAAGTGTAGTAAACAACCCGCGGTGAGTCCTGTGCTCCCCCAGGTGTGTGTGGGTGGGGCAAGGTGGAAGGAGGCCATCCACTCCACCCTGTCCCTGCCACCCTCGCACCACCCTCACGCCCCAGACAGTGGTATGACAGAGGACACCAAACCTTCACCCCTTCTCACACCACCTCCCGCAGGACGGCCCGTGTCCTTAACAAGGCAGCTTGACTTTTTGCGGGACCTGCTGGTGTCCTGCCCGAGGGCTTGGCTCCTGGAACTGCTCCTGGAACTGCAGATTAGAGCTAACTCTCTGGGCCTTCACTGGCAATGGCCACGCTCTGGGACATTAAAATAGGTCTCTGCAGAGGTCCAGGTTGGGCTGGCCTGGGCGTAGCCCCACCCAAGTAGGGCACCAGGGAGACAGAGGGCCCCAGGGCCACCATGGTGGGCGGAGCCATTCGGGGCCACTGGGAGACAGTCCCCTGCGGCTCCTGTTGGGCCTTCCTTCCACCCAAATCTCTGGGCCTGCTGCTTGGGTGAGTCATGGCGGCAATTCTGGGCATCGGCTTTGGGGGCTGCGGGATGAGATGGGTGCTAGTGTTCAATGGGTCCCACCTGGCACTGCAGGAAAGGCTAGGGCTGTCACATCCCAGCTCTGCCATTTACGAGGGAAAGTCTGAGGCCATGACTCTCGTCTAGTCAACACCATTTAGGTGTGCGCTAAGCGTTTTTATATGCATTGTCCTTTGTCATCTCTCACAGCTCTGGCATGGGGTGCTCTTCAGAGATAAGACAACTGAGGCCCAGAAAGGATAAACCACTGGCCCGGGTCGCACAACCTGTTGTGGGTGGAGCCAGGGCTTGGACACGGACCCGACTGTCCTCCCGCAGATGACGTAATCCTTATCTCCCTACCTTCTTCTGTCCCGTGAACTCGATTTCCCCTGCAAAGCAACGGAGCGACTTTACACTGGTGCACAGTTCCTTCTCCACACATCCGAACTGCAGAGATTCTGAAAACTGGAAGTTTTTTTTTAAACATACCTTTAGCTCCCAAACCCATGTAGTGGCAAAACCTGCCCTGAGCTGCCATGAGGCTCTGTGGTCCTGATTTATCTCACTCACTGTGAGTGTTCACGTGCTTTTCTGAGGACATAACGAGCTGGACCGTGGTCTGCCCCGGAATCTGCTGGAGGTCTGACAGGTGGCAGAAAGCACGTTGTACTTCTGTAGAAGGTGGGAAAGTCTGCACTCTGAAATGCAACTGGTCCCAGGGGATTCAGATGAGGGCTGTGGATCTGTATAAAATTGTCCACTGTGCCCGTGGGGGCCCGTCTGCCCATGAATTCCCAGCAGGAGCTCTTTCTGTAAGGCAGTTTGGCAATAACTATCTCCAGTCGTTAACATGCACATGCTCTTTGACTCCGCAATGCCTCTTCTAGGAATTTTTCCTAAGGGTTTAGCGATAAGAATATTCCTTACAGCAAAAATACGGAAACACCCTAAAAGCTCAAACTAGAGAACTGGTTAAGTAAAGGCCGATCCATTTGCTTGATGGAACATTATGCAATCGTTATAAATGGTGCTTTACTTGTAAGTTTAGTAATATGGGAAATATTCATTATATGCTGTTAAGGGGTGGGGAGACAAAGTTACCAAATAGTATACACTGTAGAACCCCATTTTTGTTAAAAGGAAAAAAAATTAAAACACAACAAAGAATACTGCAAATAGATTTCCACTCCTGGATAAACAGGTCTGGGTTTTGCAGGTCTCCCTTCCACAAAAGGTAGGTCTGGGCTGAGAACACTAGCCGGCTGGGCTGGCCATTGGTCTGCCCTATAAATGATGCCTTCAGTCCTTAAGTGACAGGGAACCACAGTCCCCATCACTGCCCCTCCCCGAGGGTGGGGGCAGGCCAGGCCTCTACTGCCACAGCAGGGCTAGAATGGATTTTTGTGGCGGCACCTTCTGCAACCTGATGTGAGGTCATTTAGGGATTTTCATCCCTTCCTTCAACAAACATGTCTTGTAGTTGCCAGGCCCTGTGCTAAATGCCAAGGATGCAGAAACGACTGAGAATGAGGCTCCTGGATTATACACTCCTGGGTGGCCGTGTCCTACTCATCTTTGCCTTCTGTGTTAAGCACGGTACCAGGTGCCTCATAGGCAGGGCTCACTAAACAAATGATGAGTGAACAGGGTCCCTGTCCTTAAAAAACTCACGGGCTAGGCGGGGGAAACTGATAAATAAGTTTATGAAAGCATTGCTGGTGGCATGTCCCAGCGGAGCAGGCAGGAAGGGTGATCCTTTCTGGAGGGCGGGGTAAGAGGGAAGACTGGGGCTAATTCAGCCTCTATTGGTTTCACAAGCACGCTCTTCTGAGTGGATGCTCTCATGACGCCTAACTCCACGGTTAACTCTGCTACATTCAAAGACAACGAGGCTGTTAAGTGCCTCGGAGCAGAGAGAATGTGTGTGAATGCCACTGAGGGCCAGGACAATAGGGCTCTTGAGTTAGGTTCCTAATAAAGGATGGGGAGCAAGAAGATGATTTAGGCTCCTGATGATTTAATCCGGCATGTTCTCTTTCCCTCTGCTACCTCTCAAGTCAAGGGAGACGTGGGGAAGGGGGGAAGGATTTCCAGGTGGAGCCATTTTGTTTATGGCCTGAGCAAGAGCGAGACCCCGTCTCTACTAAAAATAGAAAGAAATGATCTGGACAACTAAAAATATATATAGAAAAAATTAGCCGGGCATGGTGGCGCATGCCTGTAGTCCCAGCTACTCAGGAGGCTGAGGCAGTAGGATCGCTTGAGCCCAGGAGTTTGAGGTTGCTGTGAGCTAGGCTGACGCCACGGCACTCACTCTAGCCCGGACAACAGAGCGAGACTCTGTCTCAAAAGAAAAAAAAAAAGATATTTAGACTCCTTAAAATTAGTCGTTTAGCAAATGGTTACAAAGCACCTACTCTGTGCCAGACACAAGGTCCTGGGAACTGAACCGTGAACAGAAGGGCCGGCCCTCCCGAAGCTGACTGTCCCTGGCCCCCTCATGGGAATGTGTAGTTGTAGGTCAGGTGCCCTGAGGCTTCTAGGGGCGCTGGGGTGTCTGTCTCAATGGGAAATGGGGGGGTGCAGGAAGGGAGACACGGGTACGGAAGCCCAGTGGCAGCCTGAAGCTTCCTGGGTCATCTTCCCGACCCTGGAAAGTTCCCTGTTGACCCTCTGGAGGTAGCCGAGACAGCTGTCTATCCACCATCCAGAAAACACAGCCTCCTGCAGCTTCTGCGTCACC
>CM052440.1:13624225-13639374 GCA_028533085.1 Varecia variegata | reverse complement strand
CTGGTTTAGAAACTCTGGGTCAATGTCTTCTCCACTCCTGGCACCTTCATGGCCCTCCTTCTCCATTCAGAGCCCAGGTGCCTTCTGCCAGGGCTCACCCTCTGCTGCTCACTTCTTTATCTGAGCTGTGCTTTGCAAACTGTCTGAAATGAGTGCCCCTCCCGGTTCTGCTTGGTCTCGGGGCCCTCCTACCCCGCTGACCTGTTCCTCCCAGCCTTGAAAGCCAGTCCCCAAGAAGCTATCCTTGGACCCCAGTAGAAAATCAAGCTCTCCTTTCCTCATGTGGAAAATGAAGATAATGATTCTTTCCCTAGCCAACTTCGTAAGACTGTCATGAATCAAACGTGATAAAGGATTACTTTGAAAATGTAAAGTCATAAAGATAGATGGATCATCATTATCTTTGTAATCATCTTAATTATTATTATTACTGTACTAAAGCCACCAATTATTCTCTTCCTGCCCACACCCCCCCCCTCCTGAGAGAATTTGCCTTCATCTACAAACCAAGGTGGTGTTAAGCCATTTGTGCCATTTGTGCCAGGTCATGTAGAGAAGAGAGATTACTGAAAACTGGATTTCTTTAAGAACTGGCTATAGGTCTGCACTCAGGATCCTTAAAGAAGTTGCATCGGTTAAGGTTCTTGGGTTGTAAATTTCGGAAAACTCAACCACGCTGAGTGAAGAAAAATAACTTATCGATCCCATAAACTGAAAATTCATAGTTGACTCGCACCACTAATGATTACATAGCACTAGAGGTCACAGCTAATGAGAGAGGGCGAGAGGAAGAGAGAGAGAAGGTAAACATTGGAAGGGAAAAGATAAAACTATCATCATTTACCTAGAAAAACCAACAGGATCAACAGACAAATTATTAGAACTCAGAAACAGCACTGCCAGATACAAGAGTAGCCCATAAAAACGAGTATCATTTTTCTCCACTAGCAATAAAGCAATAGAAAAAAAAAATTACTGTAAAACACACTCTTTTTCACATTTTAATGCCTCTAAAATTGAGATGCATCTTACAGTGATGACATCTTAGATTTGAATAAATACAGAACAGGAAATAAGACACGATTCACAATAGCCATAGATATTTTAAAGTCCCTTGGAAATAACAAAGACTACAGAGGCCCTCCAAGGAGAAAACTTTAAATTTCTGATAAAGGAAACAGAAGATGACCCCAATGAATGAAGTGACTTTCTATGTTCTTGATGGGTTGATTTAATATTATAAAGTTGACCATTCTCCTTACACTAACCTATAAATTCAATGCAATCTCTATAAAAATTTCATATGGATTTTTTAGAGGAAATCAGTAAGCTAAAATTCTACAGAAATTTAAGACCTTATATGAAAGATAAATGTATACAGTTAATAAAAGAAAATGTAGAAGAATATCATCATGACATGGGCCAATGTTTTGTATCCTTTTTAAATTATCACCTAAAACTCCTAAAAACTTCTAAGAAGTTTTCCCCCCCTTCTAAGACTGTTTTCCCCCTAAATGTAACCTCCCCCAGTGAGGGATTTTAATACCACAGTTATGCTGATTTTCTGTTTATACATTTATGCATATCTGTGGTTATACATAAAGAGAGTTAAGTTTTTTTCATCTCCTAAGAACCAATATTCACCCTTTTGGGGGAAATATCATCCCCCCCACCCCCACTGGCTGAGAATGTATGTACGCATGCGTGAGAATATAGAATAACTTTTTTAAAAACAAATGCGTAAGTACAAACCATAAGGCAAAAGATTGACAAATGTGATTTCTATATCAGTTTCCTTATTGCTGTCATACAGATTACCACAAATTTATCAGCTTTCATTTATTATCTCACAGTTCCGCAGGTCAGAAGTCCATTGTGCTCAGTTGGGTACTTTGTTTACATTCTCAGCAGGCTAAAATCAAGGTGTGTGTCGGCTGGCCTGGGCTCTTATCCTGAGGCTTTGGAGGAGATTCTGCTTCCAGGCTTATTCAGGTTGTTGGCCAAATTCAGTTCCAGGCAAGTGTGGGACAGAAGTCCCCATTTCCTTGCTGGCTGCCAGCCCCCAGGGGTCCTTTCTCAGCTTCCAGGAGCCAAAGCCATTCCTTGGTGCCTGTCCTCCTTCCTCAAACTTTCAAGCCAGCGACACCTGGTCAAGTCTATCTCATGATTCGAATCTCTTGATTACTCTTTTCCCTCATTTCTCCTCCTCCATCTCTCTGATGCCAGCTGGAGAAATTTCTCTGCTTTTAAGGACTCAAGTGGTTAGATTGGGCCACCCAGATAATCCAGGATAATCTCCCTCTTCTGAGGTCCATAACCTTATTTACATCTGCAAAGTCCCTTCTCTGCAGTATCCAGTCAGTGTTTGATTAGATAATCAGGGGGCAGGAATCTTGGGGTGACATCTTTAGAATTCTGCAGACCAGAATTACATTAAAATTAAGGATCTCTGATCCACAAAGGGCACTGTGGACAAAGTTAACAGGCAGATGAAGGAAAAGGGGAAATATTTTTCATTTCTAAAACTAACAAGGCATTATTAATAATACTTATACTACATAAGGAACCCTTGCTGACCCACAAAAAAGCAACCCCAGTAGGAAAATGGGAGTAGAACACGAATAGGCAGTTATCAAAATAGTAACTCAAAATACTTACAGGTATATGAAGAGATGTTCAAAGTCATTAGTAATCAGAGAAATGCTAATTTTTAAAACATGAGATACTGCCTTATTCTTATTTGACTGGCAAAAATGCGAAAGCTGGACAATGCTAAGTATTGGTGGCAAATAGAGACACAGGCACCCTCGGGCACTGCCACTGGGAGTGTAGATTAGGGCTTCTGTTACCCAGAGAAATCAGCCATTGCTTAGTCTGATTAAGAACCCCCCAGGATCCGGCAATCCCACGGCTAGCGCTGTGAACGGAGGAAATTCTCACATAGCTCCGCAGGGCATACATACAGCATGGTCATCGCAGTCAGTGCATTTTGTGGGGATGGGAGTGGGGAGATGGATGTGTAAAATACGGTAAATATACATGGAGAAGTATCCGAGAATGAGAAGCAATGGAAAAAAAGATGTTACCCATAGCAACATGTTTAGTCCTCAAAGACATGGTGCTCTGTGAAAAAAGTAAAAGATGGCAAAAAAAAAAAAAATCATATGCGTAAAATAAAAATATGTACAACTGCGTGCAAACACAAAGTGACATATTAAACACAGATTGCTCAGGGGAAGAGCTGGGGGGAGGGAGAAAGCTGTAGGAGTTGTTGGAGGTGAGATTTTGCATATGGCGCCATCATGGGGGATTATGATGATCTCAGCCTTCTCCATGGAGGGCTGTGGGCAGGGATGGCTTCAGACACAGCTTCATCCAGGCCTCAGGCAATGTCCCCAGCTCCAAATCTCTGCTCTGTGTCCTCTGGGGTGGGCTCTACCCTCAGTCTGGCTTGGGCAGAAGTGAAACTTGACTAGCCGCAATTTTCAAGGTAAACATGAGTTCTGCTCAATCGATCGTTCCTATTTTCTAGGCCATACCCAGACTTGTGGTGGAAAATATAACATTTATGAGTGGCCTTTCCTGCCTCAGTAATTTTAGCCCCGTGAACCCATTTGAATGTGGTTCCCTAAGGTGTCTGGCATGTCATTTTGAACAGCTGTGGCCACTAGTCTCAGAACTAACAGTACAAATGCTAATCTGCAGATGAAAACACCTTCGCCACCCTGCACGCAACATGTTCTACTTAAGGACATGAGGCAGCTCGTCTAGCTGGTTTTCCAACACGTGGGGAGAGAGGAGAGGATGAAAGTCCATCCCATGAGGACTCTGGCTTAGTCAGAATTAAAGCGTTAACGAAAGCTTTGCTCCACGCGTGCGATTTTCACGCGTGGTGGTGTTGCAGGAAGGTTGCACTCGGGGCCCCTTCGAAAGTGATTTACCTTCTTGGAGAGCTGGGAGAGGACCCGGCTCTGTCCTTCCCTTCATCTTCCACTCTGCAGCCTGCTGACAGCTTTGTCCTTGTCATTGTCCTTGACAGGTAACTTAGTGTGCTAGGGCTCCCTAGACAAATGACTGCAAACTGGGTGGCTTAAAACAACAGAAATTTGTTCTCTCACAGTGCTGGGGGCTGGGAGTCTAAAATCGAGGTGTCAGCAGAGCTGGTTCCTCCTGAGGGCTCTGCGGGAGAATCTGTCCCGTGTCTCTCTCCCAGCAAGCCTGGGCCTTCCTTGGCTACAGCTGTGTCCCTCAACCTGCTCCATCTCCTTGTGTGTCTCTGTGTCCTCTTCTCTTCTTACAGGACACCAGTCATTGCGTTGGAGGCCCACCCTGATCCAGAGTGACTGCACTTAACTAGTTACATCTATGAAGAGCCTATTTCCAAACAAAGTCACATTCTGAGGTCCCAGGTGGACATGAATTTTGGGATTCTGGGGGGGACACTACAACCCACGACAGCGGGCTGGCCCTGCGTTCGCTCTAAGCAGGTGAATTGGCATAATGCAGAGTGGGGTGGGCACGGGTAACAAGCTTATTAATGATAAGCCACGGGGTCAGACGGACCCGGGCCACACACCCAATATCACATCACCAGTAACAAAGGCCGCAAGAGAGTTCTGACGATCTCTGCCTCTGCAGGCAGCCGCCCGCCTTGTGCTCCAGAGCAAAGAAACTGCAAAGAGCTGTAGCTTGTTTTGAAGCCCCTTCCCGACCCTGAGGTCCTCTGGGTGCGCCCTAGCCATCCACCCGAGAGCAGTCAACATTCCCTAGCTTCCCTAGGTGGCCGTGTGCTGCTTAATCATGTGGCTGCCAACCCTGGCGTGTGAGCAGAATGTCTAACCAAACCCCTACCCTGCCACGGAGAGGCGTATCCAAGGAGACTGACAGGTAGACGTGAACATTATAAATTAAGATCCTGACGCTGCAGTCCTCACGCCCGTTTCCTCTGACTTGTTAGGGATGTCATCGAAACTTGGGTGGCACCTGAATGAGAACATCACCCCGTGTGATTCCGGAACTTGGTTGGAAGTAAGCCTCCTATCCTGGAAACCCAATTCCAGCTCCCTGCTCAGGATTGAGCCTACCGGGGGGAGGGGAGGAGATCAATACTGCCGCAGAGTGATCTCTGGAATCTTCCTTCCCGTGTAGCATCACAAAGGCTGTGTCAATAGATATGGCCAGTTCAGCCATCTAAGTGGAGTGGCCGCTCTTTCTTGCATTTTTTTTACTTTTCAGTTGGTTGTTACAACATGGTGCAAATGCATGTGAGGCCTGAGGCGTTTGGGAAGGGGTCCTCGCCCCCTGCCTTTTTGAAGCGCTTGCCAAGCTTTGAAGTGACGTGGGTGAAAGGCTCCAGAGTCCGTTAAGCAGCAGACTGTCTCCTTTCTTTACCTCCTAATGGTTTATTCACTTAGTCATTCCCCGAAGCATTTTTGAGCCCTGTTTTTGGTTATCTGTTGCTGCATAACCAAATCATCCCAAACTTGGCGTCTTAAACAATGATAATCATTTCGTTTGTTCACAGATCTGCAATTTAAGCAGGGCTGGCGGGGCAGCTTGTCTCTGCCCCACTGCTCATCAGCTGGGGCAGCTCACCTGGGGTGGAGGGGCTGCGTCTAGGGTGGCTCCCCCAGCTGCCAGAGGGGTGCTGGCTGTTCTGCCCCATGCGGGCCTCTCCTCGGGGCAGCCTGGGCTTCCTCAGGGCACGGCGGCTGGGTTTTCAGGGTGAGTATCCCAGAAGATAGGAAGCAAAAGTTGCCAGTTTCTTAAGGCCTAGGCCCCAAAACTGGCACAATGTCACTTCCATCATATCTATCGGCCAAGCAATCTCATAGCCCAGATTCGAGAGACAGGACGTAGATTCTGCTTCTCAGTGGGAGGAGGAGCTACGACGAGCATCTACTGTGCACCAAGCCCTGGGAAGTGGGAATAACAGCCAACATTTACTGAGCACTAGCTATGTGCCAGCATACATGTGTTATCTCATTTAAACCTTACAAAATTATGACACAGTGTGGAACGATGGGCCGCCAAAGATGCCCACATGCTAATTCCTGGAACCTGTAGCTGTGTCACGTTACCCATGAATGCCACATTACATGGAAATTAATGGGAATTAAAGTTGCAGATGGAATTAAGGTTAATTGGCTTCCCTTGAAACAAGGAGATTATCCTGGATTATCTAGATGGGCCCAATGTAATCACAAGGGTCCCCCAAAATAGAAAACAGAGCAGAAGAGTCAGAGAAGGAGATGCGATGATGAAGCAAAGTCAGAGTGACATGACGTGAGAAGGACCTGACCCGCCCTGGCTGGCTCTGAAGATGAAAAAGAGGAGCCATGAACCAAGGTGCGTGGGCTGCCTCTGGGAGCTGGAGGAGGTGAGGGAGCCCGTCTTCCCTTCCAGCCCCAGGAGGAACACAGCCCCGCCTGCCTCTTCATGCTGCTCCGTGAGACCCGTGTCGGACTTCCAAATTACAGAACTGTAAGGTTTTTAAAAAAGTGTGTTGTTTTAAGCCCCTCCATTTGTGGTAGCATATTATAGCTGCCTTAGGAGCTAACACACATGGGTGCCATTATCCTCCCCATTTTACAGGTGGGAAAGCCGAGGCCTGGAGAGTAACTCTCAGTGGGTCACACCAAGAGAGGGCAGAGCCAGGACCAGGCCCAGGTCTGCCTGATTCCAGCACCCACAGTCTCAGTGACTACAGTCCCTGCCCCGCAAGGAGTTTCCCACCCCAGTGGGAGAGGCAGGTCCGTACATAAGAAAATCACCACTCAAGGCAGCAAGGGTGCCATGACAGCGTCCATCCAAGGTCAGTGGGGGCAACAATGAAAGAGTGGGCCACCCTCCATTGGGAGGCCAGGAAAGCCTCCCATAATGTAACTTAGGGCTCTTTCTATGATGACAGATGAAACCTCACAAACTAGTGTGAGCAAGAGAAGCAATACAATGGCTCCTGTGTCGAAGTCTAGGGGATGAGCCAAGTTGGAACGAGAAGTTCTAACAAAGCTGTCGGGAGCCTGTCTTTCCTCATGTCTTGCCTGCTTTCCTGCCGGGCAGGCCAACCCTCCCCTGGAGACGGCAAAAGTTCCCACCAGCACCCCCAGAAAAGACAGAATCTTTTAACAGCTACCAAAAAAAAGAAAAAAAGACCTAGGACTGGAGCTCATCAGACAAGACTGGGCCATGTGCCCATCCCTGGGACAGTCGCTGTGGGCAGGAAGCAGAGGGGCTGATTGGCCAGGGTCGCCTGGACCCTGGGAGTCTCGATCCTCCGCGTGTGTTTCAGGAGTCGGGGAGAGGCGATTCTCCAAAGGAAAGTCAAGGTTCAGTCATCAGAAGAAAGAGGAATGAATGTCAAGTAGGCAGAATCAGGTGTGTCTGTTCCTCCACTTGACCTGCCCACAGAGTCAAATTCAGTATATGAGGGTCACGTGTGTGACATTTATGCATTATGTGGTGTGACATTTACACATTATGTGTGGTTGATATGCTCTGTCCCTCTCCCCACCCCAATTCCTTGCTAACAGAACCCAGAACCTAAATGTTGCTCTAATAGAAGGCACAGAGCTTTTTAGTTCAGGGACAGTGGACCTCTCCCCAAACCCCAGGGATAGATCGAGATTGGTCTAAAGCTGTCATGGCAACCCTGCTGCGCTCTGCCAGGCACTGTCTCTCCCATCCTCCCTTGCTGCTAAGGGAGACCAAGTGCTTAGTTCTGGGCAATGAGATACAAGGAAAAGTCTGTTTGGCGGGCTTCTGGGAAAATGTTTGCTTCCTGATAAAAGTCATGAAAGAAGAGCTCCCTATCACCATCTCTTCCCCACTTCTTGCCTTGAACATGGTGTGCAAGGGCAGGATACTTGGAGCTGCAGCAGCCATCTTGTAACCATGAGGCAACAGGCCTGAGACAAAGAGCAACATGCTGGAGATTACAGTGGGGAGAGACAAAGTCCCCACTGAGCCACTGTCCCAACCTGGCACTGCTACCACACGACAGCTTGTTATGAGAGATAAGTAAATGCCTTTATTGCCCCAGCCATTGTTAGGTATTCTCTAACATGCAGCCAGGCATATCCTGACACGTTATTATAAAAATGAAAGATTATTACACCCCTAGTCTGTTTTTCCTTAAAGATCACAAGAGACTTTCTAGAAGCTCTCACCAACACTGTTATCTCAGATACTCCCTCTGCCAGAATTTCAGCAGTTGCCCATTAATATAACTTCTGAAGGCAGGCCGGGCATCTGCAAGTACTGTTGCTAATCTATAAAGCTGTTTTGACAGCTCGGTGTACTATATTATTAGCTGCACAAAGCAGGTAAGTTAATTTCCATTCCCTCTGAAATACATGAAGGAACAGGGTATGATTCAGTTCTTTCTGGGTATTAAAGAGAAAATCATAAAAAAATATTTTTCAAGTTTTCAGTAGGGTTTTTTTTTTTTTTTTGAATCACAAAAAGCAAAAAGTTTTCTTTTTAAAATGACAAAGTCATGAAAGTCCAATGATATACTAGCAGGACACTCTTGAAGGAATTACAGAATTGTCTTTTGCTAAATGAAAGTGAGAGCTGGGTGGGGTGGCTCACGCCTGCAGCTACTCAGGAGGCTGAGGGGGAAGTATGGCTTGAGCCCAATTCGAGGGTGTAGTGTGCTATGATCACACCTGTGAATAACCACTGTGCTCCAGCCTGGGTGACATAGCAAGACCCCATCAATCAATCAATCAATAAAATGACCCACCTATCTGGCAATCTGTGGATATCTACAAACTGAATAGGGGATTGAGAGTGATATTTTGTATGTTTGTTTGGGGGCTTAATTCATTAAGTAATAACCAGGTATTCACAAACTATAACAACAATTGCAGTTATTTATTGAGTGTATACTCCATATAGAGACATTCTATTCTGGTTAATGTTTTCAATGTATCAACTTATTTAGTATCCACACACATCCTAGGCAGTAGATACTATTATTATCCCCATTTTTGCAGATGAATAAACAAGGCTGAAGATGTTAAGTAAATTGACAAAGTTCACACAGCTCCAACGGGGCGCCGATTGTTAAATCTTCAGGAATTTTGTAAGTCTGTTGTTAAGCACCAGTAGCTTGAAATTAGTATGGTGGGAATATTACCACCACAGAAATTGGCAAATGTTACAAATCAGGGCTAGCACACTACTAGCATAGCTAATAACCGGTATGATTGAAATATTAATATTTAACAAAATCAATTATATGATCCTATTGATGGAAAAATGGTAGACCAGGCATGTTGTTGATGGATTGGGAACTGGGTGGAATTAGTGACTATTCCAGAAATAATAAATCTCCGGACAGATCCAGGTGATGTAGTGTGTATGTATAATAGGAGGATTTTTCAGGACACAACCAGAATTGTCTCCGAGATTCATTAGATCTTCAAATAGAAAACTGTAAGTTCCTCAAAGTTTAATCAGTGTCATGTCCCCCAGCTCAAGACACCTGACTTTTGTAAATATCAGAGACTTCAAGGCTGGATAGTGTAGAATGTATTTGCAAGAATATAACTATTTTCAAGATATTTGCAGATGCCTTTACTTTGGAATCATTGAAAAGATTCCACCTAACCACGCACAAGAACTTAGTCTACTTAAGGGCCCATTAAACAAGGCTGGTGGCAAGATTTTTACAGTGTTTAAATATCAGAAAATTGGATGCGAGTGGGTATGTCATGCAGAGAAAATTCACATTTGAACTAATAGTAAAAGAAAAAAATAAATATCCTTGGGCCTCAGCTCATATTGTAGGTCTTGGATCATCCCTTCTCTGACTCTGACAACAAGTTTGCAACGTTTTTTCCTTCTTTTAATTCCCCACCTGGCCACAGTACTGAAGCTTTTAGTCAAGTTGGGTGGGGGGGGGGACTGTTTTCATCACCACGTGTCAGTGGTTTGTCATTGATAGTTTCTTCTGCTGGCCTCACGTACGTGAGGAAGCCACTGGGAATTTCCAGCATGTGCTCTGACCTCCCATATGGGCTACAAGTGCTATCTGGAGCCATGACACCCTGTAACCTTGCAAGTTCTGGTGGAATTTGTTATTTTACACATGCTGCTTAAAATAAAGCAGCCCTCACCAACATCTCATCAAGACCAGCCAGCCCACTGTGCATTCTAGAGGATTTCTTCTCCAGAAGAAATGCAAGAGTATCATCTATGGGATATGACCCATCCTCAGTCAACACAATTTACAATCTCATTGGGAAAAATTACAAAATGCAGGTGAACGCATTGACAAGCCCTAAAACTGCAATGTGAGGGGTAGAAGGTTGGCTCTAAAGTCTGAGCAAGGATGTGTGGCATTGAAATTACCCATGAAAATCCCCTTTAAATTCTCACCAAGTACTGTCTACACAGTCCTCTTGCCTCTCTACAGAGGGCTAGCATGGCCAGTTTTCCCTTCAGTATTGGGGCAGATTCCTATTTCTTTGTCCCCAAAGATGAAGCCTAAATGCAGGCTTGCATTTAGAAGATGTCGCATACTATGATGTATCCTTAGGCACCTTAAGTGCAGAGAAGGGGGTGCTCATACCACACAAGGGGCATGGAAAATACGACCGGGGAACAATTAACTCTCTTCTCTCCTTCTGGGATATAGACTCTGGTTTTTGCTTTGTCCTCCGTAAATACGTGGAACCACTGCTCACCTTTACCCCACACACTATGCGTTTTCACTTGCTGACTTGATCAGGGTACCTTGCTCCACCTTCTTCAATTGTCTTTCTCCTGCTCAGCTCACGTGCCACCTCCTCCATGAAGCCTCCCCAGCCAGCCTCCGTCGCAAAGCAGGGTTAAGTGACCCTCTTCTGTATCCCACAGGAACCTGTGCATCTCCCCATCGGTGCCCCAGTTCGATTGTGTATTTGTGCTTCTGCCCCGTTAGACGGTGAGCTCCTGAGGACAGTGGCTCTGTCTTACTCAACTCAATATTGCCACATACTTGCATATAGAAAGTGCTGAGTAAACGTTGAATACGTAAACAAACGGTTGGCTTTAAAGGTTGGCTATGATGTAGACTGATAGAGTCAGGAGGATATTCTGGGCAGGAACAAAACTATATGCCTGGTACAGAGTAAATTCTCAAAAAAATGGTGACTGCTACCGTTATCACTAGTAATTCCCGGAGAAATGGAAAGACTGACAAGGTCCCCAAAGCTGCACTTAGGCGGGAAAATCAGGTCCAGATAGGGTGTCTCCGAGGAAGAGCAGCTCACCAACTGTGGAGAGAGTGCCATGAGGCCATCCTTGCAGCCCTTGCAGACTCCCCGACTGGTCCTTGTCCGCACGAGGTGGGAGAATCAACTTGCAGGGACTTGGTTACTTTTACCTAAGCCAGTGTGCGGACAGAAATGCTGATATTTCTCATTCTCGGCAGGAATGATAGCTCCTTCTGCAGAGTAGACCCCTTGTTTTCCCCCAGGTAGACCTTTGGGAGAGGCCCTAACCTGGGAGAAGTTCACTCAGGCATCAGAGGATTGAACTGGCATGATGCAGGGTTCTTGGGAAACATACCTATCCTAAGTAGGAAGGTAGCTCGAGCACCTTACTCTGTGTAGACAGGGAGAAACTCTCCTCAGCCAGGCAGGCCAGTATTTTGTGTGTGTTTTCTCCTCACTTTGCTTTCTGTGAACATCTATGCTTCTTGCACACTTTCTAGATTCTTCCTTTAGGCATATTAATGCATTAATCTGATCTTGATTATAGAGGTCTTGATTGTGCCTTGGAGCCATTTCCAGGGAAGAAAGACCCTCACTTTGAGTTCCCTGGGGGAAACAGACTTGTAAAAATAATTTCAAAACAAGGAAAGTGCTGAAGGAGAGGTATCTTGGGAACCAGAAAGAGAGAGAAGAGGGGAAAAGAGCAAAGCCTCAGAGGTGGGTGAGATTGAGTAATACTGACTAGACTGACTCGGTGTGGAGGGGTTTGGAGACCTGAAGCCTCATTTGGCAGGTAAAGGTTCAAGGGAGGAGACAGATCCCAGGACATTGTTTTGGCCACAGAATATGGACTGGATGATACATTAGATTGTGGGTGGAGAGGAAGTTGGAGAAAGTCAATGATAACCCTTGGGCTGTCTGTGCTGAATTCTGCTGCCTCCCAGGGGTGGAAGAATTGGTGACAAAAGTAGGAATTTCCAGAAGATATATTTGGCTAATGCTTCCAGTACTAGAAATGCTAGGATCTAAAGCAACTCTCTTGTTCACGTCTCTATCATTGCCCACAAATGCTTTTTTTGTTTTTGTTTTTGTTTTTTTTTTTCCTGGTAGCAACTGGGACAGTGAACTAAAAGTTTTCCAGAAACAGAGGTATAATAAATATTGGCTCTGAGATCAGACAAACCTGGGTTTGAGTCCTCACCTAATGGCTTAGAGACCATCACCTCTCTGAGCCTGAAGGACAGGACCCTGAAGGCTGGTGAAGATGGAATTAATAATGGCAAACATTTGAGCACTCACCAGGCACGTGCACTGTCCCGGGTGGTTTACATGGACCTTTTATGGGAAGTGCTTGCACAGATGAGGAAACTGAGGCACAAAGCTGTTAGGCGAGTTCCCCAGGGTCATGCAGCTGCACTCCTAACCTCTATCCTATAGATTGTAGGTGCCTTACAAATGCTAGTTAACAGTAACTATTTACCGAGGCCCATTGCAATGCAGGAGGTTTACCTGTGTTACCTCTAACCCTCACAGCAGTGCCAAGGGGCAGAAATCATCCTCCCCATTTTACAGATTGGGGAACTGACTTCCAGAGAGGTAGGTACAGCGCTGGGAGCAACTGAAGAATCCAAGCCCAGCTCTGTTGGACTCCAGACCTCTCCCTTACTCACAGGCCTTTCTGGGGAAAGATCCAGAAGCTGGATTGAAGACCTCTAGGTTCTAGGTAAGAATTGACCTTCCATTGTGTAACAGGTATGGAGTTTCAATTTTGCAAGATGAAAAGTGCTCTGGGGAGAGATGGTGGCTATGGTTATACAACATTATTAATGTATTCGATACCACTGAACTGTACACTTAAAAATGGTTAAGATGGTAAATTTTATGTAACATGTATTTTAACACAGTAAAAACACTGGGAAAAAATGTACTTTCTGTAACTCCTTTTGCCACTCTGATAGAAGAAATAATTCTAGCTCCTTGAATTTGAAGGGATGGAGAAAAAAGCATGTGTAAATGATGAGGAAAATAGCTTGGCATTTTCAATACCCCCGAAGCCTTGGGTACTCTTAGATATTCGTGATAACGATGACGATGATGATTTTTAAGTTGAAAAACCCCTTCCCTAGCGTAAAAGAATCAGTGTCTCCAAAAGGCAGAAGCCTGTAGCTAACTACTCAATTATTTGACCTTTGTCTTCTTGAGCAAAGAATGTGGCTGATGGCATTTTGCCAAATGTTTCTTGTCCAGCAATGAACTCTCTCTAACCCAGACCCTGCTGGGCACTTAGAGCCGTGGTTATCACACTCCAGCATAAGAATGTCTGGGGGACCTTGATCAAACACAGATTTCTGGAAAACACATGTCCTGATAAAGACCTGTACATTAATATTTATAGCAGTTTTATTCATAAAGGTCATAAACTAGAAATACCCCAAATGTCTATCAACAGGTGAATGAATAGGCCAACTGTAGTACATCCTGGAATACTTCTCGGTGATAAAAAAGAACAAACTACTAATCTATACAATAACATGGATGAATCCCAAAAGCATTAGGACACGCTGAAAGAGCCAGATACAAAGTGTGCATCCTGTATGATAACACTGATATGAAATTCTAGGACAGGCAAACTAATCTATGGTGATGGCACGCAGATCAGTGGTTGCCTTGGGCTAGGGGTGTTAGGAGGGAGCTTGACTGCAAAGGAACACAAGGAAATATTGGTGGGTGATGGAAAAGTTTTAGACTTTGATTAGGGTGGGGATTACATGGTTGTATACACTTGTCAAAGCTCATGGAACTGTAAATTTAGAAAGGGTATGTTTTATTGCATGTAAATTACACATTAATAAAGTTGATTTAAAAACTAAAAAAGTTAAAAAAAAAAAATTCTCTCTGGGCATAGTGGCTCACGCCTTGTAATCCTAGCACTTTGGAAGGCTGAGGCAAGAGGATTGCTTGAGGCCAGGAGTTTGAGAACAGCCTGGGTAACATAGTGAGACCCCGTCTCTACAAAAAATAAAAAAAATAACCAGGTATGGTGGTGTGCTCCTGTAGTCCCAGCTACTCAGGAGGCTGAGGTGGGAGGATTGCTTAAGCCCAGGAATTCGAGGCTGTAGCGAACTATGATTGTGCCACTGCACTCCAGTCTGGATGACAGAGCGAGACTCTGTCTCTAAAAACAAAACAAAACAGATCCTGAGCTCTACTTCAAAAGATTCTGATTTAGTGGTCCTGGGATGAGGTCGAGGAAACTTCATTTTTAATAAAACACCCCATGTGATTCTAATGCATGTAGCCAAAGACCACACTTAGAGAATCACTACCTTGGAGGGTTTAAGGAAGACCATATCCAGGTCCCTAGAAAGGGTTATATCCAACTGATAACCTTTCCCTTCTTGCACCTGCAAACTTTTGCCTTATCAGTGAACAAATATTTATTGAACTGTTGAAGACCAGGGATGATACTCAGGCTCTGCAGTAGAAAAATAGGGACTATTTCAGACAGGACTGCTTCATTGAGAGAGGAATGAGTAGTCCAATTACCTTTCTATTTTTTCTTTTATTTGGCTCTTAACCTTAAGGGCATAGAGTCCTTGGTTTATGACACCCTCTCATCATTGATCTAGGCAAGGCCCTCTTTTATTTAATTAAGTTATTTTAATATTAAGAAGTTAAATGTAAAAAAAAAACCTTGAGAACTTTTAAGAAAAAATAGGTTAACTCTCTAACTTCAGGGTATGAAAAGATTTTTCTTAAGCCACAAAAAGGATCAACCATAAACAAGAAGTTTGATAATTTTGATTACATTAAAATTAAGAGTTTCTGTTCATTCAAGATCGATTACCTTAAAGAAAGTGAAAACATAACCTAGGAACTAAGAGAAGAAATTCACAACATACACATCTAACAGAGGATTAATATTAAAAATATGTAGCTGGGCGT
>CM052440.1:13599121-13617058 GCA_028533085.1 Varecia variegata | reverse complement strand
AAAAAAAAAAAAAAAAAAAAGGTGCTCCTATATTCCCATTTTTCTGAGGATTTTTATCAGGAATGGGTGTTGAATTTTGTCAAATGCTTTTTCTGCATTAATTTGTAGGATCATGTGATTTCTCTTCTTTAGCCTGTTAATATGGTGGATTGCACTGATTGATTTTCAAATACTCAACCAGCCTTGCATCTGTGGAATAAACTCCACTTGGTTATGGTATGCAATTCTTTCTTATATATTGCTGAATTCTCTTTGCTACTATTTTGTTAAGGATTTTTGTGCCCGTGTTCATGAGGAATGTTGATCTGTAGTTTTCTTTTTGTTCTATCTTTGGTTTTAATATCAGGGAACTACTAGCTCCATAAAATGAAATGCAAAGTGTTCCCTCTTCTATTTCCTGAAAGAGAACGCATAGAGATGGTGTTAATTCCTCTCTAAACATTTGGTAGAATTCTCCAGCGAAACCATCTGGATCTGGAGACTTCTTTTTTTGGGAGCTTTAAAATTACAAATTCAATTTCCTTAACAGTTGTAGGCATATTCAAATTATCTGGTTCAGATTGGGTGAGTTGTAGTCATTTGTATTTTTCAAGAAATTGGTCCGTTTTATGTAAGTTGTCAAAGGAATGTATGTTCTCAGTAGCTTTTTAAAATTCCCTTTCCTCCGTTAGTTTCTCTCACATTGAAATGAGACGCTGATCCCTCCACATGCCTTCCTGCCCTCCCTGCGGAAGGAAGGCGGATAAATGACAGAAGGCATTATTCTGTGCCTTAGCCCAGAACAGCACCTGGACGCTCAGGCAGAGCCCAGGGTGGGGCAGTCCCAGTGTAAACGCACAGAGTTTGGGCGAACCAACTGGCCTTGGGCCTCTCTGAAGTGTCCTGGAAGCACAGGGGGGTGGCAGCCTCTATGTCACCTAAGCCTCCGTGGAGAGACCTCGGAGGAGGGAGGAGGAGCCCCTTCCGTAAGACCAGGTTTGGGAAGGCAAAAACGCTAGGGGCTCTGGCTACCACTAGGTGGCGCTCAGAACATACACTTGCTTGCAGAGGCCGCCGGTGGAGCCAACAACCTCAGTTCAGCCACGCAGGTGTGTCGGGTATTGTGTTAAGTGAGGTGCCCTTTACAGTCGAGAACCCGCAAGGACCCCAAAAGCACTGTGCTGGTGGACTTGGAAATACCTTCTCTAACTTCGCTGCAGACAAAGGCGGCAAAGCTTGAGCGGTGGTACCGCCTGGAGGCTCCAGGAGATGCAGAAACAGCTGCTGAGATGAGCGCGAGCCTCCGTCTAGGCAGGACGCAGCCACACCCCAGCCAGGCCTGGGCAGAGTCCTAAAGAATCTGCCCGGGGGCAGCAGTCACCTTCCAGGCCTGGCTCCTCAATGCTGCACCCCCACGAGATCCAGCCCCTCCGACCCAGAGGGGCAGTGATCTCCAACACCCCATTAAATACACCTGAAGGGAAGAGAGTCCTCTGTAGTCAGTTGGGAAGCCTGAGGTTTGGTCCTGCCTCTGCCACTAACGGTGTGCCGTGGGCGGGGCTTGTATAGCGTCTTTGCGGGGTTCAGGACTGAGCCCAAATCCTGACCCGACTACTCACCGCTGTGTCTCGCTGGGAAAGTTTCTTAACCTTTGTGAGCTTCAGGTTCACATCTGTCCTATGGAGATAATGAAGACAGTCATCTCATAGCGTTGTGAGGTGTTTTATTTATTTATTTTAGAGACAGGGTCTCACTCTGTCACCCAGGCTGGAGTGCAGTGGCACAATGGTAGCTCACTGCAGCCTTGAACTCCCAGGCGTGAGGGATTCTCCCCTCTCAGCCTCCCAGGTAGCTGAGACTACAGAGGCACACAATGCCTGGCTAATTTTTAAATTTTTTTGTAGAGACAGGGTCTCGCTATGTTGTCCAGGCTGGTCTCGAACTCCTGGCCTCAAGCAGTCCTCCTGCCTCAGCCTCCTGAGCAGCTTGTGTGAGGTTTTAATCTAGGTAAGTATGCAGCATACATAGAGTAAACACTTGATGGATTTGGCAGCTTATATTATCACTCCTATTAATTTTTGTGCCTTTCCCATCCCAGGCCTGGCAGTAGGTGTACTTGTTTCCCGTTGCTGCTGTAACGAATTACTACACATGTAGTGGCTAAAAATAGCACAGATTTATTCTCTTACAATTCTAGAAGTCAGAAGTCTATAATGAAGGTGTTGGCAGAGCTATGTTCCTTCTGGAGACTTCAGGGGAGAATCCATTCCCTTGCCTTGCCCTGCTTCTTGAGGCCATCTGCACTGCTGACCTCGTGACCCTCTCTCACGTCCCTCCAACCGCTCACTTCTGTCATCCTTTTCGGAGGCTACTAACTTGACACTGTTGCCTCCTTTTAAGGATTCTCATGATTACCTTGGACCCAACCAGATATTCCAGGATAACTTTCCCATCTCAAGATCTTTAACTTAATAACATCTGCAGATTTACTATGTAAGGTAACATATTCACAGGTTTCAGAGATTACGATGTAGACATCTTTGGGGGCCAATGTTCAGCCTACCGTATGAGAAAACAGATATAATTTAAAAAAAAAGAAGAGTCTAGAAAGGGCTCCAAGTGCTTTTGTCTTCATAACCCCAGTGATCTGAATGTTTGTGTCCACCAAAATTCATGTGCTGAAATCTTAATCCCCAGGATGATGGCATGGGACCTTTGGGAGACAATTAGATGAGGTCATGAGGGAGGGGCTCTTATGATGAGATCAATGGCCTTATAAAAATAGCCACAGAGAGACTGTCACCTGTCCACCATGTGAGGACACAGTGAGAAGGCACCACCTAGGAACTAGGACACTGACTCTGCTGGCATCTTGATTTAGGACTTCCAGCCTCCAGAACTGGGAGAAATAAATTTCTGTTGCTTATAAGCCACCTAGTTGATGATACTTTTTAATAGCAGCCCAAATAATGTCTAACACATTGCTTTTTTGGCCTAAACGGAAGTTATTGAATGAATGAATGAGTATGGTAGACATTCTGGTGCTCACCAATGCCCAGCTCTTCCCTCCTTCTTTGGGCAGGGGCACGTGACCAGTGACTGGCCCTGGCCAATGGGAGTGAGCAGAGGTGAAGTGTGCAACTTCTAGGCTGGGTGACATTTCGGCTTCTGTCCTTCCCTGCCTTGAGAAGTATGGAGACCTCTTGGGATGGACTGAAGCAGCCTGGATTGTGGATCACTGAATGGAGGGCAGCCACCCCGGATTATCACCCACACCCACCTGCTTATATGAGCGGGCAATGCACTTGTGAAATTTGGGGAATGCTCCACACTGTGGCAGAGCCTATCCCAGTCTAAGCAATGCACTGAGTTAATGGAACTGCCCTATCTTTAAGGTCCAAAGCAAAACTAGGTTACATGTAGAAGAACCATGCATACAGCATGCCCAGGGAGTGGACTTTGGCATGCCCAAGTGGGCGGGCATTTCCCTCTGCTCCAGTGGCTTCCCCAGTATCTAATACTGAGTAGCTTCTGTGCTTAGGTTTCCTCATCTGTAAAATCAGGAGAATAATGGTGCCCACTTGGTAGGATCGTTGGAGGAATACGTGATTTAATGTATTAATATATAAAGGTTTTAAGATAGTGCTTGGCATGTGGTAAGTCCCAATGTATGTTTGTCATCATCTTCTTCATCAGGGGGAAGAGGAGCAGGAGACGGAAGAAGTGTCACTCTAACTTCCAGTGTGCACAGGGGATAATTAATTTGCTCAAGTTTAATAAAGATAAATGCTGGTAATAGCAATCTCATGTTGTCAACTTTAACTAATGGAGCCAGTGAAAATTAATTTTTAAAAATCTTACACATAGTCATGGTTGTTTCTTCCATTAGGAACACCAAGGTTTTCTCCTCCTCCTCCTCCTCCTCCTCTCCCACCTCCTTTACAGATTTGTGACTGATTAGAAATCTTTCTGGGATGAGTAAGAGAAGCTGGGAAGTGGGAACATAGCCCATAATGAGACTTTAGAAATACATTTCTATGTAATTGATGTAGTTCAGTAATTTCCCAGAGAAACTGGCTTCTCTGCCATGGCATCAGTCATATTTTGAGCCAGTGAAAGCAACAATAAGTGTGCCAGACCCAGGTGACAACTTCCGAATACCAGGACTCTAGGCTGCTCTGATGTTCTTGCTTAGGGGTGCTGGACTGTCATTTAATAAATCTTTCGTTCATTCACCAAATATTTACTGAACACCTGCGAAGGGCCAGGCACTGCTCTGGGCAGCTCTAGGGTGGGACTGATTGGTGTCAGGAGACTCCCTGCCCCCTTTTGTGATTGGTTCAGGGATGGACATGTGACTGATGCAGCTGAGGAACTGTTTGCTGGAGGCTCCAGGGAAGGTTCTTCTCTCTTGCACGGGACAGGAAAGTACTGAAAATCATTTAAGCAATAGGCATGTAAAAATGCCACATGCAATAGATTTTCATCTCAGCATTGCCTGCAATAATCAATAACTGGAAGAAATCATAGAGTTTTGTTAAGTAAACTGTGGTATCTGAATGAAAAGCAGCGCTGCCAGGCACAATGGCTCACACCTGCAATCCCAGCACTTTGGGAGGCCGAGGCAGGAGGCTAGGAGTTTGAGACCAGCCTGAGCAATATAGCGAGACCTCGTCTCTACAAAATAATAAAAACAGAAAAATTAACTGGGCATGGTGGCAGTGCATGCCTGTAGTCCCAGCTACTTGGGAGGCTGAGGCAGGAGGATCTCTTGAGCCCAGGAGTTTGAGGTTGCAGTGAGCTATGATCACACATGTACTCTAGCCTAGGTGACAAAGTGAGACCTTCTCTCAAAAAAAAAAAAAGCAATGCCATACTGTTATTTAAAATAATACAATGACTATAAACATGAAGAAAGGATTACATAATTATGTTGAGAAAAAAATTATGCACAAAACTATAAATATGCTAAGATTATGACTATGTAAACATTACATGGATTTACAAGACTTAAAATTAGAAGGCCATTATTAACGAATGGCTTTCTAATTTTACTTTGTAAGACTGCTGGGATTATAAGTAGTTAAAAATATCATTTGAACTATTTTCCAGTGGACTCTATATTTTATTTCTTCTAAAGAACCTTCACGGTAATTCCTGAACAGATGAACCAGTCAGTTGTCATTTTCCAGGGTTTTCTTGGTGAGCACATTATTCCCATTTTCCTGGCAGTCACCCGCCAGTCTTGAGGGTTCCAGCCTTCAGATGAAGCCAGTGCTGAGTGTGGCAGAGTGGAGGGACAGAAAGGGACAAAGTCTCTCATGACCTCAGCGAGCTGCTCAACCGCACTGCTAGACTCCTTCTCGGTGGGCCAACATATTTCCAAATTGTTTCATCCAGCTGGGATTGGACTTCCAATTGAGGCAGAAAGCATCAGAATCCAAACCCTTCCTACAGCTGCCTCCACATGGCTCCTCACATTTTAACAGCCCTACAAAGTCACCGTAGTACCTTTAAAAAGCTGTTGAAAAAGAGCCACTTTTGGGAATGTGTTCTGCAGAAACAGCCATTCCTTACTCTCCCCTCTCCCCTGTGTCTCTTGTTCCATCTTTTGCCCATTTTTCCGACTGTGTTTTCCTACACCTGTGACTCTCAAGCTTTGGTTGCATCAGAATCATGGGGGGAGGGGCAGCACTGTTCTTTAAAATGCAAATTCCCAGGTCTCACGTGTAGAGCCGGTTTAGTCCAGTCTGCCTTTTCACTGAGCTCTCCAGGGGACCATACTGCCACCTGATTTGAGCACCATTATTCAGGCAAAACTCTGGTTCAGGGTGTGCCCCTGGAATCTCGGGCAAGGACAGCCCAGCAGGGAGAAAGAGAGGAGACCGACTGAATCCACGTCAGGCTCGCTTCTTTCTCCCTCAAATGCATAACCAAGCACACAGGTAAAAAATGACTTGACGTTTCCTTTCAGAGCTGTTTGGACAGTGACCTGAACATCCCAAGAGAGACCTTGGTGAAGACTTATGTGAACCTGATTTGGGTCAGAATTACATAGTCAAGCTGAAAACCGTGCCCTTGTGGAATGACAAATGGATCGTGCTTAAAAGATGCATTTGAACAACCGATTGAGTTCCTGGTCGAGGTTAATAGTTCTTTACCTTAAAATTAGATGAAGGCGTGGATTTTGATGATTCAACCATTTTAGCAAGCTTTATTTGCTCTATTTATAATGAGAATGTAATAATAGTAACATTTCATTGATTGTAAAATGAAATTGCCCCCTCACCCCCACACTCCATTTATTTTTAGCAGCCGTGTAATTAGGATGTGTTTTATGATCAATGTCTTGTGGTCATTGGCACAAGGTCGAAAGACTGTTGTCATTGCCGACACCCTCTGGTGAGACTGAGAAAGTCCCAGCAATAAAATTTGCAGAATGGGTGTCAGGAGCCTGGGAGAAACCTCCGAGACTGTAAGAAACGCCTCCTTATCAATGCAATTGATGGCAACAGCGTGACTGTTAAAATATATATAATTTTTCATTTTTATTATGGACACATAATAGTGGTACATAAAAGAGTAACTTTGGGTTGAAAAATATGAGCATTGACAAAATTAAGTTGAAAATCACTAGGAAGATTTAGACTCTGTGAGAAAGTTTTGGGAATAACTTAACCAATTTATTTCACTTCTATTTTCCTGCTTTGAGTGCCCAAGAGTGACATGTGATATGTCTGAGTAAGTCTTAAAAGGTACTTTCAACATGTGTTTAAAAATATAAGAGCTAGGGAAGCATCACATCGTAATTTAATTAGCAGCGTTTTCTTTCTTAGTGGTACATAAAATAGTGGTGCACATGACAGAGAATGGCGTCTTAGAGACAATGAAATACAGTGACAGATCATACACACGGCACTTCAGACCTGCCAGGCATCAGTGCTCTATACATGCTCACTCCCTCAAATCCTCATTATGGTTAGGCCCATTTTACAGGTAAGGAAACTGAGGCACTCAGGAGATGCGGCCACACAGCCGGATACTGGCAGAGCCAGGTGGGATTCCAGCGCAGGCAGCTAGCCCCAGGGTCTCTACACTACAAGATCTCACCTAGAGGTGTGTTACTTTGCAATGTGTCAGATGGTAACCTGTGAAGAATTGTCAACTGGATTTGTATTTTAGCAAGCATGGTATCGATTAGGGAAAAAAGCGTGCAAAGATGTTGCAAAGACAGAGGCCAATTGTGTGGCTGGTAAAATGGCAGCAGAGGTCGCCTGCATCAAGGCTATTTTTCATCCAGAACACTCTGGAAGGTGCCGCCTCATTTATTGGCGGCGACTCACACCAGAGCGTTTCTCATGGTTTCTCATTGTGTTTGATGGCGTGGTGAGAAGAGTAGAAACAAAAGAGGTTTGGATTCTCATCTTTTCCCATAACTTACGTTGAAATGGGGAGTGGCAAGTAATGGTGACTTCTGCACAGATGTTTGCAGCCTTTGTCAAGGCAAGAGGCAGTTTCAGTTGTCAAGGACTGAATTCAAGGTTGAGTTATTATTCTTTGCAAGTATTAAGTAGATATTAGGAGAAAGGGTAAAATCATGGATTCAGTGTTCGACCCAACAGGAAAGCCTAGCTCTCAAAGTTACTTTATTTAGCAGATTTTTTTAAAGGGCTGAATTAGTGCAGATTTTATTTTATTTTATTGCTTTTTACTGTACATGACAAGACTGATATGATGACAATGAAAACTGAGGTATCAGTGGCTGGAGTTGATTATGGAGACTGAGTCATTGGAGGCTTAGTTTATTTACAGGTGACAAAAGTTACAGCCTTGGTGATAAAATAGGAACAAAAGAATGTCATCTTTGTTCATGGAAGACACACACACACACACACACACACACACACACACGGATCAGAGACTGTTAAATCCCACCATCTGATACCAGCTTCTTGCTGTCTCCATAAGAGGATGCCTATGGAATGTCCACGGATAGAAGCCTCAAAGAAGTGCGTAGAACTTCCCTCCCTGACAGCACTTTCTCCTCTGTGACTTTCCTGTTGTCTGCCACCTGCCATCTGCCTTCTGCACCCTAATATTTATGAGCATCTGAGTCCTCAAAATACCATGGAAAGAAATTGCCCTGAATCTGCTATATAGCCTGCACTTGCTTCAATTCAGCCTAAAGTTTCTGACATTTCTTTAGCATTGCACTCATTGATTCAAAAAAAGGTAGAAATTTTTAGAAAAATGTGTAAGTAATTTAGAGCTCTATTTTTGCATCAAACTCAATGCACCTGTATTACTGAGAAAAATGGAATCTAGGTGGATTTTGAAGGGAAAATTAAGACTAGCAGATACATTTCTGGCTCCCTGGTCGGCTTCAGATTAGACCTACAAGCCCCCAGGGTTGAGTGATCATTTTCGTCTGCCCCAAGTGATACTGGTGTGGAAAAGTTTGAGGAGCACCATTTTACAAAGAGTCCCTTGAGCCTCTTGGCCACTGCTCATTAAGCAGAAAAATACACCAGGTTCGTTCTGTCCTGGGCTGCCTTCCACTGCTGGACACCCATCCTCATGGTCTGCCCATTGGTGGGCAGCATCTTTGGAGTTGAGGGCTTCCTTGGCAGAATGTTCCCTGCAGTTTTAGCCCAGGAGGCTGATGGAGTGTGGTTTTCAAGGCCAAATTGGAGACCACCCTAGAATTTTCAGGCTGAAATGCAGCCTTTTCCTTTGCCCAATCTCACCCAGTTTGGGTGTAGTAGGAGTTAGGAATGAGTGGTTGCGGCTGTGATGGCCTCAATTGGGAGCCCAGTGAAACCAACAGAATCTATACTTATGTTTGCATAAGTGACGGAATCTTTGAAACTCTTAGAATAAGCTTTTCCCTATTGTATTGGGCTTTTAAAAGAAGAGAACACATTTCCACGTGTTTTAATATTCATTTAACAATTTTTTTTGCACAGCTCCATGCATGGGGAATATGGCAGCAAACAAAACAGGTAAAAATTGCTGCCCTCACAGAGCTTACATGCTAAGGTGGGGAGACAGATCGTTTAAAAGATGATTAAAATATCTAGAATGTCTGATGGTGATCCATGCTATAAAGAAAAATAAGGGAAGAGAAATGAGAATATGTAAGTTAATGGGTGAGTTGTGATTTTAAGTAGGTGGGACAGTCACATGCTACTAAACAGGTGACAGTTGAGCAAACAACTGAGGGTGCTGGATCAGTTGTTTTGAAGGGACAACCTGTCAGGCTACCTGAAGGATTGAGTATAGGATGTGGGAGAAGGAGAGAAATTGAGGATGACTCCAAGGCGTGGTAGGCAGTTTATGACACGGTTCACAGGGATCCCACCTCCTTCATTACCCTTGTGTAATTCCTTTCCTCTTGGGTCTGGGATGAACCTCATGACTTGTCTCTGATGAGTGGATTGTGGCAAAGTTGATGGGCTCTTACTTCTGCGATTAGGTTACAGAAGATCATGACTTCTTTCTTGCTAGTAGATGCTCTGTTGCTTTCTTGGCTTTTGCTCTTCAATGAAGCAAGCTGCCTTGTTGGGGGGGCCACATGGCAAGGAACTGAGGGCAGCCCCTGGCCAACAGCCAGTGAGGAACTGAGGCCCTCAGTCCAACAACTCGTGAAGAACAGAATCTTGGTGATAACCACATGAAATTGGAGCGGGTCCTGCCCCAGTTGTGCCTTAAGATGAGATCACAGCACCAGCCAACAGTGTGTTTGCAACCTGAGAAAGCCACGAACGCAGAGGAGCCAGCTGAGCCATGTCCAGATTCTTTACCCAAGAAACTGTGAGCCAATGCATGTGTGTTTTAAGCTGTTAAGTTTTGGGATAATTTGTTACACAGCAGTATATAATTAATACACAATTAATACACATTTATTCTTTCTGGCCTGGGCACCTGAAAGAATAAAATGACCATTTAGGATATCATAAGACGAGCACAGGTAGAAGTTTGTTTTTGGTGAGAAGATTGCAAATTTGGTTTTAAATTTGTATAATTTTTTTGTGATGATACTTCTCATTAATTTGTCAAATGGTAGTTAGCTGTCTATATATGATCTAAATGCTCTTTAAAACAAAATTATTTACAGAATCCTCAAAAATCCTATTCTATAATAATTCAAGCCATAATTATTTCTAGAAACCAAGACCATCAAATACAAATACCAACCCATTAATTCTGATGTCTCACTTTTAGAATTTCTTTGTGTTTTTTATAGTTTGCACAAAAGCTAGGAGAAAATTTATCTTTGTATATCTGTAAGAAAAATATTTGCTGGAGCAACTTGATGATACAAACCATTTAAGATAAGGAATGTTTAATTTTGATCATTGAAGAAAGACTTATATGTTAACGAAGTCATTGATTGTTAGAAGTTTGCCCAGCTTCCTGAGGTTTGGAATTATGATAGCCTCAATGAAGATCAGAGGTAAGGCATGGAACCAAGAGAAACAAAGGAGGTGAGATCAGCAGGCCGAGCTGATTGGTTAGAAGTAGGAGTGAGGAAGAGGGGAGTGCGCAGAGACGGTATGGTGCACATCATCCCTCATCGTTCTTGCCAAGGGAGGGGCATTTTGGTTCTGGCATCAGGTGGCCAGTGTGACAAGAACAGCGAGGTCTTGATACAACCCTGGAAGTTGAATCTTATTAATCTCAGCCATTCTGGTAATTCCGTGGACAGTCCTTGCCCACAACTGGTTTTGCAAAAGAGTATTGAGCAGGAACTTTCCTTTTATGCCTCCGAACGTTGCTGTCTATGTGCGTTACCTGGGACCAGGGCAGCCACATTGGGCTGAGATCGAGCCCACAGGCTGGGGGTGGCCAAGTGGAAAGACAGGCGAACTTGGGTTCTTGATGCTGTGGTTGAACTACCACATTTACCAATCCTGGAACCACCACATTTGAAGACTTGTTGTTATAGGAGGGGGGACATTTTCTAACAGTTTAAGCCAGATTGAGTTCGGTTTTTTTGTTAGTTGCAGCTAAAAGCATTCTAAGGGAGACAGGAAAATTCTAGAAACCGTTCCAGTTTTCTGGTGTGGTCAGTGGACCCATTTTCTATAACAGGGCATTCAGAGAAAGAAGGTGGTGGGGCTGAGGCTGTGGGGAGAAATGATGACGCCGGTTGAGGACATGCTGAGTTAGAAGTGCCAGAGGGACGCCGGGCGAGGACATCTGTTGAAGGTTTGAGGTGCAGATTTGGAGGTGAAGAGCAAGTTCTTGGCAGGAGGTAGAGCTGTGGGAATCCTCGAGTTGCACACGGGGGAGGTTGCAACACAGGCCTTGACCTGGGCCTGGGTCCTATTTTTACTTCTCAATACCTGTGTCCCCTGGGGCAGGACACTTCACTTTTTTAAGCCTCCATTTCATCATTTGTAAAACGGAAATTCTTGCTTTAGTGTTTCCAAAGTAGGAATTCTTCTCTTGGTGTGGCAGAGACAATGCTAGATCTTCACCAGACCTGTTTTCCTTTCCTTGGGGGGCCCATGGACAAACCACCTATGCCCACGTCCCCCGCTGTTAGGTGGGGTCATGGGGATGGATTCGGACTGATGGAATATGGTGGCCTCTCTTCCCTCCCCCGTCAGCTGGATGCAGAGAATCCCAGGTGGCGGGGAGCGGGGGTCCCTGGTTGGGGGTCCAGGGTTGATGAGTCTTTCTATGGAAGGAGCCTGGGTCCCTGAGTGGCTTGGTGGAGAACCCCCACGGCCTAATTACCCACACTGGAGACGTGACTTGAACAAAAAACAAACCTTGAGCCTGTTGTTTTTATAGCAGCTGGCATTCCCTACCCTGCCTCATTTACCCAGTATTTGCCAGTGTCTGGTACACAGGATGATTTATGTGTACCCAAACAGTTTTGAATTTTGATTTGTTCCACATTTGCTTTACAGGTACGCTTTGTCAGTTTGGGCTGCTATAACGAAGTACCGTAGGCTGGGTGGCTTAAACAACGTTTATTTCTCACAGTTCTGAAAGGCTGAGACCAGACTGCCAGCGTGGTTGGGTTTCGGTGAGGGTTCTGTTCCAGGTTCCAGACTGTGCTGACTTCTTGCTATATTCTCACATGGTGGAAAGAGCTAGAGAGCTCTCTGGGTCTCTTTTAAATGTAAGGACGCTAACCTAGGCGTGAGGCTCCACCTCGTGACCTAATCACCTCCCAAAGCCCCCACCTCCTAATATCATGATATTGGGGGTTAGGATTTCAATGTGTGAATTTCGGGGGGACACAAACATTCAGACCACAACAAGGTATCCAATACACACACATGCACATAGAACTCCCTCTTCAGTCTTATGATTTCAGAGTTATTATTCCTTAGGGCAAGGATTGGTTTAATTATCTGAGCTGGTTAAAGAAAAATGCCATGTAAATACCAGCAAAGGTGCTACGTGACAATGGCACTGATTGTAACGGTGGTGCACCCGCTGGCTGACTCAGCAAGGCTGTTGTGAGGCTGAAGTGACGTCATATATATGTACCTGGGCCTGGCCTGTAGTACATGGAGGATAAATAGTGGTCCTTACCTTGCAGCGTGCAAACCTGCAGTGCAGGACTCACTGCACAGCATCTGGCCCGCTGTTCACTTGCCCACGGTCCTTCCTCTCTGAAGCTCTAGTAGCAGCTCAGGACCTGGCTCCTACTGGTGGCCCCATAAGTGGAGGTTGAGTGTTGACTTTCTAGGTGGGGCATAGTGTTCTTTCTAGAATTGCAGATTTGATGCACTGGACTGTGAGCCCATGCAGGCAAGAGCTGTCTGCTGCATCCCCAGCACCCAGCTCAGGACTGGCACATAGTTGATGCTCAAGAAATATTTGTTGTGAACACATGTATTTATTTGTGTCCCTCTCATAAGCTCCTACACTGTCCAAACCAACCTGAGCCTCAAGAACAATACTTCTCAGCTAAAGAAGAGGAGAGGAAAGTCTGAAGAAGCAAAGTGACTTTGAAAGGTCACACAGGTACAGGAATGTGCAGTGGGGGCCTTTGAATGTCACATGGACGTGCAACAATTCTTCATTATGCAGGACTGACAGGGGCGTTGCAGGACACCTAGTGTCCCTGTCAGTGCTCATAAAGCCAGTAGTGTCCCAAGTCATTGTGATCATCGAGGATGCTCTCGCAGATCTCCAAGACACCCCGTGGGGACAGGACCCCCACTGGGAACTGCAGGTCCAACCCATCCTCCTAAACAGATGAAGAAAACAGATGAGACCCAGGGAAGGAGGGAGACTTGCCCAAATGACAGAGCCAGCATTTGGTCACAATCTCTGGTGTTGCATCAAGAATCTTCCTCCAGTCATTGAGAGGAGGACTAGTTCAGATCACAGAGGCAGCTCCTGGCGGGCGCAGGTGTGGGCTTGGGCAGGACTTAGCACCCCAAGGTGGTGCAGCAAGTGGGGAGCCTTCTCCCCTACAGCTCAGCCCCACCTGGGGAGGAGGGCACTGTCGGGGGGTGGGAGAGTGTGGGCAGAGATAAATCTGCTCCGAGGCAAAAGCTGCCTCCTACTCCTAATAGGACTGAGACGAGGGTGTGTATTTTAAAGCAAATAAATGTTTCAGGACCAGAGAAGGGAGATGTTAATGGCTCCATTCGAATTCAGCGGGATTTATTTTCCATTAGGGCTTCTTTCTGAGAAGCGTGGTTCAATCAAGGTTAGACATGAAAGCAGCACTGTGTCTGGGTGGACACCCAGTCCCCTCCGCCCGCTGCACGCTTCTTAATTAGATCTCCCAACCTACAGCTGCCCTTTGCTGGTACGCAGACAAACACGTTAGCTTTTTCTTGATTTTTTTTTTTTTTTTGGCTTTTTCCATGTTGGATATGATAATCTTTTCAAACTTGTTTTCATGATCAGCACTGAGATGACCAACTAGCCAGGCTCACCCGTATGCCTGCCACCTCTCCATCCACGGGGTGCCCCTGGGCTGGTAGTGAGAAGTCTGCTTGCCCTCTCAAAGGATTATTTCAAACAATGAATGGTGTTTGCAGAAGTGAGGCTGGGAATAGAGATTCATAATAAACAGCTCCAGCAATAATTACTTATTTTCTATATTTATTGAAAATGACTACATACAGTATTGCTGTTTTCTCTGAAGAGAAAAATGTGGTAATTATCACAGCTATTTTAATGACTAGCGATTGCCATTTTTTAATTACTAGGGCAAAAAAAAAATTGTTACCCCTTAGATGAGATGGTTTTAGTGTCATGAAGAATGCATTTGCACATTAATGTCGGTAACAGTGTGCAGAGAATAAATATCAGGTGTTTGAGCTTTCTGACATTCCACCCATTTGTCAGGCCTACAACAAAAAGAGCAACTTGGGGTTGAACAGTTTGTCTCTGGACTCCTCCAATGAGTTAGTTTTCTTCAGAGTTGTTTGGGAACCACCTCTCGTAACAAAGGACACATAGTCCAATAGCACATGTTCATTTGTGTCCAGTGATGTACTGAGAGATGTTTAACAACCAGCTTTCCAGGGGAAAAAAGCCCTGACACATAGCATTGGCCAATTCCTGTGGTGTAAACACTCCCATCATGGCTGATTTTTAAGATGCCAACACTACATCATGAAATGCATACTTGGGGCCAGATATGTGCAATTGACTCTTGTAAGATGGTGTGAGCTGGCTCCAACACATCACTGGATAGGAATTATATCTTAGCACATTTATTGAGGCCTACTATGCGCCAGGCACTGTCCCAGGTGCTGAAATGATAGACAGCCCTTGCCCTGATGGGGTTTAGATTGAGTAGGAGAGACAACTAACAAACAAACAAGGCAACTAGTAAATATGTACCACAACGTCGAGCAGTGGTGACAGCTGGAGTAGGAGGGCAGCTTGTGAGAGGGTACACGTGGGAGCTCTTTTGTGCACAGTGGACAGGAATGGCCTCTCTGAGGGGTGTCATGAGCACAGATTTAAATGCAGTGAAGAAGTGAGTCCATGAGGATGCCTGGGCAAAGAATATTCTAGGGAGAGGGTAAAACAAGCATCAAACAGATAAAGTGGGAGGTGGGAGGAGGCCTAGGGGTTGCTTTTAGTTTCTTTGTTTCTGACGGTCCTAAAATCTGGGAAGCCTGGGAGTATCTTCTAAGACAGCGGTCCCCAACCTTTTTGGCACCAGGGACCGGCTTCATGGAAGACAAGCCTTCCATAGGGGTAGGGGGTTGCAGGTGTCCCAGGATGACCCGAGCACACCACATTCATTGTGCAGTCAAACCTCGTCTGCACTTGCAGCTGCTCCCCAGTGCCAGCACCATGACCCCCATTCCACCCCTGGTCATCAGGCACCAGGCTGTCAAAGGAGCTCACAACCTAGATCCCTTGCATGCACAGTCCATGGTAGGGTTCGAGCTCCTATGGAATCCACTGCCGCCTCTGATCTGCAGGAGGCAGAGCCAACATGGTGACGTGGTGACATAAGCGATGGGGAGTGGAGCAAACACAGATGAAACCTCTCGCATCACCTACCTCCCGCCGCACAGCCCAGCTCCCAACAGGCCATGGACCACACAGGTCCATGCCCCCAAGGGTTGGAGACCACCGTCCTAAGACACAGATGTATTTCTGGCCATGCTCCAGTGCAACATCCTTGCCCTAAATTTCGTCAAGTCTTGAGACCTGGGAGTGACCCACAACTCTCTATCCCTCCATTTTTTGCAGGATGTGATATCCTCGCTTTTATTGTCACGCTGTTTCCTCATAGAGATTGGCTCCTAATCTCATTCCTCTTACATTCAAACTCATGCCCCTGCCTGGAATGACAACTCCACAGGTAAAGGATTTGTTCACTCCTGGCTTCCCATCCCTTAGAACAGTGCTTGGCCCCAGTCAACGCTCAGGAAATACGTATTGAATTCATTAACACAGGAGATGCAAGTGCCCGATTGTCTCATTAGGATTCCAGTAAGATCTCGCTCATCTTATTAGCCCACACTGTCAACGCGCCATGTCCCTCTTCCTGCCAGTTTTGTTCACAGCTCAGCACCTACACCCTTGCCTGGTGGGAGGCGCTCGCTCAGAAACATTGGTGGAATGATTGACAGCATGGATATTATTTTATTCTAAATTAATTTTATTTTTTATTTTAAATTACTTGTATTACTTCTTCATATTACAAATAGGACATCCTATTGATTTTTTTTAAAAAAATTGTTTTTGTAGGGGCAAGGCACAGTGGCTCATGCCTGTAATCCTAACACTTTGGGGGCCTGAGGTGGGAGGATTGCCTGAGGCCAGGAGTTCAAGACCAACCTGAGCAAGAGCAAGACCCTGTCTCTACAAAAAAAAATAGAAAAATTAGCTGGGCATGGTGGCATGCACCAGCTTCTCGGGAGGCTCAGGCAGGAGGATTGCTTAAGCCCAGGAGTTGGAGGTTGCAGTAAGCTATGATGATGCCATTGTACTTTAGCCGGGGTGACAGAGCCTATCTCAAAAAAAAAAAAAAATGTATGTGCAGGAGGTAAAATCAGCTATGAAATCTCATTTCAACACAATGAAGGAAGCATTAAAATCTTTTGTTCTGTTCATATAAAGGGGCAATCACGTCGAAAGGTATGAGCATAACTGGACTGGACAAAATGACCCTCAGTTACTTTCCGGTTCCAACAGGCCCCAGGGTCACCTTGAGCATCTCTGAAGTTGCAAGAGAACTTGGGCCGTTGGCCGCCGAGGGCAGCCTGGGGACGCTGGGAAACTGGAGGGAAGACTGCTGGTGACTTCAGTGAGGCACGTCCAGCACAAAGGCAGGGCTTCCTTTCTGGGCATGTCCGATGCACACAAGCTAGAATCGGGGCAGAGGCGCCTTTCAGCTCCAGGGTTTTTAGAACCTGTTCAACGACTCAGAGAGAGGGGGTTAGAAGTGGATTTCTCACTTCATGCCGTATTTGATGTTCAGCACACAAAGAAACTACAAAGCCAGACAGGTGACCTGAGAAGCAGGGGTCCTTTCCTTGTGGGAGCAAAGTCTTGTTGGGTTTAAACGTGGATCAGTCTGCTCTCTGCTAATAATGAGAATGGGGAAATGTATTGACACTGCAGGTGCTTTAAGTGTGAAGATAAAACAGACGGTTCTTTTTATCTATTCATCAGTGACTAGAAAAGCCTCCCAGCTCAAGAGATTTTGTTGTTTTATGTATTTATTTTTTTCCACACTGACTTCTCTTGCAGAGACATTCATGGAAGTACCTACTCTTCAGAAATAGGTACCTGGCAGCTCAGTGTTGAGAAAATTATATTAAGGACAGTCACAGCAGAAATACCATTGGCTCTGTCCCCCACCTTCTGCGGTTGAGGCTGCAATAGCCGGTCACTCGTATGTTCGAGAAGAGGAATCCAGGCTCAGGGAGGAATAGATTAGCCTGAGACCGGCTTTCTGGGGCTCAAACGCAGGCTTTCTGGCTTCAACACTGCTGTTATCTTTGACGAGAAGTTGATAGGAGACAGGAACTGTCCTGTGTTAGTGAGGCTTCCCCAAAGAAATAGAACAGACAGGATGTGTGTATGTATAGAAAGAAAGAAACAGAGAGAGAGAATTTTTAAGGAATTGGCTCACACAATTGTGGAAACTCAATGAGTCCAAAAAATCTGATGGGGTGGACCAGAAGGCTGGAGACTCGGCGAAGACTTGCAGTTGGAAGTCCAAGAGCAGCCTGCTGGCAGAATTTCTTCTTGCTTGGGGGACGTCAGTCTCTGTTTTATTCGGGCCTTCAGCTGATTGGATGAGTCCCGCTCGCATTATGGACAGCAATCTGCTTTCCTCAAAGTCCCACTGATTTGAATGTTCATCAATCTCACCCAAGAAAATACCTTCACAGAAACTTCCAGCATAATGATTGACCAAATATTTGGGCACCCTGGACCAGCCAGGTTGATGCATACAATCAATCATCACACATACCTTAATTTTAAAATACATTTTAA
>CM052440.1:13572359-13598621 GCA_028533085.1 Varecia variegata | reverse complement strand
TACAAACTTCAAAAATATTTTAATTACTCCAGATATATTTATATTTCATTATTTATAAAACTTAGTATAGAACAGGCTTTTCTGAGATTGTCTCTTGGCCTTTAATGCTCTGGTATAGTTCCCCAAAAAGATCAGGAAAATAGCCTAGACATCCATTTGTTTCTGTAAATTCAATTAATTGAGAAACTCCTTTCTGGAAACCATGCAGGGGATTTACTGGCTTGTCACTTGAGTAACAACAAGTGTTCCAGGAATTTCTGAGTTTCAAAAGCAGTCCCTCTGTTAAATGTTTTTTTTTTAAGTTTTAGGTTCCAAAGACAATTTCTTCCCTGTTTCTGTGGCAATATAAATATAACCTTATGCTTAAGACAGCATATTGTCGGCCATAGAACTTTAAAGAGCCAGAAGGTTTTAAAAATGAACTACATTACAACTTTTTAGTGGGGCTATCTTTCTTTATATTTATTTATTAATATGAACTTTATATTAGAGAATTAGCTTTTTATGGAATCCTAATCATAAAGACTTGGTTATTTTTATTTTATAATTGTTATCTTCTGTCCCTTATATTACCAGCAAACTAAAAATGGAAGATTGTTATGTAAGGTGATTATATGAAGCAGGTAACTTTTTCTGGTTAGATTGTGGGAATTTAGGGAATCTTATTAAATTAAGACATGACTTCCAAAGAATTTTGATTTACTACTTAAATTACATTAGGGATAGTTTCTGGTCTTTATATAGAATTGGGTGGAATTAACCCTGGCCAAAGCAGAATGAAGTTAAACTACTGGAAAATTAAATTTCTAGTAAAAAAAAAAAAAAGTTTTGGCATCAGTACACCATTTATTTAGGCTCATTTGCTTCTGTTTTCTTTCTGATTTTGTTTCATTTAGAAAGTATTGTTTAAAATTTTTCAGTCTAACAAGTATTTGAAATATCTAGGCTTTTCAAAACTATCAAAAATTCAGAATTTTAAAATGCATTTGTTTAAAACTTCTTACTAGGAATAATCTGTGTTCTAATTTTATGACAACCTGACCTTTATAACCACCTTAATATGTAAAGCAGATACTATTAACTGTGTTTCATAGGTAAGAAAACTGACCCAGACAGGTAAGGTGACTTTGTCCAATTCCATCAGCTTGTTAACAGCAGAATCAGAATTAAAACTCAAGTTTCCTGACACCCAGCTCTTTCCACTGGACCACAATACATATGAAATATTTGTTTCAGCTGAAAAGATACAGATGGCACAGTGTATAGGAGAACTTCCCATATAGATCTTTAAATGTTTTGGAAAAAGAACTCCATACAGTCACATCTTGTTTGATTACTGCATAATATATTTTTAAAACTTTTCTACTATTGCTTTTTTTTTTCTTTTTACAATGACATTATCGGAAAGGTAAGTCCAGTGATTGAAAAAGCCTTTAGAATATTAAGATGTGAGGCATTGTCTGATGCAAGACAAAAATTCTACTTTTTAAAATTTTGTCTTTATGTGGTAGAGTAAAAAACACTGAGCGAGAGTCACTTACAAGCTATGTGACCTTAGGCAAGAATTTAAACCCTACTCCCTGGGACGTCATTTTTATTATCTATAAAGCAAATGTGCTGGAATAAAAGCATTTTTACTCTAAAAATGCAGTGAGATTCTGCTCATTTTTTCCTATAGCCATATTCAGAGTTTCCATATTGATTTATGGTTAGCACATAAATAAACTAAACATTTAAAATTTTCTCTGTACTGCATCCTCTTAATGAATGTGTTGGCATGAGAAAATCTATATAATTGGGTATGCATATAAATTGTATCATTTTTCTCTCATTTGTATGATTCAAGAAAATAAGGATGCAAAAGTATTAAGTACAAAGTCAACATTTTCATCTTTTGTTCTCTTATTGTAGGTTTATAGACAGAAAATTTGGGTTTAAAGAATATCTTTTACAAAGACTATTTCTCGTGGCCTTCAGTGGCCTTCAGTGTTTAAAATTTAATTACATCCTGCTTTTTAATACTTCAACATTTTTAAATAATAAAATGAAGCAAGTATTTCTAGCTACCATATGTGAACAAATCTGTTTTTGTTGGTCTTCTTCCCAGCTGCTATGCATATAAATATGACTCACCTTTTTTTTTATGTTTTCATACTTTATTTGAAGGTTAAAATTAAAATCTTTGGATTTGATACACACAAATACATTGCATAGAAGATACACATGTCACTAAATTTGAAATTTTAGCTTTAACGTAATGTTACTATCTTTTGGGTCTCTAGATGCAACATTGAACTTCTTAAGTCTTCTATGATCCATACTTGGGAGTTTCTTAAAAGGCATTTTGTCAGAGCTTCAGGGTAAAGTGTTTTGTTTGCTTTAGTTAGCTTATCTAAATAATCTAACTGTAACTGAAATGCTGTTTGTCTATCTTACATATTTGGTATTTGGGGGCTTGATTGATTTTCTTTAAATAATAGCATAAAAAGCAATTAATATTCTTTCTTCTAGGAATAATAATGGTTGGAGTTATCGTTGGTTCAAAGAAGACTGGTATAAATCCTGATAATGTTGCTACACCCATTGCTGCTAGTTTTGGTGACCTTATAACTCTTGCCATATTGGCTTGGATAAGTCAGGGTTTGTACTCGTGTCTTGGTAAGTTGACTTGAAACTAAATATTATGTGGTATTCAGAGTCTTTTAAAATAAATATTGTTGCAGCAATGCCATGAATCCATGGTGATCTTCAACGGTATTAGAACTGTTATTGAGACTGATTAGAATGATAACTACCGTTTATTGTATACCTACTATGTGTTGTGGTCTCACATATTTTTTCTGTTCTCATAGAGTTTAAAACTCTATAAGATAAAGATTACCTCTAATTTTAGATGAGAAAACTGAGGATCATAGAAGTTATGTATATTACCCAAGTTTACACAACTACTGATGGAAAAGTTGAACCCAGGTCTGTCATACTCTATAATTTCTGCCCTTTCCTCTGTAGCCAGCTAAGAGTTGACCTAGAGCATTCTGTTATGTGTATTGAACTAACTTCTCAGAATAAGGTTATTGTGGTACTTGAAATTTCCCAATGGGATATTTTTTCCCCATCAGATACCACACCAATTAGTAGCCTCTTCGCAGTTAACAAAAAGAAAAAAAGTCACCATGAAAATTAGCCTGAATGCTGTGTGAAGTTGGTGCCATCTTATGTATGTAATTTCTGATAAATAGTGATAGAGTATTTATAGAATCTAATGAATTGTTTTAATGGAAATTTGTACTCTGAGACTACTGTCAATGGTAAATGAATATGATTTGTGAGCAACAGTTAAATGTTAAAAGTTGATTGTGGTTTCTTTCTTTCTTTTTGTTTTTTTTAAGCTGCCAAACTAAAAATATACAAAGAAAACAGAAACCCAACGTAATATAAGAAAAAAAAAAAAGATAGTTTATAAGCCAAACCAGAGGCAGACATTCACGTACCCTACATATTTTCATGAGTTCTATACAGATTTATAGTATGCTTTAAAATAAATCTAAAGTGCATTTAGTTCAAAGCAGTAAGGGTCTCAGACTTATGTTCTTGAAATAAAGGCCTTTAATCTACCAAAGGCAATAATTTTCTACAACTTTCAGAGATATCAGGGGAAGCTTCATTTAGTATATAAAATTACCTTAAGTTATTTAGTGAGTGGCATAAAAACAATATTTAATAAAACTTGATACGTCTGCTCAAGGAGAATTTTTCTCATTTAGAAGGTAAAGATGCATCACTTAAAGTAAGGTATAAGATGATAAATGATCAATGGCCTAAATGGAAGATCTTGTTCCCAAGGGTCTTGACTTTTTGTTGTTATGCACTATACAAGGAATAATACATGTTCAAGTGTATTCAGGGTGATGCTCAATTCCCTTCTCTACCACTCAAAACACAGAAAATGAAGAGTTACATTATTAAAGGGATGATCTTAAATCTCCTCTAATTTATATTGTTGGAGTGATAAATTGGTTATACTTTTTTCCTTCTCTAAATTATTATACAATTTAGAAATAGATGCTAAAGTCAGGGATCAAAATATTAGCTTATGGCTGGTATTAGAAAACGTGGCTTAATATTCTTCTCCTACACTATTAAATTCACCCATCCACTCACAGGCAGACAGCTGGACAACTTGCAGTGCTCACCCCATAGGAATAGACTGTTAACAACGCACTGGGGGAGGGAGACTGTCATCAAAAGAGACTGTATCCCCAAAGAGAAAACCAGTAAGGGCATGATTAGGCATGAGTTAGTGCCCCTTTCCCTCATCTTACCAATTAAATAAGTCTCTCCCACTTTGAGGAGGAGGTTAGAGGGAAGAAAAGAAGAATAGAAGAGGATGAGGGTTTCTTCCTAATATTAATAAGAGAACATAGAGGGTTAACATAGGGATGGAGGGTTAGTAGTGGTTCTAGGATGAGTTCCCCTACATACATAGAAAAGAAAGGTATATTATTTGCAGACTTGAGTATTTAAATTACCAATACGTCATGTGTAACACATTTCTCAGCTGCTTGCTAAATACCAGGTGTCTCCTCAGTTGAAGACACAGTGGTAAAAAAGTAAGAAAGAGAATGCCATTGAAGAATGTTATCATAATAAATATGACAATTGTTATAATGATACAGACTAAATACTATGAGATTCTAGAAGACAAACAACTGTTGAGGAAAATAATGTGTGCTGACTTTTTAAATTTTATTCTTTAAATTATACAAGTGATAAACTCTCCCTATAAAGACTTGATCATAATGTGTTACCATCCAAAGCTTTCAATATTTTGAATGTTACATGATGGTGCTTTCATAGTTCAACTGGATCAAGAAATAAAAAGTAAAATGGAATGTTACTATCACAGACCATAATTTTGAAAAGTAATGTTACTATTAAATACTGCTTGGGATTTTCTAGGCCTTTACTTGTGTTCTGAAAGTTGGCTTAAAGTAATTCCAGATGAATTAATTAAAATGGGATCTTTTATATTTCATCTGTATCATTGATTCCCCTTAGGATATTTTTTACTGGGCTACAGATTGATTCTACAGTTAATCTAACAGTTAAAAGTGCTTCTGGAGTGCCAGTGTGTGCGGATTGCTAAAGTGTCTGCGTTGTGAACACTAGGGGGCCTCATAAGATCAGCAGTTGGATGCCTTGTATTTTAATTCTGAATACAAAGATTAGGAAGAGGCATATTTAAATTCTAAGACCCCATTCATCATGCTGAGAAGCCTGGCTCTTGGAAACAAAGTTTAATTCCTGAACTATTTAATATATTGAAAACACTTAGCAGTCTTTAGAGATAAAAAGAGGATGTCATGGTATCTATAGGCTTTGATTATAGATGTCATGTTATATTTCGCTCAAAGAACTGGACATTAAGAAAAGTCTCATGGGGTCAATTCATCAAGAAGGTAAAACGATTGTAAATATATATGTACACATTGGAGCCCCTAAATATATGAAGCAATTATTAACAGATCAGAAGGGAGAAATAGACAGTAATACAATACTAGTAGGGGACTTTAATACCCCACTTTCAACAATGGATAGATCACGCAGACAGAAAATCAATAAGGAAACATTGGACTTGAACTACACTTTAGACCAAATGGACCTAACACATATATATAAAATATTTTATCAAACAGAAGCAGGATATACATTCTTCTCAAGCACACATAGGACATTGTCCAGAATATATCATGTTATGCCACAACATGAGTGTTAACAAAGAAGACTTTAAGAAGATTGAAATCTAAGAAGACTGAAATCATATAAACTATCTTTTCTAACTATAATGCTATGAAACTAGAAATCAATAATGGGAAGAGAACTGGAAAGTTCATAAATATGTGGAAATTAAACAACACGCTCCTGGACAACCAATGGGTCAAAGAAGAAATCCAAAGGGAAATTTAAAAATATCTTGAGATAAACAAAAATGTAAACACAATATACCAAAACCTAAGGGACGCAAAAAAAGTAGTCCTAAGGGGAAAGTGTATAGTGGTAAGTGCCTGCATTTAGAAGGAAGAAAGATCTCAAATAAACAACACAAAGTAACACCTCAAAGAATTAGAAAAAGAAAAATAAACTAACCCAAAGTTAGCATAAGGAAGAAAATAAAGATCACAGCAGAAATAAATCAAATAGAACACAGAAGAACTAAAGAATGTCAACAAAACTAAGAGTTGGTTTTATGAAAATATAAAATTGACAAAGCCTTAGACTAAGAAAAGAGAGAAGAGGCAAATAAAATCAGAAATGAAAGTGGAAACATTACAATGGATGCCTTAGAAGTAAAAAAAGAGTATAAGGCACTATTATGAACAATTTTATGCCAACAAAGTAGATAAACAAGAGGAAATAAATTTTTAGAAACATATACCTACCAAGATTGAATCAGGAAGAAATAGATAGTGTGAATAGACCAATAACAAATACAGAGACTGAAATAGTAAGTAAAAACCTCACAACAAAGAAAAGCCCTGCACCAGATGGCTTCATGGCTGAATTCTACCAAACGTTCAAAGAATTAGTACCAATCCTTAAAATCTTCCAAAAGAATAGAACTAGAGGGAACACTTCCAAACTCATTTTCTGTGGCCAGCATCACCCTGATACCAAAGCCAGACAAAGACACCACAAGAAAAGAAAACTGTAGGCCAATATCTCTGATGAACATAGCTGCAAAAATTCTCAATAAAATACTGCAAACTGAATTCAACAATATATCAAAAATATCATACATCATGACTATGTGGGATTTATCCCTGGGAGGCAAGGCTGGTTTAACATATATAAATCAAGGGGGAGGGTGTGAGGTAAGTGAGGGAAGAAAAACTACCAATAGGTGCAATGTGTACTATTCAGGTAACAAGTACACTAAAAACCCAGACGTCACTGCTATACAATTCATCCATGTAACCAAAAGCCACTTATACCACTAAATCTATTGAAAAAAAAAAACCCAACAAAATATAGAACACAGCTTAAACTAAAAGTAAAAAAATATATGCAGATCAATCAGTGTGATACACCACAGTGTGATAAATAAAATACCTATGAATAAATTTAATCAAGGAGGTGAAATATCTCTACAATAAAACTATTAAAACATTAATGAAAGAAGTTGAAGAGGACAGAAATAAATGGAAAGATATCCCACATTCATGGATTGTAAGAATTAGTATTGTTAAAATGTTCATGCTACTCAAAGCAATATGCAGTTCAATGCAATCTCTATCAAAATTGTAGTGACGTTTTTTATAGAAAAAAATAAAAAGAATCCTAAAATTCATGTGGAACTACACAAGACACTGAATAGCCAAAGTGATCTTGAGAAAGAAAAAGAAAGTTGGAGGCATCACATTTCCTGATTTCAAATTATATACAAACCCATAGTAATCAAAACAGTATGGTACTGGCATAAAAATAGACACATAGATTAATGGAACAGAATAGAGAGCCCAGAAGTAAAACTGAGCATATACAGTCGACTAATTTTTAACAAGGGCACCAGAAAGATACAATGGAGAAAGAATAGTCTCTTCAATAAATGGTGTTGGGAAACCTGGGTATCCACAGGCAAAAGAATGAAACTGGATCCCTTATCTTATACCATACAGAAAAATCAACTAAAAAATGGATAAAAGGCCTAAACATAAGACCTGAAACCATAAAACTCCAGAAGAAAACAGGAGAAAAGTTCCTTGACATTGGCCTTGGCAATGGTTTTTTGGATATCACATCAAAACTCAGGCAACACTCTGGGAGGCCGAGGCGGGTGGATCGTTTGAGCTCAGGAGTTGAGACCAGCCTGAGCAAGAGCGAGACCCCGTCTCTACTAAAAATAGAAAGAAATTATATGGACACCTAAAAATATATATAGAAAAAATTAGCTGGGCATGGTGGCACGTGCCTGTAGTCCCAGCTCCTTGGGAGGCTGACGCAGGAGGATCGCTAGAGCCCAGGTGTTTGAGGTTGCAGTGAGCTAGGCTGATGCCATGGCACTCTAGCCAGGGCAACAGAGCGAGACTCTGTCTCAAAAAAATAAATAAATAAACTCAGGCAACAAAAGCAAAAGTAAAGAAGTGAGGCTGCGTCATACTAAAAAGTTTCTGCACAGCAAAAGAAACAGTCAACAAAATGAAAAGGCAGCCTATGGGTTGGGAGAAGATATTTGTGAACCACATATCTGATAAAGGGTTAATATCCAAAATATATAAGGAGCTCACACAGTTCAATAACTAAAATCAACCCAATTGAAAAATGGGCAAAGGACCTGAATAGACATTTCTTCCAAGAGGACATAAAAATGTCCAACAGGTATATGAAAAAGTGCTGAACATCACTAATCATCAGGGAAATGCAAACCAAAACTACAATGAGGTATCACTTCACACTTGTTAGAATGGCTATTACCAATAAGACGAGAGATAACGGGTGTTGGTGAGGATGTGGAGAAAGGGAATCCTTGTACACTGTTGGTAGGAATGTAAATTGGTACAGCTATTATGGAAAACAGTATGGAAGTTCTTCAGAAAATTAAAAATAGAACTACCATATGATCCAGCAATCTCTCTTTGGTTACATACCCAAAGGGAATGAAATCAGCACCTCACAGAGATATCTGCACTTCCGTGTTCATTGCAGCATTATTCACAATAGCCAAGTTATGGAAACAAATTTTTGTCAACAGATGAGTAGATAAAGAAATTGTTGTATACATAGGTCAGTTACAATGGAATATTATTCAGCCTTAAAAAGGAAATTGTGCCATTTGCAACAACATGAATGAACCTGGAGGACATTATGTCAAGTGAAATAAGCCAGACACAGAAAGAAAAATATTGCATGATCTCGTTTATATGTGGCGTCTTTAAAAAAAAAAAAGTCAGATACATAGAAATAAAGAGTAGAGAATGGTAGTTATGGGGGATGGCAGTAAGGCCGGAAATGGGGAGATGTAGGTCAAAGGGTACAACGTTGCAGTTGTGTGGGATGAATAATTCTAGAGATTTAGCGTACAGCATGAGGACTATAGTTAGTAATATTGTATGGTGCACTGAAAGAGAGTAGACTTTAGGTGCACTTACCATAAAAAAGGAAGGATAAATATGTGAGATGATAGATGTTAATTCTCTTGACTGCAGTAACCATTTTACTATGTATTAAGTTTATCAAACTATCATGTTGTACACCTTAAATATATACAAGAAAAAAGACATCTTAATTATAAAGCTCGGAATTTTGGATATTCCTAAATGACTTTGAACAGCCCCCTTATGTCCTCTTAGCTTTCGCACATGTACTAAGGCTCACTCTACATTCATTCCATGTGCTACCTTTCTTTTGTTCCTGCTAAAACTTGCTGATTTCTGATATCTGAAGTAAATATGGAATTTTCCCCCTTTGTTGCTCCACTCCTCCGAAAAAGAACAAAGCAAATAAGCCCAAAGCTTTCTTTACTCCTATTGAATGTATTTTTTCTAGTCACCTTGAATAACTCTTTATTGCTTAGCAGACAAAGTTAAAGTTTTTAACCTGGTATTTAGGCCCCCTGAAGTCTGCAGAAACTTACCTTTTCAAGCTCCTGCCTGCTTCTCCCTTTCTTGTGTCTTTTTTTTTTTTTTTTTTAAGAGTCAGGGTTTTGCTGCTGTGTTGCTCAGGCTTGTCTAACTCCTGGGCTTAAGACTTCTGAGTAGCTGGGACTACAGGCATGTGTCACTTGCCCAGCTATCTTTCTTGTACCTTTTACTCTGGCCAAACTCAGCTATTTACTGATCTCATATACCACCTTTGGATTATTTTTTCTTTCTTATGTCATTCCTCTCCCAGATTCATCCCTTCTTCTCGTCAAGGCCAGTCAGAATCCTTCTCATTTATTAAGTCTAAATTTATAGATTTTCCTAATCTTAGGTGATCCGTTTTCTCCTCTGAATTCCTGTGGCACTTTATTGACACTTCTCTTATGACATTCTTTATGTTTGGCCAGTCATTATAGCTTTTTGGTAAATGTAGTACCTTCCCTTATGAGGGTATAAGCTTCTTGAGGACAAAACTGTGTTGTTATTTTGCTTATTTAATTTTTTTGTGGCACCCTATAGTGCCATATACATATATAGGATGTTTAATAAATAGCATTTCGCCAAATGCTTTATTCCTTTTGAAAGTGCTCCAATTAATGTGATTAGAAGTTATTCAGAAAGTGTTACATGCATATGAAACAAGATAAGCCCTCTGAACGATTTTGACACAGTAACTGTCCAATAATACAATAGATTGTAACAAAAAAATCCTTTTAACGAGGACATAGTATTGGAGAAATATTGGCAGGGTATCTTGCCTTAGCAGAAGGTATCTAGAAATTAGTACCACTGTAGAAAAATAAGGTGGTAACATATGGCTAGAAAAGATCTATTTCAAATGATAATAGAAGAGGAAATAGAAAGTTAGTTTAGAGAGTAATCTAAGCTCAGGATTATCATGTACTTTTGTGTGGCTTTCAGAGAAAATATAAAGGCATTTATACATTCATATAGTAACGTTTAATCATATAGAAATCTTTAAAAGCTATTAAAAGGATTCGACATCGGGCCATAACTAGAATACCTGTACACTTGGTTCTTGCCCTTTCTTTTTGTTTGCATAAATTCAAGAGGATTTCAAAAACTTCTTAAGTATTTATAACTACATGGGTATATAATTCTTGAATGTACATGATATTTATTGATTTGGAGAAATTATTGGATTCTCTTTTTAGGCAAGATCTGAGAAGCAAAATGTTGATTGATTTTTCACTCTTCAAGGTTAACTTTAAAAGATGGCTTAGTTGAAGCTATGAGAGCAAATAGCAATCAGCCTCAGGTTACTTCATTCCTGGGGAGACTAGCAGGAATGCCACTTGGTTATTTACAGGGCATTCTAGAATATCACTGCCTTAATGTGGTGATGTGAGTGGAATCTAAATTTATCTTGAATGTCACTATGCTTGAGAGATTTTTAGCACTGTACCATCTTAGGTTAGAGTGATTTCTAGCATGTCTGTTCCCTGAGAAAATTCTGATGGGGCATTTAGAAAAACAGTTGTTTGCAACTTACAGTGCCCATTGCTTTGTTCTTCACGCAGAAACAGCTAATATATAAAAATTGTCACTTTCAACAGCTACATCTTTCAGAAGAATTAGGGATGAGAATGCTATTAATTAAATGATATAATAGTACTTGGAAAATGCCACCAGCAGTATAATAAAAGGTGAAAGCCACGAATCACAAAAGATGGTAGTTATGTTTGGCAGTTAGGTGGAATCAGAGCAATTTGAACCCCTTTAGCTGTGTTAATCTTTACTTTTCTGTAGCATGCCTATATCACAAAATTAGTACTAATGTATATGTACATTTATTGGGCTTAAAATTCCAAAAATTTTTAAATGTTTGTAGGTGTATTCATTTTCTACTGCTGCTGTTACAAGTTACCACAAACCTGTTGCTTAAAACTATAGAAATGTATTTTCTTACAGTTCCGAAGGCCAGCAGTTCAAAATGAGTTATACAGGGCTAAAACCAAGGTGTCGTCAGGGCTGGTTCCTTCTGGAGGTTTCAGGGGAGAATCTGTTCCTTGCCTCTTCCGTCTGGTGGCTGCTGTCGTTCCTTGGCTTGTGGCCACACTACTCCATCTATGCTTCTATGGTCACACTGCCTCTTCCTCTTCTGTATCCAGATCTCCTCTTGCCTGCTTCTTATAAGGACACCTGGGATTGCATTTAGGACTCACCCTAATAATCCAGGATAATATTCCCATCTTGAAATCCTTGACTTAATCGCATCTGCAAAGCCCCTTTTGCCATATAAAGTCACAGTCACAGGTTCTGGGTTTAAGATGTAAATATTATTGTGGGCCATTATTTAGGCTCACCACAATACCCATTATGATATACACAGATTTTAATACAAAATATTATTTTAACCAGATCTTTTAAATGTGTTTCATTTAGAAGAAAGACATTATGTTACATTTTAATATTAATGCAGAAGTTCATGGTTGGCTTTTAATTGACCATTTTCTTGTGCTGATTAGTAGTTTTCTAAAAGTAATTCTTTACTTTTATGACACCTATAAAACACCAATATATCCTAAAAATAAGAATGTTTGTAGCATCTTCCCTTTTTTCTATATTTGTATTTTTTTTTTTTTTTTTTGAGACAGAGTCTCACTCTGTTGCCCGGGCTAGAGTGCCATGGCATCAGCCTAGCTCACAGCAACCTCAAACTCCTGGGCTCAAGCAATCCTCCTGCCTCAGCCTCCCGAGTAGCTAGGACTACAGGCATGCGCCACCATGCCCGCCTGGCTAATTTTTTCTGTATATATTTTTAGTTGTCCGGTTAATTTCTTTCTATTTTTAGTAGAGACGGGGTCTCACTCTTGTTCAGGCTGGTCTCGAACTCCTGAGCTCAAACGATCTACCCGCCTCGGCCTCCCAGAGTGCTAGGATTACAGGCATGAGCCACCACGCCTGGCCCTTTTTTCTATATTTGTAATTTTCCCCTAGCTATCAAAATTGAATTAGAAGTTAGCCAGAGATAAGTTAGGAGGGTCCTATACAACTACACATATGGTCTAATTTTGTGGGAATGGACATGTTGGATTAGGCAGGAAATTGAAATAGAACACATTTCAGTAAATCATTTGGAGATTTTGGTTTTATCATGGTTTCCCTGCTCTTTTTTTAATGTTTAAAAAACTTATTTGTAGATAATTTTATACTTACAGAATAGTTGCAAAAATCAAAACAGTCCAAAAATACCTACATACCTTTTACCTAGATTCACCTAATGTTAACATTTTACTCCATTTGCTTTACCTTTTCTCTCTCTTTTTCTCTGTATTCGTATGAATTTTATTTGTCTTTAATGACATTGGCATTTTTGACGAATATAGATCCACCTCCTTTTTCTTCCATTGTTAGAGTTTTTAAAAATTGGATAAAATTCATATACCATGCAATTCACGTTTTTAAAGTATACAACTTAGCAGTTTTTGGTATATTCATAAGATTGTGCAACCATCACCATGATCTAATTCCAGAACATCTTCATCATCCCAAAAAGAAACCGTGTACATTTTAGCAGTCACTCCTCATTCCACTCTTCCTCCAACCCCTGACAACACCTAATCTACTTACTATCTCTTTGGATTTGCCTATTCTGGGCATTTCATATAAATGGAATCATATAATATATGACCTTTTGTGTCTGGCTTCTCTCACTTAGCATAGTATCTTCAAGGTTGATCCATGTTGTAGCATGAATCAATACTGAATCATATTAAGTGCAAAATAGTATTCCATCATATGGGTTAATAATAAGGCTGAATAATATTCATTTATGGATATATCGCATTTTGTTTATCCATTCACCATTTGACAGACATTTAGGTTGCTTCCTCTTTTTGGCCATTATGAATAATGCTGCTATGAACATTCCCGTATGAGTTTTTAATATAAACATATGTCTTCTATTCTCTTGGGTATATTAATACATCTAGGAGTAGAATTTTTGGGTCATGTGGGTCAGGTTAAACTCTGTTTAAGTTTTTGAGGAACTGCCCACTCATTATTTTTAGTTTCTTTCCTGAGAAACTTTTCCTCCTCTTTGGAAATTCAGAGCACTGATTCTGGGGTTGGGCTGATGGGTGTTTTTTTTCAACTTCAGATGTCCTTCCAGAGATTTAATGTCTAAGATAACTTCTTTAAAGCCTAGCATGGTGCTCCTCTCTTGACCTCAGAATAAATACTAAGATGGTCTGACCTAGCAGAATAGTTCTTTTCATTTTTGTTTAGTGGATTTCAGTGCTTTTAGTTTTCTTTTTGGTCCAATTAAAGAGATTGTTGGCAACCTTAGTTGTTTTAGGAGATTGGAATGCTTCCTAACTGGGATGTTATTTATCATTATCTAATGGCTTACAAGGAGAACTGGGAATCCATTCAACAAATAAAGGGCTTTTTTCATCTTAAAAAAATCATGGAGAAAATGACCCTAAATGTAGCATTAGTCATATTCCTTTAAACGGAAGAAAATATAAAAATGAATTTTGGCAGTATAATTATTTTAAAGATGTGATGGCAAATCTAGACAAAGCCATGGGAATAAAATTTGATTAGATATTGTTTTAATATATATAATAATTGCTTTTTCCTACCTGATGGGACAGAAATAACAAAATTGAGTATCTAGTTCAAGCATCTTTAGTCACTGGTGAGAAGATCTTTTAATATCTTAAGAAGCTAAAGAAATATAAAATTCAATCAAAGATAAGAGTTGGAGTAAGGGTTGCAGAATTCTGTGGCATATTGTCAAAATTGAATAACATTTAATGTAGATTAATCCAAGGCTTGTAGGCTACAAGGACTGTGAGATCAACTCTGTCTTTAAGTTATAAAGTCCTTTCTATACAAAATAAATAATAGAGTCATTGAGAAGAATCCAGGTATGTCCTAGCTGAAATCTCTCATAGTAGTGAAACTTCGATCAGCTAAAGTGATCACCAAAAATGCCTTGGGGTGATATAACTGTTTCAATAAGGGGTATGAAACTTTAACCCTAGGGAGATTTAAAATGAAGTATAAAAATATTTGAGAATCAAACTCATGGAATTAATAGTTTTATGCTAAAGAGGTAGTATATATTTATTTCGTATACTCAGTAGAGTAACATGTCAGTCTTCTAATTCCATTTTTAAAGTTATAATTAATTATTCTTATGATTGTTAAATAGAAATCTTGACAAATTTGTATACATTATATGAATATTTACAAAAACTTAAGTGTCACCATAGTTATACATTTCATTTATTAGATTTGTAAAGACTGCTTTAAGTACTTGGAAACTTTTGTGACATAAGTGAAATGTCTAAAGTAAATAGACTCAGGGTATTTAAGTATGTAAATGTGACCAAATATTATTCCAAACTCTTAAAAATAATTTTTGGTTAAATGATAGACATTGTAAATGTAATATTGTTAAATGCTTGATTGTTTTGTTTTGCTTTATGTAGTGTTGGACTTTGTTCTCAGAGGCGGTTGTTAGTGGATTAGCTTGTGCTTTATAAGGCTTGACTTGAAGCTTTATTGGGGCAGAATCTAGAGCAAACATTACTTTAGGGCCAGGCCTACTACTAAGATATGACCCTTGTTGGGTCTCTACTGAGTGCTCTTGGTGTTCAAAGAGGCCTCTCCTCTTTAAGGAGTTAGATCTTGAATGACTTCCAGCCCTACGTAAACTCTGAGAATTTCTCCCCAGTTATTCTTGTGCTAGGCTTGTGGAGCATGCAGTTCTCAAGCTCTTTCTCCGATAGCTTCCTCTTCTGCAGTATTCTACCCTGTAAATTCCTGCTGCCTCAGCCTCACTCTGCCGGAGTTCTACTCCCTGATCTGTGGGGTATATGGGCCTTTAGTCAGAAAGCCGGGGCTATTGTAGGGATCATCTCATTTCTTTCCTTTCTCTCAGGAATCAGAGTCTTGCAGTGCCTGTTGCCTAGTCTCTGAAAACAGTTGAGATACACACACTCACATGCACACACACGTAAATCTTCTAGTCATTTCTGAAAGCACATTTAAAATTTTATTTAGAGATGGAATACGTCATGTCTACAAAGCCAGACAAATGGCCATACCCAAAGTCATCGAGGCAGAGAGTTGACTATCTCTATAGGAAAGCCCAACAGGAATGGGGAGGGAATGATTAATTGTAAGTAAGACAATCTAGCAGAGAGAGGTATAACAAAGTCCTGGGGACCTGTTACCCCAGTGTTTCCCAAATTGCAAGATATTAATAATAATGGTGATGACAACGATGATAATGATAGTAAGTGTTCAATAAATGTTAGCCATGTGCTAGGGTAAATACTTATATATATATATATGTATATAGACTCTCTCAAGATTCACAATAACTCCATGCGATAGGTACTATTATTACCATTTTATAGATAAGGAAATTGAAACTTAATGAAGTTAAATTTCTTGTCTAAGGTGAGTTGGACCCAGATGTGAAAACTAGGTAGTCTGGCCAAATTAGGGTTAGTACAGTGTACTATATTCCATCTTCATGTGTTAAAGATTCTGAGTAGTTCTGCTTAACTTTATTAAACCTAGTTTTTCAATTTATTTTGACACTTGGATATCTATTAATATTATCAATTGATGGCCAATATTTCATGGAGTGCTTGTACTATAAAATCCTTGTGGACAAAACCAATGTCCTACTTGACTTTATAATTTAGAGTTAAGAGCACTAACTTTGGTATCAGACACATCATTTTCTCCCAGCCCTCCATACTTCCTTACTGTATTCTTAAGCTCCTAAGCCTCAATTTCCTCATAAAATAGAAATGACAGTATCTACCTCATGCTGATGGGGACACTCAACTGAGGTAATGAATATAAAGCATTTAGTTCAGTGCTTGGTAAATAATAGGAGCCAAATAAATGTTAGCATTTTTACTATTGTTGTTATGATTATTGCTATTTCCATGTAGGTCACACAGCTATTTCAATAAATGTTTGTTGAATAATGTATTTGTTTTCAGTTATGTTATTTAATATTTTTACCTTTTCTATAGGTCTAAATTTGTTTGAAATTTATTAAAAATATATAGCATGTTAATATGTTTAATGATATCATATCTTCTGGCAATTTAGATTTGCTACACAGAAGAGAGATTGAAATGTCTGTCTCTCTTTTCTTTTAATTTTAGAGACCTATTACTACATTTCTCCATTAGTTGGTGTCCTTTTCTTGGCTCTAACTCCTATCTGGATTATAATAGCTGCCAAACATCCAGCCACAAGGACAGTTCTCCACTCAGGCTGGGAGCCCGTCATAACAGCTATGATTATAAGTAGGTTAGTATTAAAATATGTGTGTGTATGTGTGTATTCTATATGCATGTATGTGTGTACATATTAAAACAAATCAATTTTTGTTTTTTATGTAGCCAATTCGTTATTCTCCCAGGTAATAACGGATCAAAGTGATAGAAGTTATTAAAATCAAGAGACATACAGAAGCTTCCAGTTTTAAACTTCTCTCCAACCAAAGCCTTACCAGATTGTTGAGTAAAATTTAGTGGTGTTTGTCTTTGTGTGTGTGTGTGTGTGTGTGTGTGTGTGTGTGTGAGGGTGGGTGTTAACCTGACAAGAACATTACTCATTTTGAAAATTAAGTTATTCAGATAAGTATCAGAAAGCCTTAGAAAGGTATATACCATTTGACTGCTTCCACATCTAGGACTCTAACAAACTTAATGATATTATTAAGGATGTATGTGAAAAATTTAGTTGTAAGCATTCTCATCATGGTGAAGTTTTAATATCAAAAAATAAAATAACTTAAAGTTCCAGCTGTCAGGTATTGATCAAATAAATTGTGGTATCATCACAAAGTGGAATATTAGCCACTAAAAATAACATTGTAGTATTTCATTGCTAGGGAAAGATGTTCATTATACATTTGGTGAAAAGAGCAACCTCGAAAAGAGTATGAATTTCTTGTTAAACTTGGTAAATTAAGACACATTTTTCTTCTTCCTTCCTGAAACTACTAAAATGACAATAATAGAATAAAAATGCCATAAAACCACAAAGACTGAAGGAGAACAGAGAGGACAGCAGGTGAGCAATTCAATGAAATTAGGAAGATAAGAATCAGATACATAGTTGTTAAATGAATGAGCAGAATGAAAAAAGCTGAAACCTAATTGCCCATCAGAAGCAAGCTGCTATGAGCAGCAGAAACCCACAAAGGCAGAGGAATTAGAGGCACTAAGTACTTCTGAAAGCCGAAATGAAAATTGGTTGAAAGTTTAGGTAAAGAGCAATTAGATCCCCCAAACCCTTCTCTAGCTTGAACACCCACATGACTTCCCTCTCCTACCCTAGCAGAAGATAGGAATAAACTCTGGAGAGGCTAAATCAGAGGGGTTCTAGATTCAGAAATACGTGCACAGGTGAGGATGTGGATTAAGCACTGTATGAAAAAAAGGAAGACTAGGTGAAAGTCTACACACTGAGCAGTGAGACCTCTATCCCACTTCCTTTTCTTTGTTCATAGAAGGCTGGCAGTCAGCCTTATACTTCTAGGCAAAAAATTAGATGATTCTTTCTGGGGAAACTTAGCACAAAAGAACAGACCTGCAGATACTGACCGTTAGTGGGTCCTTTAATGAAAGAGCTGCAAAGCCACCTGATTGTTCTTCAGTGACCCACTTGCTGTCACACTCTGCTCACGTACACAGAGAGTACCCTTGGCAGTGCCCCTTAAAGAAGAGCAGACGGTAAAGGATTGGCAGACCTCTAACATGAAAGGCAGACCAAAAAATGGTACTCAGAGTGTAGGGATAATTGAAAAACCTCAAATAACTATCAGTAGCCTCAAAAAAATAAGAGAAGCTATCAGATCCATAATGTAGGAACAGAAGAAATAACACAAGAAAATTCTCCAGAACTGAAGAGTACAAGTTTCCAGATTGAAAGGGCCCACTAAGCCCCCAGCCCAATAAATTAGAGTAGGAGGGACTGTTTGGATAAAGCTGATAGGAAGTGTGGTGTATCAAAATGAGGAAATAAATCAAGAAAGAAGATGGCACAGGATGAAGAAATCCATTCGGTGACAGTATGTGGTTCATTTTTCTGTATGTAATGTAATTGCTTTTTCCTGGAAGATTCAGTCCTATGAAATATTGGGACTTGGTCATAGATCAAGATCCAACAGGGAGAGTGGAGGGAAGGGACAGGATGACAGCTGTGCATCAAGCCTGGAGAATGAGCATCCGGATTGCTGGAGGACAGTGGGCTTAAGGAGGGATGTCACTAAGGAAAAAAAAAGCAGAATTGATTGGTTCCCTGATGAGTTTGACTGTATTGATTGGTATTTCATTAACTTTGTTACACATGTGAGGCTGAATTAGTAATAGGTACCGAAAAAGGGAAGAAAAAATGAGGCAAAGCAAGAAGTCAAGTGAAGATATCTAATAATCCACTTTGTGACTCAGCTGCGAATAATGATTCCATTGTTATAATAAAGTCAACTTTAAATATTTCACCACAAATTATAACCAGATTGTCAGGATGGGGGGAGGAAGGGATTTATGAAAGAACCAAAGTGGGGAGGGAAGTATAAGAGAGACTAAATCCTCATCTGCCATATTAGAAAGTCATTAGATAAATGTCTAAAGTTAAAAATGAAAAAAATAGCAGTATAAGCTTGTTATTTAGAAATCTAGAATTAAAGGCCAGAAGAAACAGTTAAAGAAATTGAATAGAACTCTTAGTAGAAAGAAAGATCTAGGAGTAGGGCTAGAAACTATTATTATAAGCTTTGTGTTACTTTTCCAATAATGCACATACATTTACATTTTATAAAATAAAATGTAATAAAAGCAAAGAAAACTACTTTTCCAATTTAACCCAATTTTTATTTTTAAAAATACATGCATTTTAAAGTCTCTGAGGGTGGGGTTAGGGAGATTTTAGTCAATGGATAAAAAACTTCAGTTAGACCAGAAGAATAAGTCCAAGAGATCTACTGTAAAACATGGTGACTAGCTAATAACAATTCATTATATTCCTGAAAATTATTAGTAGATTTTAAATGTTCTCACCACAAAAAATAAAGTATGTGAGGGAATGCATATGTTAATTAGCATGATTTAGCCATTCCACAATGTATACCTATTTCAAAACATCATGCTGTACAAGACAAATATATGCAATTTTTGTCAATTAAAATAAATAATAAGGCCAGATGTGGTGGCTCATGCCTGTAATCCCAGCACTTTGGGAGGCTGAGGCAGGAGGATCTCATGAGTCCAGAAGTTTGAGATCAGCCTGGGCAACATAGTGAGACCTTGTCTCTACAAAAATAAAAAAATAAAAAATTAGTTGAGTGTGGTGGCACACACCTGTGGTTCCAGTTACCCTGGAGGCTGAGGGGGGTGGGTCACTTGAGCTGGGGAGTTGGAGGTTGTAGTGAACTGTGGTTGCGTCACTGAACTCCAGCCTGGGCAACAGAATGGGGCCCTGTCTCTAAAAAAAAAAAAAAGAAAAAAAATTTAATAAAAAATTAAAAACAAAACAAGATAAATATGTAAGTAAAAGAAAACATCTGGAAGGCTATATACTGGAGTTAACAGTATAACTCCAAATGATGTAACTAGGGTTGATTTTTATTTTCCTCTTTTTGTTTGTATTTCCTAGTTTTTTCTATAGTAAGTTTTATTATCTGGGTAACAAAAATATTTTAAAATCGATTTTTAGCAAATGTTCATGTTAAACTAATTTGGTCTTGAAATACGTATTTTATTTTTTTAACTAGAGCTTAAAATATTAAAATATTTCTAAGAAGGACTGTTTTAGGGCTCTGTAGTATAACTTTTTAATGGGAACCCCTACAATTTAGGCATATCAAGCCATAATTTATGTATTTTACTAAAGAATTAAGATAACAACGAATAAATAATTTCCTAACGTTAATTATCAGGTAGTAAGAACATTTGATTTGGTATTTTGACAATCAGTCCCATCTGTGACAACATGTGGTTCATTTTGCTGTAATGTGGATTGCATTTTCCTAGAAGGTTTAGGTAACAAGATCCCATGGAATATTGGGACTAGCACTATTTTATAGTACATGGACCAAGAGACTGATGTTAACCAATTGATCATGGTCTTGGAGACTTTTTTAAAAAATCTCCAAATGTTGTTGAAACATTGAGAGTATATGGTTTGCCACTATATAACTGTATATTATTTTTCTGGACTTCTGTTCTCAAAATCGGCTTTTTCTGTGGCTACAACAAAAAGAACTGATTTTAATTTTAATTATTTTATTTAAGTATTTTAATTTATGAGTGGTAAGACACATCCTAATTATATCTAGTTTTAGCATAATGAAAACCATCCCTTTAATGCCTTGCTTACTTCAAATATGAAAAGATATTCTTTTTAAAATTATTTTTTAAGTTTTAAGAGTAATACATGACATGCTTTTAAAAAATTAATAAGCACAGAAGGATATAAAATGACCATCAGTCCCCTGTCAGTCTCACCCCTAAGAAACAGACATGGTTAATAATTTTTTGTCTGTCCTTCTAGACATTTTAATGCATTTAAAGCATATACTTTTTTGTTTTACAAGTAGTATATATTAGAGATCAGTGTCCTGAAATTTGAGGCTATAGCTTGTGCTATGTTTTATTTTCAACATTTCCCTGTTGACCTTGATTTTCACTTTGAATATTTTTCCTTTTACTCTATTTTTAAAATGTATAAATATTTTTAAAATGTAGGAGTGTCTGTAAGTACAGAACAACTTCAAGTACATATCCTTTCCTTTTCCCTAAATTATATAATTTTGTATCTTTCAGCATTGGGGGACTTATTCTGGATACAACTGTATCTGACCCAAACTTGGTTGGGATTGTTGTTTACACACCAGTTATTAATGGTAAGAATTAGATATACTGCTTCATGATAATATCAAATCCTTGTATACTCTTAGGTACCAATAGAGTCTTAGGGCTCAGATTTTAAGAGGTCTACCTTCCCATCCCATCCATTCTCCCTCCAACCTCAAGTTGTTGCTCATAGTGGAAATTACATTCCCTGGTCTCAGGGTGTAGAACATATTTTTGGAAGAACTGTTTCTTAATCTTATCAGCTATTAGTTTGAGACTCAAGCATACCTGACTTAAGGTTAGTATGGCAAAATATGGTATTTCAGATTTGGATTATCATTTACTTTGGGTTTATCTGCTATTTTATGTTGTTTTGTTGCTACCTTTGTCAATTTCATGGATAAATTAGAGTTAGCTGGACTTAAGCATTGGTTAAGTCAGTTCAGTTCATTAAAATCTATTAGTCCTCTGCTGATCCCTTTAAAATCTGCTGTATATTTTTTCTTATCTATAAAATGAGAATTATAATATTTAACCTCACAGGGATTTTTCTATGAATTACGTTTAATAAGATAATTGTAATCCATTCCTACTGGCTTTTGGGGTGGCTGTCATTAAATTGAATTTTGGTATATCCTAGACCAACATAATTTAAAAAGTAATTCTAATCGTAGAAAAACATGTTACAGGATATGCTATATATTTAATATAAATTACTTTTGTGTATTTATGTAAAAGAAAATGTCATATAAAGGCAAGTTATCTGAAATCTAATTTCATATCTACAATTTCTACTGAACATTTTTATTTTTGTATACCTTTAGAATGTCCATGAACAAATGTCCTCTATAGGTCTCCCTCCCAGTTTCCCTGGAGCCACTATTCTCTCCATTACTCACCCTTAGAATTGTGGAACCATCTGATTCAACCTGGTCCTTCATACTCTTTGATTAGAAAATGAACAAACATTGTCTATTTGCCCTTTAACACAATTCATTTGTTCATTCACTTATTTGTATAAAAGCATGTCTCACCCTTGTAGTCTAATGTCTCACTATAGCCATCCATTCTCACTCTCACTCATAGCCTTCCTGACTCACTCTGTTCAATGCAAATTAAGTGTCACCAACAGACTAGTCTTCCTTAAACATTGTTTTTCTTACATCAGCCCTAAGTTGATGAACTTAACAGTGGTTTCTTCTCATCTATGAAATCAAGTTTCAATTCTTCTGACTAACTTTCAAGGCCCTTTCTATCCTGTTGGACTTGAACATGTGTGCAACTTTTCCTTTATCATTCTAACTGGATTGTTATCTTGTCCCTGCAAAGATCATCTAATTTTCACTGTTTGGAATGACTACTGCTTTCTTTCTACCTGTTCAAATCCTCTTTCGTGAACATTAGTGGATGAATTCATTAGCAAAAATATTCAATAATGACTGCTAGATTTGTATTGAACAGCATTTCAGTGAGAAATTTAACTTAAATTACAACCACCCTTTTATTAGTAGGACTTTAATGAGTGTTGCAGTTATTTCACTTTACCTAGGAAACAGTTCTAGCTTCATTGAAATGCTCTCCTTGGAAGTCTGTGCCGTGGCATTGTAGGGTAGTCAAATCTTTTTCGTATCTCAGTAAGCAAACCTCTTAGTTAAGTATCACAATGAGCTCATCTTATGTTAAATTCCATTCTTTAAAAGCATTCATAGAGAAGGTTTGCTCTACGTTCCTCAAATAAGATGGAACTTTCAAGAATTGAATTTCATTTTTAATATGCTGGGGGATGTACTGTTTAAGGACCCCTTTATCATCATCACCAGCAGCAGCAGCTATTTAGTGAGTACCTGCCATACGCCAGATAACTTATAGGTCTTTTATGCTTGTTATATAATCCTCACAACAAGATAAGTAATTTGTCCAGCGTCTTATATCTAGTTAAGTGGTAAGTCAGGACTGAAACCCAGATCTGCTTGATTCTAAAGCATGCGATTTTCCCCCCTCAAAATATACAGCTACCAATTTATCTGTTTTATTAGTTACAAGTATATATACATTATTTAAAGTAAGGAATATCTGTATTGATATTGTGATTAGGATATCTTTTAATACTTATTAGCATCTCTCAAGCTATAATAGTAGCATTTTTCAGAATATATTTCATGGTGACACTAGTTCTGTGAGATGTTAATAAGTATAACTTGAAAAGTGAGTTCTGTGATCAATTAAATTTGGTAAACATTAGGTTAAACAGATTTGTTTACTACAGGATTTCTTTTTTTTTTTTATTTCAGCATATTGTGGGGGTACAAATGTTTAGGTTATGTATATTGCCCTTGCCCCCGCCCCCACCCCCAAGTCAGAGCTTCAAGCACGTCCATCCCCCAGACAGTGCGCATTGCACTCATTATGTATGTATATATCCATTTCCTCCCCCCGACATCTGCCCGACACTCGATAAATGTTATTCCTGTATGTGCACTTAGTGAAACCAATTTGATGGTGAGTACATGTGCTTATTTTTCCATTCTTGGGATACTTCACTTAGTAGAATGGGTTCCAGCTCTATCCAGGAAAATACAAAAGGTGCTAGATCACCATTGTTTCTTATAGCTGATTAGTACTCCATGGTATACATATACCACATTTTATTAATCCACTCATGTATTGATGGGCACTTGGGTTGTTTCTACATCTTTGCAATTGTGAATGGTGCTGCTATAAACATTCGAGTGCAGATGTCTTTTTTATAGAATGTCTTTTGTTCTTTTGGGTAGATGCCCAGTAATGAATACTACAGGATTTCTTAAAGCCTTTCTCAGGCTAACATATATCATGAGGCTTTCCTTCTGTTACTTTTATTAGCTAGGTCTTGGAATTCCTGACCTTCCTTCAGACCTCACAGACCACATTTTGAGAACCCCTGACCTAGGGCTTATATCAGAGTCTACTTGCATCACAGTCTACTTTCAAACAATAATATACCACTGTACATATAGGATAAGAACCTTATATCAGCATATTTGAATTACCACTCCTCTTTCTTACGTGGTTTTTGTCATGTGTTTTACTTTGTTATAAAAACCCTGTAATATATTGTTATTATTTTTGCTTTACCCAGTTATTTTTTTAAAAGAGATTAAAAATGAGCAAATGATATCTTTTATACGTTCCCATATAAATTTACATTTCCAGCATTCTTCTTGGTTTGAATCCAGGTTTTCTTCTGGTATTATTTTGCTTCTGCCTGAAGAAGTTCCTTTAGTGTTTCTTGTAGGGAAGACCTACAAAGAAAACAGACGCTGTGGCCACGGTCTCTCTCAGCTTCCCTTCTCTTTGCTTTCCCTTCACCTCTATGCTTACTTCTAACAATGTCTATTTTTAACTTCTTACACCCTTATCTCAGAAGAAGGGCTGACTCTTGCCCAAGACTAATTCATATGTGCCCTGGATACCATTCCACTGCAACTCCAATTATTTTAACTTTTCTCATGTCTCCCAGGTCTTCCTCTCTTCCATGTTTTCCCTTTACCTTACAAATGTGCTCAAGTCTTTCATCCCGAATCACCTTTCCCATACTGTTCTGCCTTCTCAAGCTTCTATTTCTCTCTTCTACTCTTTACAATTAAACATTCCCAAGGGTAGTCTATACTTTTCCAGCTCATTGCAATATTTTTCTTCCCTCTCCCTCTATATAACTTTTTTTTTACTAAGCTCTCTAGTGACGTCCTAATTACTTTATCTAGTTACTTATTTTTGGTCTTCTATTCAATTGTTTGATACTATTTAATATACACTTATTGCAGCTCTACCAATTCTCATCCCATTCTCTGAAAATTCTTTATTTTCTTTTCGGGTTTCTCCTTTCCACCTGCCTCTTAAGTGTTTGTATTCTTCAAGATTCTGTTCTTGATCATCTTCTATTCTCTGTGTTCACCTTCTTCATGGGTGATATTGTCCAGTCCAGATGTTTTTGGTGTAGTCCCAAGATCAGCAGTATCACCTGGTATCTTGTTAGAAATGCAAATTCTCAAGTCTTAACCAGAAGTTTTAAGGTGGAACCCATCAACTGATTATGATATGTGCAAAAGTTTGAGAACCACTTGTCTTTGTCATATGGCTTCAACTCTTTATCTCTAGTCTTGACACATCATTTCATATGTTCATTTCTAGATCCATACATTAAATTGGATATTTCTACGTGGATTTCCCAAAGTTCCTAACTGAACTCATTATCTTTCCCCTGCAACCTGCTCTTCTTTCTGTCTTTCCAGTGTCAGTGAGTGGTATTACCATCTACCCGGTGTCCCAAACAAGACATCCCCAAATCACATACTGCGTCTCCCTTATATTCTCTACTTTTATCTGCTCTTGAAATAGCTTCTGAATTAGAGATCCATGGGTTAGAAGAAGGATGAGAGCAGAGTTAGTGTAGTCAGGAAGGATTCAAGAGAGACCATTTATTTGGTGATTAGGAAGTCATTTGAGAGTTCAGTTTTGTTGAGTAGCAGGCTAAATAAATGAAGGTATAGTCTTACAACAGCATATTATCAACAATAAAAATGGTTGAATTACATCTCCCAAAAGAGCAAGGATGAATCAATCTCAGGAACTTAATATATGATATATCGTTCCATTTATATAAAGTTCAAAAGCATGTAAAACTAAATGCTTTATTGTTTAAGAATACACATATATGTGGTAATAACCTAGAGAAAAGCAAAAGAATTGAAAACACAATTAAGGATAGTTACTTTGATGGG
>CM052440.1:13540001-13571859 GCA_028533085.1 Varecia variegata | reverse complement strand
ATCTAGTTGTAAAAACATCTACTTTAACTTTGGCAGTTGATTAATATGGTTACCTTAAGGTAGGAAGTTGAAGCAGATGAATTTTTGAAATTCCTTTTTAAAAGCCCTGTGATAGCATTTTTGTGATGCACTAGTGTGACTTTGTTATTGGAGCTTAGGTTGTAGGGTCGTAAACTTGAGATACTTTTCTAAATCCATATTTATGATTAATTCTTTAGATAGGTATGCTTGGGCCGCAGGCCAGTAATGCACAGAAGCTGAAATGACTGTATGCTTTTTTGGAAGCACAGCGTGCTGGATCCCTGTATAACAAGGCATTGGGAAAGGGAGCTCTTCTCAGTCTTGTCAAGCGTGATGAAGATGAAGGTAGAACCAGAGAAGCTGAGCCATCGTTTCTCAGATGTTCGCTTACGATGTTGCTGCCTATGCTCTGAATCCTGCTGAGATTGCAGACATGATTAGAGGAATTTTCACATCATCTACAAAAAAATCTTATAACATAGCTATGTGAAAGCACTTAATTGAAAAACATAAAAACCATTACTCAGGAAATTTGCCAGAATAAAATCTTAGTTGACTGTGACCCCAGAATATTCCCCCCCAAAATACTGACCTGAATGATTCTATAATTTAAAATTTTTAGCTATTTTAAAAAATAAATATTAACACCATATTACTTTTAATTTTAAAGGTAAATGTCTATATTAGTTCAGCATAACAAAGGTAATCTAAATTGTTATTTTTATACTATATAAGGAAATGTATTGAAGCAAAAAACATCCAAAGATTTTTGGATTTATTAAAAGAGAAGCATAAAGAGTATCAAAGTATAATGAGATGGTCACACAGTCTCTGAAATAAAAAGACAAAGTTGAATTTTTACTCACTATGCTTGCACCAGGCACAAGCAGAGCAATCTATTGATCTTTTGTAGGGCTTTAAGGAAGCATGACTTCAGGAATTGGCAGACGTTCAAAAGCATAAGTGGATTGATATCATCTGTAGAAGTATGGTTACCTGGGTGTTGCTGCTGTTGTTTGGTTGGCCCTCAGCGGTGTGTTTATTGGAATGGATTAGTTCCTAATTGGCTCCTTCAGAAACAAGGACTGTCATTAATTGGCTAGCTTCTAAAGCTTGTTCATTGAGGCACTTTTATTGATTGAATGAATTTAAAATCATTCTGGTGGCTACTTGTTACCATGGCTAAAGAACAATCAATTTTTTGCAAAGGAAAATGGGAACTTTGTATTCCCAACCTTTGTACTTCACACAGGTAAAGCTGCAGAAGAAATCATAAAAATTGTCCAGACCCTCACCTCTGCTGTTGATTCTTCTTGAAGATGAGGTTTCATCTGTAGAGAACTGATTTTCAGTTTGTGTCAATCAGCATAATTTTATTTTATTTATTTTATTTTATTTTATTTGGTCTTTGAAACATTTGTTGAAACATCTGCTAGAACAGTAGCTGTGCAAAAAAGCATTTGAGACTCTGGACAATAAACATTAAATGACTGTGAGACAAACAAGAATAATTAGAAATATTTTAAGAAGGGATTAGAAGGCACTTCGCTACCAAGACATAAGATTTTTCAGGCCTGACCAAGAAAACAAGTCTCAATGATTCCCTAGGTGGCTAGGCTGTCCTTTTTTCTTTTTTAAATCTCATATATAGATTGTTTCATTTCACCTGTAGTGTTAATTCAGGTATAGCATGAAGTGTTAGCAATGGTTTTGGTTGGCCAAAAGAAAGTCCAAACCCATTCTATTGCCTATCATTATCACTATTATCTAATAACTATAATGATTTGGGTTAATGAAATTAATTGTGCCCCTCGGGCTTAGACTGTAATCTCCTACATCAACCAAAGTGAGGGGCAAATTTTCCTTGACAATCTCGAGTTGTTCAACTCCTGTAGATGGGATTGATAATTTTAGGAATGTGTTCTACCTGTTGGTGTTTTCCCGGAAAGGATAGAGTCCTTTCTGGGACCATCAAGGGTGCTGGGGAGTCACATCCTTGGATTGGCTTAATAGCTCCACAGAACAATTAGCCTTGTTCTTGGGTTGGCATTAAAGAACCTAATTTCTACATAGGCAGAAAGAGCCAGGGGTTACACAAGAGATATAATCAATAAAGATGGGAGTGCAAAGGAGAGTGTGACATACAGAAAAATTTTGTTCGAAGGTCTTGGGTGGAAGCTGGGTAAAGTTATCTTTTTGTTCTGAGAATCTCTGGTTAATAGTTAATTGCCTTGGATCATCTGCTTCTGAAGGTACTCTGCAGAACCTCTGTTTAGGTTCTCTAATGAGTGTCACTCTCCAGCTCTGCTAAGGTAGCTTCCATTTTTTCAGAGGATTGTAGAGGATGTAGCTAGTTCAGGCTCATCCAGGAATTATGTTTTATTCAGTAGCCTCAGCACGCAGCCCCTGCCTGGCACAGTAACTATTTGTAAAATGAATATTCAGTTCTGTATTACTCTTAGATTATTTTAGGCATTTCAGTGATGTTTCTTCATTTAGATTCTGATATCTTGTTGAAAGCAATAGCTGTTTCTTACTCTTTGAACGTTCCAGAAATCTTACCACAGTATTTTCTGTGTTCATATAAATAAATATTTATTAAATTAGATGCAAGATATGTTGAGTATACTTTATATGGGTAATAGGATAAACACTTGACAAGGTTCCTTATCTAAAAGAGATAAGAGATCAGTTGGGGAAATGAAACATACACATAAAACAATTTGAAGAAACATTTTTAAAAAGTAGAACTACATGCTCAACAAGTACAAATAAAATATGCTATAAATGACTGCAGTCATGCAATGCTTAACAACAGGGATATGTTCTAAGAAACATTAGCCAATTTCATCATTGTGTGAACAGCATAGAGTGTACTTACACAAACCTAGAGGGTATAGCCTAACTACACACCTAGGCTATATGGCATAACCCATTGCTCCGAGGCTACAAACCTGTATAGCATGTTACTGTACTGAATACTGTAGGCAATAGAGACACAATGGTAAGTATTTGTGTATCTAAACATCAAAAAGATACAGTAAAAATACAGTATTATAGGCCGGGCGCGGTGGCTCACGCCTGTAATCCTAGCACTCTGGGAGGCCGAGGCGGGTGGATCGTTTGAGCTCAGGAGTTCGAGACCAGCCTGAGCAAGAGCGAGACCCTGTCTCTACTAAAAATAGAAAGAAATTATCTGGCCAACTAAAATATATATAGAAAAAATTAGCCGGGCATGGTGGTGCATGCCTGTAGTCCCAGCTACTCGGGAGGCTGAGGCAGTAGGATTGCTTAAGCCCAGGTGTTTGAGGTTGCTGTGAGCTAGGCTGACACCACGGCACTCACTATAGCCCGGGCAACAGAGTGAGACTCTGTCTCCAAAAAAATAAAAAAATAAAAAAAAATACAGTATTATAATCTTATGGAACCACCATCGTATATGTGGTCCATTGTTGACCAAAACGTCATTATTTGGAGCATCACTATACTTAAATGTTATAAGGTTGACAATTTTAACATCTTATCCACTTAAATAGGATGCTAAACTTTATTGGAAGTAAATCAAGTTTCACAATGAAGTGCTATACAGCAGGAATAATGAATGATCTACACCTTTACACAATATATTTACAACAATGTTGTGAATCTTACAAACATAAGCAAAAGAAGCCAGACACAAAAAGAGTACATATTGTATGATTACATTTACAATAAGTACAGAAACAGGCATAAAAAGTTGAACAAAAGGTAAATGAAGTTTGATAACTAACTTCTGCCAAGGTAAGAACTGAGACGAAGTAGGGGAGAATAGCTGTGCCTTATAATTTGAAAACTGGCTGGTGGGTGATTAGGTTCAATCTTTTTTTCCCTCATTTGACAAGCCATTGTTCTTAAATACTTTATTTAGAAGGACAATATGAACTAATATTTATGAAGTGTTTATTACCTGTCGGACAATATGTATTTTATTTATATTATCTCATTAATCCTTTCAGCAGTATATTGTCTTCCCTACTTTCCAAGTGACAAATCTAAGAAACTAAAATCTTAAAAAACTTGTCCAAAGTAATACACATTCAGCCCTCTGTATCCATGGGTTCCACATCCATGCATTCAACCAACTGTGGATCAAAATATTTGGAAAAAAAAATTTTACAAAGTGTCAAAAAGCAAAACTTGAATTTAATGCCAAGTACTACATTAAATCCATGTGAATGAAGTGATGTGTTGGCATTGTATTATAAATAATCTAAGGATGATTTAAAGTAACAGGAGGATATGCGTGGGTTACATGGAAATACTGTGCCATTTTGTTATATATAAGGGACTGGAGTATCTGCAGGTTTTGTTATCCATGGATTTTGGTATCCAAGGGAGGTCCTGCAATCAATCCCTCATGGATTGTGAGGGATAAGTAGTTAAGTAGTAAGTAAGATTTGAACTTAGACTTGTAGTACTCCATAAGCCTGTGTTCTACCTCCCCCTCACAGGATAAGTAAGAGGGTTGAGAACAACTTGGTTAATTCCATTATTAATTGAGGGTGACAGGAATAATTCCTATATTCTAGGGTAGCAGTCAACAAACTTTTTCTGCAAAGGACCAGATAGTAAACATTTTAGACCTTGCAGGCCATATGGTCTCTGTCACAAGTAGTCAACTCTGCTATAATAGTGCAAAAGTAGCCATAGACAATATGTAAATAAATGAGCATGGCTGTATCCCAACAAAACTTTATTTATGGACACTGAAATTTGAATTTCATATAATGTTCATGTGTCACAAAATAATATTCTTTCTCTGACTTTTTTTTGGTGTTAAAAAAACTAAAACCATCTTAGCTTGTGGGCCACACAGGGCCATATTTGACCTCAGGCTATCATTTGGTGACCCCAGGCTGTAGCCTGTTGCTGGGAAGGCTGCACACTGGTACTCAATATACAGAGATGAAATCTCCAACCTACAAAGACAATTAAAAAGATCAACATTAAGATATAGTTTATATACAGTAAAATATACCCATGTAAAGAGCGGAGATTGATGAGTTTTGACATATGTGTATACCCATATAACAACTACCATAATCAACATATAGAACATTACCTTCACCTCCAAAAGGTTCCCTCCTTTGTAGTCAGTTATCCTCCATTCCTGGCTCCAGGAAACCACTGATATGTACTCTGTTACTATAAACTACATTTCGCTTTTATAGAACTTCATATAAATGAATCTAAGTGTATATTCTTTGGTGTCTCCTTCTTTTACTCAACATAGTGTTTTTTAAACTTATCTGTATTGTTATGGGTATTAGTAGTTTGCTTCTTTGCTATTGCTGAGTAGTATTCCATTGTGTGAATAAATCACAACTGGTTTATGCATTCACCTGTTAATGAACATTTGGTTTGTTTCCACTTTGGGCCTATCATACATGAAGCTGCTAAGAACATTCATGTTCAAGTCTTAGTGCAGGTATATGTTTTCATTTCTCTTGGGTAAATACCCAAGAGTAAAATTTCTGGGTCTTGTGAAAAGTGCATGTGTAACCTTATAAGAAACTACCAAGATGTTTTACAGAGTGATTATACCATTCTGTACTCTCACTAGTATGAGAGTTCCAATTGTTCCTCATCCTCACCGCCACTTAGTATTGTCAGTCTTTCTACCTTTCTAGCCATTCTAGTGGCTGTAAAGGTAGTATTATGGCAATTATAATTTGCATTTATCTGATAACTAATGATATTGACTATCTTTTTGTGGGTTTATTGACCATTTATTTTTTATTTTTTCTTTTTTTTTTTTTGAGACAGGGACTTTCTCTGTCACCTGGGCTAGCGTGCAGTGGTGTCTTCATAGCCTACTACAACCTCAAATTCCTGGGCTCTAACAGTCTCCTCTTGCCTCAGCCTCCCAAGTAGTTGGAAGTACAGGCATGTGCCACCATGCCTGGCTAATTTTTCTATTTTTTGTAGAGAAGGGGTGTCACTGTTGCTCAAGCTGGTCTTGAACTCCTGTCCTCAAGTGATCCTCCCACCTCGGCCTCCCAAATTGCTAGGATTACAGGCCTGAGCCTGGCCTTGGTTTGTTTTCTTATGTTCATTTTTTTAAAAAATTGAGTTAACTTATTTTTGAGTTGTAAGGGTTCTTTATATATCCTGGATACCAGTTATTTGTCAGATACATGTACTGAAAATATTTCCTCCCAGTCTGCGAATTGCATTTTCATTTTCTTTTTAAAATAAATTTATTGTATATATTTGAGGTTTACAACATGATATGGAATGCATATAGATAGTAAAATGCTACCATAGTGAAGCAGATTAACTTATCTATCATCTTGCATAATTACTTTTGTGTCTATGACAAAAGCAGCTAAAATCTTATTTAATAAAAATCTCTAATATAATACAATTTTATTAACTTTAGTCTTCATGTTGCACATCAGATCTCAAAAGTTTGCCCTCTCATTTTGTTGACCATGTATTTTAAGAGAAGTTTTAATTTTAATGAAGTTCAGTTTATAAATTTTTTTAAATTAGTGCTTTTTGTGTCCTAAGAAAACATTGCCTATCTATTATATTTTCCTTTAGATATTTTCTAGTTTTAGCTTTTATTTGGGTCTCTGACCATTTTGAGTGAATTTTTGTGTATATTATGAGATAAGGCTTGAAGTTCACATTTTTCAATGTGAACATATAGTTGTTCCAGCACTATTTATTGAGAAGACCATCCTTTCGTCCCTTGAATTACCTTAGCGTTTTTGTCAAAAATCAATTTACTATATATATGTGGGTCTATTTCTAGACTCTCTTCTGTTCTACTGATTTATGTCTATTCTTAAGCAACTGTTGTTTTCTTTAGAGCCTTAACATGTTCTTAATTTTAGTTTCAAAAAGAAATCATTTACCATTTTTTAAATTGCAAACTCTCTTTATATAGGTCTCAGTTCACATATGTGAATATTTATATGTTTGCAGGTATAGATATACTGAATAACCCAATCTAATATAGATGGTTTTGCCATTGTGATTCCTGCCAAATCAACATCTTTTAAGTCTCAACTCTCAACATAGAGTTCTGGCATTTCAACAGCAGCAGTAATTATATCTACAAATCCTTATGTGATACTATATCTCAAACCTTCTGGAAGTCCAAGTTGATTATGTCTGGGCTTTCACACTTGTCACTTCTCATAGCTGCTTTTTCCAAGATGTTAATTAGATTAATTAAGCATGATTTTTCCTTTTGTACATCAAGCTCTGTTCTCTGCTTTTCTCCATTGTCTATCTCTAACCAATGACTTTTGACCCTTCCATATCAAGACAAGATCCATTTTCTAGGTTTCAAATTTCTCATTTATTTCTTTGCCCCTTCCCTTTTCTCCTTCCAATAAAATGAGTTGTCTTCTTGTCAGGGGTTTTATGGATTTGTTTTTACCTTTTTTATGTCAAAGAAGTCCAGAGCTGTACTTCTGACATTTTCCTTTTACCTGTAATTAAAATGTTTCTCAGGTAGTTCGATTTTCTAGAGATATTTATTATTCAGTTTCAAAATTATCCTTCTAAATATTTTTACTGAGAACCATATGTCCCCTACTTAAGTGAAGAAATAGGTCTCTATACTAAGCTTAGGCAAGGGAGGGTGTTTAGGTCGTTGTTTCATAGAAACATTTTTATTCTTTTTTTTTTTTTTTTTTTTAGAATTTTTTTTTAGCTTTTTGAGTTTTGTTTCTCCCTTCCAAGTACTAACCAGGCCTGACCCTGCTTAGCTTCCGAGATCAGACAAGATCAGGTGTATTCAGAGTGGTATGGCCACAGACAGAGTTTTGTTTCTTATCATAAGACAACCTGTATTCATCACTGTCAGAATTGCCCATAATCCCCACAACTCAGAGACCACCGCCACAAATATTTTAGTGTGTAATGCTGTTAAAAATATATATTTTTCTAAATGTTAGTTTTCAAATGTGAGTAGTACCTTGGAAAGATACTCAATAAATACTTTTAAATAAATGAATATGAGTTTTTCCAGTGGAGTGTTTTGCTAGGTAACCTGCAGGAAGGCCTCCTACTTGAAGGGGCATAGTATTAGAATCAGGGCCATTGTGGGCTAGGGCAGAGGGTAAAGAGGGAGCACGTAGGCTGTTCAGGGCCTGGCCCCTGCTATTGCAACTTTCCCTGATGGTCTATTGATGTTAAGAGCATTAAGGTAATAATCAATGAATCTTAATTTCTTATAGCTGCTTATATATGCTTTATTCCTGTTTTTATTTCTTTTTCCTTCCTCTTGTTAGAAACTAAGAAACAACTTAGTTTGAATGTCTGCTTGACTTTTAGGTTGCCATTTCCTAATAACAAGTAACATTAGCAATCACTGGTTCTTTATATTATTCTATCAGAACAACATGATCAGATGAGGGAGTTATCACTGGTAGGCTTAACCAGACAAGAGTTAATAAACACCCAGCCAAGAAGAATTATATTTTAAAATTTTTTTAATTTTATATGAAATATTGACTACATAACAATGACATGTATAAGGTAAAATAATAATAATACAGTGAATACCAGTACACTCACCATGAAGCTCAAAAAATAAAACACTACCAGTGCTCTAGTACCTATACCTTCTAAAGCCATACTTTTGATCCTGAATTATATGGCCCTTGTGTCTATGCTTTTCCTTATAATTTTGCTGCATGTATTTGGATACCCACATAATGTTTTATTTTGACATGTTTTTGAAATTTAAAAACTGTCAGTGGAATGTACATGCTTGAAGATCTGACTCGGGGTGTTGGGGGTGGGGGAGGGGACGGGTATATACCTACATGATGAGTGCGATGTGCACTGTCGGGGGAATGGACACCCTTGAGGCTCAGTCTCGGGGGGTTGGGAGGGGCATGGGCAATATACTTAACCAGAACGGTTGTACCCCCATAATAAGCTATAATAAATAAAATAATAAAAAAATAAATAAATAAAAAAAATGGAATCATACTGAATATATGCTTAAGCGACTCTTGCTCAGCATTGTATTTGAGATTCATTCATATTTGTAACTGTTATTCATTTACTATATTTTAATTGAATTGCCATTCAACTATTTTACTATTATGTGTATTCTATTGTATGAATATCCCATAATTTATTCATCTATTCTTCTTTTAATGGACCCTTAGGTTGTTTCTATCATTTTCCTATTAAAAATCAAGGCTTTGAATATTATTGTCTAGGTCTCCTGAAACACATTATAAGAGTTAATTTTGGACAGAACGTCTTCATCATTTTTGTGTCATGGACTCCTTGGGAATTTTTTTCAATATTATGGGATTCTTCTCAAAATAAGGTTTTTAAATTCATGCAATAAATAAAATACATAGGATTATAAAGGAAACCAATTCTCTCTCTTTCTTTCTCTGTATATAATACAAAATACGTATGTACATATTTTTAGAAGCCCTGATTTTTTTTATTAGATCCAACAGACATAAAATTACATTTCAATAAATATAATTAGAGCAAACATAGGGGAAAAGAATATAAAAACTGTACAAGTTGTTCATTGAAAGTTCTTGTATAAATAATTAATATAGATGAGTGCTATTATACTTATGACTTTTTGTCTTTCCACATTGGAACTAAATAAAAAGTCAAGAGCAAAATAGCAAGTCCTTACATTAAATGCCTATGTGTATACTTTGAACAAGTGCCAAGTATATAAATATTTAAAATGTTAAATGTGACAAATGACCTTCTTATGTGTTAATTTATTTACTCTCCGATAACACTATTCACAGGGATAATGTATATGTAAACTATTTCTTGGTTTTGTTTTAATGATGCTCATACCAATCTCATAGAAGTGTGTTGATGGGAATGGAGGAAGATATTTGAAAGTATTTTTAGACCTTGGCAGAGAAGGAGGAGGGAAGCGGGTGTGGAGGGAAGGGAGCTGCCACTGGCTTTCAGGTTTGCTACAGCAGATGTGGTCCAGAGAGTCAGGATGCCTGTTATTACTCAAAAGTTAGGAAATTTAAAAAACTACTACAACATTACAGCTGTTCCCAGACCTTGAGGTTGGTAACTGGTTGAGGAACATGAAATCTGGTCAGCCCTTGCAAAAACTGGTGCCTGCCAAAGACTCCAGAGCACTGTACTCTTATAGGAGAAAGAAGAAAAAAAAAGCTGCTACTTCATTTACACCTCCAAAGTCTTGCATGAGTGCAACATGGTGGAACTTAAACTCTATCTGGAACATTTCTGGTAAGGGAGTCTGAAAAGCATATTTCTTAGGCTTCTTACCCCTTGCAAGACAGGGAAAACCATAGAGGGGGTGGGAATGGGTGCTGAGTGTCTGTAGTCAGTATCTAGCACAATCCTCATTTTTCAGAGTTTATTTGTACCTTCCCTTTTTATCTTAAGATTGCCCAACATTTGTCTGTCTGTCTTGCCTTTTCAGTGGACCAACTTTGACTATCTTTACTATCATGTTTGTTTTCTATTAATGTTTGCACATTTATTATTTTTTCATTCTACTTTGGATTTATAATTGTTCTTTTTCTAACTTCTAGGTATAGATACATAGCTCGATTATTTTTAGTCTCTCTTCTTATTTCTAACATAAGCATTTAAGTGTTGCATTGCCAGCATTCTACAAGTTTGATACATAACATTTAATTATTGGTCAGTTCTAAATATTTTATAATTTGCATTATGATTTCTCTTTGACTCATGATTTATTTAGAAGCATACTTTTTTAGACATATGAAGTTTTTTGTCATTGATATCTACCTGCACTGCAATTAGAGAATGTGGCCTTTATGATATTAATCCTTTGTGGTTTTATTGAGAATATTCTTATGTCCTAATATGTGGACAGTTTTTATAAATATTACCTATGTGTTAGAAAAAAAGTATATTTTCCAAATGTTGGCTATAGTATTCTGTCTACATCCATTAGATCAAGTTTGTTAATTATGTATTTTAAATCATCTATGTTTTTTTCAGATTTTATCCAGTTGATCTATTAATTTTACAGAGAAGTGGGTTAACATCTCCCACTAAGATGGTCATTTTCTCTTTAAATGTTTCATATCCCCTATTATCTCTTATCTCCTCCTGGATCTCCAAAATAGATGTGTTTGAGACTTACTTATGCTGTCCTCCATGTTTATGGCATATGTTTTCATATTTCTCAACTCTTTATATCTTTGTGCTACTTTTCATTCCTCTAGATTCATCTTTTAGTTCATCAGTTATGTCTTTATGTCTAATATGCTATTAATCTCATCTATTGAATTTTTAATTTCAATAGTTAAAATTTTTATTTCTAGAAGTTCTACTTGTTTTTTCTAACTTATTTGTTCATTTCTTCCTTCTTTTATTTCTTTAAAAATATTATACAGACTTATGTTATATTCTGTGCCAGAATTTTCCAGTATCTGAAATCCTTTGGGTTCTGATTCTGCTATTACTTTTACTATTAGTGTATTGTTTCATTTCATGGATTATGACTGTTGATACTAAAATCATGGTTTTTTTGGAACATTGATGCTTTTTATTTTTTAATTAATTTATTTTTAAATTGACAAACAGTACAATTACAGTAAATTATACTATTATAATTTATGGTACCCAACATGATGTTTTGATATATGTATTCACTGTGGAATGGCTAAATCAAGCTAATTAACATATCCATTCTTCACATACCATTTTTTTGTGATGAGAACATTTAAAATCTATTCTCTTAGTAATTTTCAAGTATGGTCATGTGCTGCATAACAGCAATTTGGTCAAGAACAGACCACATATATGACTGTGGTCCCATAAGATTATAACAGAGCTGAAAAATTTCTATTGCCTAGTGATATCATAGCCATATGGTCATGGCACAGCACATCAGTCCTGTGTTTGTGGTGATGCTGGTGTGAACAAACCTGCTGCATTGCCAGTTGTGTAAAAGTCTAGAACATACAATTATATATAGCACATAATACTTGATAATGATAATAAATATTACTAGTTTATTTACTATACAATATTTTTATCATTATTTTAGAGTGTATTCCTTCTACTTATAAAAAAAAGTTCACTGTAAAACAGCCTCAAGCAGGTCCTCCAGGAGGTATTCCAGAAGAAGGCATTGTTACACATGGAGATGACAGCTCCATGTGTTACTGCCCCTGAAGCTTCCAGTGGGACAAGATGTGGAGGTGGAAGACAGTGATATTGATGATCCTGACCCTGTGTAGGCCTAGGCTAATTTGTGTTTGTGTCTTAGTGTTTTTTTTTTGTTGTTGTTGTTTTTTAATAATCACTCCTAGGAAGGAATGTGTCTTATTTTTTAACACAAAAAGTTTAAAAAGTTAAAAAGTTTAAGAAGAAAAAAGCTTATAGAATAAAGATATAAAGAAAATATTTTTGTACAGCTATACAAAATATGGGTTTCTATTTTAAGCTAAGTGTTATTACAAGAGTCAGAAAGTTTAACAAATTAAAAAGTTTATAATGTAAAAAAGTTACAGTAATCTAAAGTTAATTTATTGAAGAAAGAAAACATTTTTTAGTAAATTTAATGTAGCCTAAATGTACTGTGTTTATAAAGTATACAGAAGTGTACACTAATGTCCTAGCCCTTCACACTCACTCCTCACTGACTCACGCAGAATAACTTCTAGTCCTGCAAGATCCATTCATGGATTTTATACTATATTTTTACTGTACCTTTTCTATGTTTAGATACACAAATACTTACCATTGTATTACAGTTGCCTGGAGTATTCAGTACAGTAACATGCTGTACAGGTTTGTAGCCCAAGAGCAATAGGCTATACCATATAGCCTAAGTATGTGTTAAGCTATCCCATTTAGGTTTGTGTACATACACTCTAGGATGTTTGCACAACAATAGAATTGCTTAATGATGCATTTCTCAAAACATATCCCCTTCATTAAGCAAAGCATGACTGTATATGGGAGGATATATGTAGGTTATATGCCACTACTAAACCATTTTCTATAAAGGACTTCAGTATCCTTGAATTTTGGTATCCTGGGAGAGTACTGACACCAATACCCAGTGGATACTGAGGGGCGGCTCTATGCAGTTTGAGGTTCTTCAGACCACACAGGTAGTTTGATACTGGCCTCAAATCCAAATAAGGATCACCTTGTGGTTAAGACTTTTCAGGGGAGATTTTTCTCCCACCGTGTAGTACCAACAAGGACAAGTTTTCCTTCCTGCCTCTGCTGGAAGACAGGTTTATTTCTTATTCAGAAGGTGTAGCTCTTTAGTTTATGTGAAAATCTTCTATTAGACTCCCCACCTGGGACAGGCCTTGCCTTTGTCTCCTATGTACCATGCCCTGAGCTGCTGTCCAAACCAGCAGAGGATGCCCTGGTGTCCCCTGGAAAGGCAGAGGGCACAAAGAGCCCAGTGTAGTCTGTGCCAGCGAAGCAGCCCACTCAAGATCTTCAGGGCCAAAGCTAGCCTTGGCCAGAGGCTTACCCCCTGCATGCCTGGTTCCCTTTGTTTTGGGCCTCTGAGGATTCCTTACTTTCACGCCAGCTCAGTGATGCATTTAGAAAGATAGTTTTTATATTTTACTGGAGCATTTCGTTTTCAGTGGCTGGGTTGTTTAGGGTATTTTGTTTACAATGCTGCTAAAAATGGAAGTTTCAAGTGGGTCATTTTGTTGTGTTTTTGTTTTGGGGGTTGGATTATTTTATTTTTTATTGTTGTTGTTTTGTTATGTATATACAGGTAGAAACACTTTCTTCTCCTTTTATGGCTGTTCCCATCACTGCCCAGCAAGACTAATGTGATAGGGGGAAGAAGCGTAGACCTGGGTTTGACTCTACCCTTCGCTAGTTGTGTAACTGGGCAAGTCACTTAACCTTTCAGCATCGAAATTTTCTCTTCTGAAAATAGAGATAATAATACCCACCATAGTACTCAGGAAGGAAAAGGTAACCAAACATTAGCTGTCTTTTCAGCAGCACCACTTACTTCCCACCTTCCCCCACCTGCCACCTCACAAAAATAGTTTAAGCCAAAGAAAAGATGCTTTTATCTGAATATCAGTAGACTGAATTCCTGTTGACTGATAATCCTAAATTATTCTTAGCAGACATTTAAATATTAGATTTCAATGAGTAGGGTTTCTGGCCTGGAAACTAGATTAGGGAAGCATATTTTTATAGGGGATATATTAATAAATTCAACCTTTGTAAAGTGAGGGGTTAGGAAGAACTGCACTAATTTGCTACTTCTGGGGTTTATTTGTATCATATTTCTAAGCATTCCTCTCCCATAGAAATCATCTTTCTTCACACTATACACAAGGCAGGTATTGGCAGTTAAAGTATTATGGGGACGCTGATTCATGGGAATGTTGATTCTAGCTCAAAGAAGGAGCTGGCCAGGAGAATCAATATCGTCCAAAGCAAATATATATTTTTGTACTTTATATATTTAAATTCCAAGAAATACATCTAGAACATGCATAATTAGCTAGGGCTACAACGTTACCTTTTCAGAAGGCATATTTACCTAGAGAAGTTATGCATGTTTCATGGAGAACAGACGATATAAAAACATAGTCTATCCTTGGTTTGATATTCAGTGTGTTTTTCCCATGAAAAGCATGCATTCCTTAAATGATCATTTAGTTTTAAAACATGTTGTATTAAGAAGCATCTGCTACTTATTGTGATTTTAGTAATTTATTACATACAAAGTTCCAAGGAAACACTGATATCCTTTGTTAACTTCCAAAAAAAAAATTTAATAAATTTAAACCTGCTTGAACTTTAAGTCATTACAATTCCTCTAAAAAGACATCGCATGTTCTATGGCATACTGTATAAATAAATCTAATAAATGGTATAAGAATGTGGGAAGGAGGGGAGGGGAAAACACAAAGGTGAGTAGAGCAACCAGTGCATAGTTTATGACAACAAATTTCTTACCCCGTTAATTTAGAGCTAGAACAGACTGTGAAGACATAAATTCATTCATTTGAAAGAACCAAGGCTCAGAGAGGAGATAAGTCATATAACTGGTTAGTGTTCAAAACCAATGTTCAGACTTCTATTCAATAACTTTTTAAATAGAGTCCATAAATTCTGAGACAGCATAATAATTGATACAACAGTGATAATGACACTAATATTTATTGAGTACCTACTATAAACCAAGCATTTGCTTAGCGTTTTATATATATTATCTCATTTAATTTCTGCAACCAGCTAATGAAATAGGTAACGGCAACCTCATCGTAGAGATATGGAAACTAAGACTTAGAGGTTTTTCCCCTTGTTGACCAGTGGTAGAGCCCCTTCACAGTAAACATTTGTTTCAAGTTTATCATGTATAAGTATTTTGCTAGAAACCAAGGGATCAAATAGGAAGAAGACATGGTTTCCCCCTTCTAGGGATTTACATCTTAGACCCCTATAATCTAACATGTAAGATGTACATGTTAGATGAGTAGCTTTCAAATGTTTTTGAACACAGTACCCAGTAATAAATATGTTCATACTGAAACATATATATGCATATATAAATATATGTAAATTCATAGCTAAAACAAAAGTTTTATGAAATACCCTTACTATGTGCTGTACATGCTACCTTCTATCCTCCTAGTCCGTTCTATTGTTTTAATTTTTTAAAAAACCAGTTGTATTTATATGTGTATTTATACATATGTATTTAAATATATGTATGTGTATGTGTATTTGTAAAACATCAGCTACTGAGAGTCTTCCAGAGCTCCTTTAGCTCTTTCTTCTGTTATTTATCTCCATGTTTTATTTGGATTGGGCAGGTTTCTTATGCTTTGCTTTAGTTTTCTCAAATGTCAAAGAGGGACAATAATCCATACAATATTACAGAGATGTTTTGATAATTAAATCAGTTCATACATGTGAACTTCTTTGAACACTGTATGGCCCCGTAACAGGCCATTTAAGAAACAATGTTATTACTGTATTGTTGTTTAAAATTTGATTTTTGCCCATCATATGGGTATGAAATGGATTTTAATGTGGTTTCAGTTTGCGTTCTCTTTTTATTAGTGAGGTTGAGCATCTTTTCACATATTTATTGGCACTTTAAAAGTTTCCCTCTCTCTCCTACTGGATTATTTTCTTATGAACTGCAGTTCTCTGTATATTCTCTCCAAATATTCTCAATACTAATTTCTTGTTAGTTATAGGCAAAGCAGAGATTTTTTGCAAGCCTGGGGCATTTTTTTTAACTTTATGAACAACAGAAATGTTTAATGTAATTTAATTTATCTAACTTTAATATGTTATACATTTGATTTATGAAATCATTTCCTTAAAGTCATAAAGACTATTCTCTTATATTTTCTTATGAAAGTTTTCAAATATTGCTTTTTACACTTGGCATCTTCACTGGAATTTATTTTTGGGTGAAGGATGCCATTTTCTTTTTTCTAGGAGTGAGTATTTGTCTCTTGAGTAGGGGTTGCACACCTTTTTCCACGAAAAATCAGACAGTAAATATCTTAGGTTTAGTGGACCGTATGCTCTCTGACAACTACATGGCCACTTAACCTCTCTGACTCGATTCTTCAAATGAACATTAGGAATAATAAAAGTAACTACTTCATGAAAATGTTGTAAGGGTTAAATAATCAACTAAATAGGCAATAAGTAAACAAATGGGTAGAGTTGTGTTCCAATAAAACTTTATTTACAAAAACAAGTGGCAGGTTGAATTTGGCTTATGAGCTGTAATTTGCCAACCCCTGCTCTATACAAATCTCTTATTCAGTGTAGATATTATACAAGGAATTAGTAAATGAATTATGTAGAACCTAGGATGGGCTTCCTCCTGCATATACCAAATATTACCAATACCTGAAGGGCCACAAATAGTAATGAGAACAATACCATTAAATCTAATAGCAGACATTTACTGAAAGTTTATTGTGTGCCAGGCACTGAATTATTTAATCTATTATTGAATCCTTACAGCATTCTTACAAGTACCATTATTATCCTTTATGTTCATTGGGAGAAATTAAGACAGAGAGATTAAGTAACCTGCCTATGTTCAGCTAGTAGGTAATAGAGAAGTGTTAATAGGTAGATAGAGAAATGATTTTAACCACTGTGCTGTACTTGCTGATTTGTCTAAAACCAATGAACCTCTCTAATCCCAAATTTTTTTTATTGCTTCGGGGATTTGAAAATTAGAGAATCCTCCTACTCTAGAGAAGTCAGTCAAAGAAACAAAACCATTTATCTGATCCCAAAATTCAAAGCATCACAAAGGTGTTCATATTCCTGATATTCTAGAAAATACACATATCACCTCAGTATTTGAATAGTCCTTTAAAATATTTCAAAAAACAAAATATTTCAACTCTATCTGTATATGTGTATATCTATAGACAAGTCTCAATGCATTTACCTTCTGGCTATTGTTCTTACTATTGTACTGAAATTGTCCTTGACAAACCACAAATGGCTTGGTCAGTTTTTCATCTTTACTTCATTTCATATACTTGCAATAGGAGACTGTTAATTCTTTATTTAAACTTTTATTTCCTTCTTCATATGTCGTCTTCCTTCTTTCCAGTTTTATCACATAGAAAAAAGTTGAAACGTAATAGTGGTTTGGGAACTATAATGTTATTGAAATACAAAAATTATTGTCGTTGTTGGAGGCTAGATGAAAATGAATTGTATGTGAAAAGTTGAAGAAAAATTTTAATGACTGCAAACATACATGCTGTTTTTCCCTGTGAAATGAAAATATTCTTGTTAATTAGATATTTCTTCTTTTCAAGCGTGGTTCTTGACTTAGACACATGCTGTTCCTTTGCAGATAGCAGTGGTTTAATGTTTGTAGCCATGTTTAATGGCTAGGAATGTCCAGGCAACAGGAATAATCTCTGGTGTCTCTTCTAGGTATTTACCTTGCTGTGGATCGCTGACTGGATGGTCCATCACTTCTGGAGGAAAGGAAAGGACCCAGATAGTTTCTCCATCCCCTATCTAACAGCATTGGGTGATCTGCTCGGGACAGCTTTGTTAGCCTTAAGTTTTCATTTTCTTTGGCTTATTGGAGATCGAGATGGAGATGTTGGAGACTAATAAATCCTACGAACTGCTCTCAAGTGACCAAGGAGGACAACACAAGACAACCACTTATGGCTCTTATTTTAAAACTCTTAAATCAGTAGTTTGAATTTTGCAAGGGTAATCTTCAGTTGGCCCTGATTCAATTAAATGGCCTTAACATTTTTTTAAGGAATTTGTGTTAAAACCAGAATGAACATTATTTGTGCTGCTTTTTGTAGAATAAATGATAATTTGACATAAACATAGGTATAATCTCAAGTTCTGAAATTAATTAAATAGGAAAGTATATAGGAGGTTTACAGTGAATAATTTTAAAACCACAAACCGCAGAAATGTACTTTATTATTATTTAAATTGTAATGCAAGATTAGAGGAAACAGAGCCCCAGTTCAGCCTTTCCTGTCTCACAGACACGTTGTACTGCAAGGCGTACTATAAAATGAAAGGTGCCCAACCAAGCTTTTAATAGTTTTAACTATGTCTACCTCTATGCTAGTTGAGGATAAATTCACCAATTGCTTATTCCTAAACTGACCTAAATATGTTCTGCTAACCGTAAGATAAACTCAATTTTACCTCCATCTGAAATTACCCCGTGCCAATGTTAATTTAATTTCAAATCTGCAAGTTCTTGGCAGGCTAACCTTTAAGCACAGAATGATCTTGAGAGAGCTTTAATGAAAGCAATGAGTCATTTTTTGATCATTGGTTTGTTGAAAAAATGTTGATTTTTAAAGAAAACTTAATAGTCAAAAACAGAAGATAACCTGGGCTGTATTTGTAGAGACAGGATGGTATGAGAAATTGTGTATGTGTGTGTGTGTATATGTGTGTTGTGGGAGACAGAAACACTTTTGATGGAGAACTAAATCTTGGATTGTTGATAGCAAAGATCATAGTGCTAGTAGAATATCAACACTATGTATTCTTAAACACATTTTATTGATACGCTTTTGTCATTTGGTCCAAATACTTTGCTACAGACCAGAATTAAGTATTTTTACCTACATTATAATAGTTTCTTTTTATCAAAAAAGCTATACTATTTAATAGAATCAAGATGTAAGATGTAGAATGAGCAAATGGTTCATTTTCTCTTTTTAAAAAAGCTCATTACATGTCCTTTTAAAAGAGAAGTTGGTGGGTTACCTTGGTTATTGTTCATGCCTAAACGTATCATTAATTTGCATAGGCTTATTTCTACATGGGACCCTATCACATACATTGCTATATTTCTCATATTTTTCTAAAACTCTGGACTCTATTCTAAATACTTGACCAACACTTATTCAATAGGTAAGCATTTTTATATCACACATAGTTTACTTTTTAAAATGCAGTACAATCTCTCAAGACCATTAGCTATTTAATAAATTAAGCTGATAAGGGAATAAAAATGCACATAAACTCTGATCATGGTTTAAGTTGTGAATTAGTGTTAGTATTATATAAATAGTAAGTTGTTTATAAATATATTGGGAGAAGTATTCTTCTTAAGCTCTTTAAATGAGGGGGCTGTGGTTCAGAGTTATATATTTTTGCTTATTTTTAAACTTTATTCTATTCTTCTGCCTTATAATGAAGCTTTTAAGGCAGAGAACTGAACTAATTATAGAATGTCTCCTTTGGAGAGTTATAATGTCACATAGTGAACATTCTTGTAAAAGAAAGAATGATTAAGTTGATGAATATTTAGCTCCAAAGATTTTTTATTTTAAAAAATCCATCAATAGTATCTTTCATATTATTGTAAAGCATTTGTAAATTAGTTATTAACGTTTGGGCTGTGTGATTCATAAGCATTTACATTTCCCATGATTTCTATTTTGATTTTTTTTAACACACAAAAAATGCAGAGCAAGCTACATTTTTAAAGCATTAACCAACAACTTTAGTCTGGTGTATTACATATTCCAAAGCACATGCAAATACACTATATCATTTAGGATTCATAACAGTACCTGTGAAATAAGTCAGATGGGTATTCCTACCTCTATTTTACAGCAGAGGAAACTGAAACTCAGAGAAGTTATATTGTTAAGGCTGCACAGTGCCCAGATTGTAAAGTCCCTAATGTTCAGGTCCCTAATGTTCAGGTCTCCTAGGCCAGTACTCATCCTATGACATATCTATGACCCTCCAAATGTACCAAGAGTACCTAATTAACTAAGAGGAAGCCAACTTAATTAAGAGGATTAACTAAGAGGATTTTCTAAAGTAAAATGGAGTATTGCTACATCTTTTAGATTTTGGACAGGGAAACTTCCACTTAATATATCTTAATGGTGAGTGCATTCCACTCTAAATTATTCATGTTCCTAAGAGCAAGGAAAATACACGTAAATGAAAGTTTAAAAATAAAGAACAATGCTTTACTTCATAGAACATTTCATTGCCACAACCTTCCCAGACTTAGCCATTTGCCATAGATGCTAATAAATAGCTAGTATGACTGATTTGAGTTCTCTCTTCTTTCTTTTTTGCTATCCAACCTTGGTTAGAGCAACTAAATATTGCATGTAATAGGGTTGAAAAAATGGAAACATCAATCATTAATCAGTTAATTATAAAAAGGTAAAATCCTTTAAAAAATTATTACTGAGCTTTTGAAAGCTTTCACATAAGTGTGCAACCAATAAGATGACTTCTTTTATTTACCCACAAAATCATTTATCAGTCTTATGTAATGTAAATTCATGGTATTTATTTTTATACAACATAACTCCTGCTTTCTAAACTTCTTCCTTTCACTAATTTATTAGTACTTTATTTATATACAGATAACCTTTTAAAAAACATATTTTTCATTCTTGCCCACCAACCATTTTTTTTCTTTCAAAAATAAAGTTTCTTAGAACCTGATAAAATGGAAACTTACGGTAATGTTTCTTCTGGGAGACATCAAAAAATTCCACACCACAAATTATCAATGATGTAGCCAAATGAAGTACATTTATAAAAGTCTTTCAGTAATTGGGGTTCTTTGCCTTATAATATATCTATGGTATAGCATACCTATTTATAATGGGCTTCTGACATCTTTGAATTATTGTAAACTCAAATAAGTATAAAATTTAAGAAATGGTTACCCAGCCTGTTGTGCTTACTTCTTGATGAACTAAAGAACATCAAACCTGTGTGGAAGTCTCCCAGAAGAGACTGGGGAAATTTATGTATATATGTTGTATTTATGAAGTATAATAAATTGGGATTTGACCATACCTAGACCTCCAATGCATTGCTTTACCACTTTTTGACTGCTAAGTACTCTCCTCATTTCCTCATTCCTCTCATTATCCAGCTTAGATTGCCGAGTTCACCAATCCATACATCCACAACTGCCTCCTCCATACTGGCGGCAGGACAGAACACCAGCTCCGGTTAAATACAGCTCTCTATCTCTGTCTTGCCTATACCTGAGCATCTAAATATGGCTCTAGAAAAACACATGACTGCTCTCATAGATCTTTAAATTTATAACCTCAAATATCAATTAACTCTCTACTGCCCAGCAACCTACTATATTTCTCTAATGACTTCAATTTTTCTAGATCAGTCTTTTGTCTCTACCACTTCACTGAAAGTATGCCTGTTGTCAGCCTAAATAACAAATAGAGAGAGGCCCTCTAAAAGAAAATTATATTTATTTTGGAATGGGGCATCCAATTGGAATACATGTGCCATAGTAAACCATGCGTGCATTCAGGGAGGTAAAGGAAGACAAAGGTTTTTCAAGGAGAAATGAGGAGAATTATATAATTGTTTTGAGATAATCATCCTTGGCTACAAAGATAAATAACAAGGGTTACACAAGTCAAAGATTGTACAGGTGTTGGCTGGGGAGATCCCCTAAGTATATATATATATTTTTGTGTAAGGTTGTAATGGCCTTTGGGCAAGTTGTGGTTTTTGCAGAGTTTTTTTGTGATAGGTTTTGTTATCAGGCATTTATGCATGAGAACCCTCTCTTCATGGCCTTCCCTGGATCTCTTTGTCAGGGTTTTGTTAACACAAATGTCTCCATTTTGATTCTGACAACTTACACATTTTCCCTGTTTGATCAAGATGATTCTCTAAAAGCATCACTGATCAATCATCCTGTAGGTTGTGATGTCCCTTGGTGTTGGGACGAACCTGTCCCAGGTTGCTGGCCTAGTCCTATGGCCTAGAAAGTGAATGGCAGCTGGGAGTCAGTGTCAAAACCCTTTTAACCACATTTGAGCAACAAGGGAGGTTTGAAGGGAGTGACTGTCAGGCTAAGTCTACCTGGAGTCCATTATTAAATTCAGTTTTATCTGTTCCATAGTCTTTTGCTATTATCTCAAGGTGCTTGGGCAGCATTGCTCTGTTAATAGTTGTACTTCTGTAAAAATTTAACAAGTAATAGGTGAAAAGTTTAAAAACGAAACACAAAATTAATAGTAATGTGACAATTTCAGTTTGCATAATGGTTTTGAGTTGTGAGCCTAGGCTTAAGCGCAATTGATTGAATAAATCAAACAACCATAGGGAATTGGGTGAGACCTGTTTTAACTATATGGCCTGTTTTCTTATGTATATGTTTCTCAACTTCTCAAAGGAATTTACGCAGGTATAGTATGTAGTATTAGCAATAGCACAGACAGTTTCTTATTTAACCAATAGATAATATAGAGCAATTTTCATCATCTAGTATCCCATGACTGGGCTGAATTAAAGCAGAGAGTGAGCAACAGTTGTATTAGGGATGTTGCCAAAGTCACTCACTAAGTGAACTAAAGTATCTTTTAGGTTAGGTTCTGTCAAGTTACCAGCAGAAGCTACTGATTGTGAAATTTCAGTTATACCATTATCCTGTCGAGTGAAAAAGGTAGCATTAGAAGAGGTGAGTCATGTTATGATATGGGGATTTTTTTTATTTTTTTTTTATTTTTATTTTTTTTGAGGCAGAGTCTCACTTTGTTGCCTGGGCTAGAGTGCCGTGGCGTCAGCCTAGCTCACAGCAACCTCAAACTCCTGTGCTCAAGCAATCCTTCTGCCTCAGCCTCCCAAGTAGCTGGGACTACAGGCATGCTCCACCATGCCCGGCTAATTTTTTCCATATATTTTTAGCTGTCCATATAATTTCTTTCTATTTTTAGTAGAGACGGGGTCTCGCTCTTGCTCAGGCTGGTCTCGTACTCCTGACCTTGAGCGATCCACCCACCTCGGCCTCCCAAGTGCTAGGATTACAGGCGTGAGCCACCGCGCCCGGCCTGATATGGGGATTTTGTTTTGACATCTTGGGAAAAGCTGACTCCAGCATGAAAACATCAACTTCTTGTCCTGGTTTGCAGTTGGAATACGTCTGGTTGTGGCACTGGGCAATTTGGTGAACTTTTTGTGTGGACATCAGGCACAAGACTTATTTCTTAAAATCCATTGTTTTCAGCTTATAGGATTTTAAGGACCAGAGCAGTTCCTGTTTTTAGCAATTCCATGGAAGAAAGTTGGACTGGAGGATTCTGAAGGAATTCAGGATCTAGTCTATTCTATACACAGATAACAAGAACTTGAAACAATGCACAGAGCTACAATCTAGTAACAGAGGTATTATGGCTTTTCTTTAGAAAACATAACTTTTTCTGTCTACATTGAACACATTAGGAATCTCAGATTTAAAAACCTCTTGAGGCTAAGAAGCCAAACTAAGAAAAACTTTAGATTTTACCTACAGTCTTAAGGTTCCTGAGCCTGTCAGGAAGTGACAGTTTTTATTTACTCACTATAAGCCTGGGAACTCTTGAATCCAGGCATTCTATGCACATTCTCAAATATGATATTTCAGTCAAAGCCTTGATAATATAACCAATTTTTAAATTTTATCCTGTTATAAAAGAGAGAGCAGATTTTAACTGAACTTAGGCAAATAACCATATTGTCATAAGAATACTCATGAATAGTTCCCAAATTTTGGAGGCATCAAGTAGGCAGAAAAAACAAATGCTTCTACCTTTGTTCACAAAAATATACTTTACCAAATTGCTGTAAACTATAGATAGCTTAAGAGAAAAAATTTTCTTAAATCTAGAAAATAAAATATTTAAGAACCAATAATCTTTCAAATAAAAGTCACAAAAACATTATCAGTTACTTAATCTCATGTAATTAATTTTTGTTTGCTTGATCTTGATTATTGGTTTTATAAACCCATCAGTTTCTTCATTAGAATTGTGAAAAAATTTTATTTAGTTCACTGATCTTAAAGTTATCAGAAACCTGTATTTAAGAGTACTTATTAGAGTATTTTTCATGAATCTGACTGCAAGTGCTTTTAGAGAAAAATCAAAATAATAACTATGGATGACAGAGACTTAAAGTAGACACGGTTAAAAATCTGATGGAAATTCATTATAATCAGCAATCAACAAGGAAATTTGGTTATTTTTGTGGCATACAATATAATAACCATAATTATAACTGACAATATATTAGATTTCTAAGAGGTTTTTACACAATTTTGGGACATTCATATCAATAACATACCCATAAATGAAAGAAAACCTAGCATCGCTAATCATTTGATAATACATCCCATACAATTTACTAACCAATCCTAATTATTTAATATTGCTACAAGATGAGAGATACATCCTTTGAGGCCTCTCCAGGGGCTCAACTGGAAAATTCCAAAGTTAATTCTAGGTCAAAAACACTTAATTTAGAATTTTGGTCCTGGCCAAAGATGAAGCCTGCCAAAGATATCAAAAGTTCCAAAACACTTGATCAAAACAGGACCACAAGTCACTGTGAAATAATATTTATTTAACTAGCAGGATAATCAAATGATTTCAAAAGCAATACAGAAATTTTCGTAGATATAAACAAAGAATAAAAACAAACAAAAAAATCCCCTAACCCTTTCAGAGCTCAATTTTTCTAAATAATAAAAAAACTAATAAAGACAATGCAGGAAATTATCTTGATATTATAAAATGTAAAATCATTTTTTAGGCCAGTTACCAAAAAGATAAAGAAAACCTCCCGTAGTATGGTTGCTTCTCCATATGGGAAACCCATCTAGAAAACCTGGAAGTCGAACCTGATTCAAAGCGTACCTGAATTTAATCAAAGGAATAATATGTCCAAGGTTATGAGTGTACACCATATTATAGAGCAATAGAAACAAGAAAACTAGTACCTTCAGGAGGGGAATACATGGCTCTTAGTAGGAGCATGGGAAGTTTCCTTGTTACATGGAACAATTCAGACACATCAAGACAAGCCAAGAGTACAGAATCAAGTACAGGACAAAGCAAAAAGTCTACACATGTCATCAAGAGTCTGTGTAAGTCATGATAAGGTTTGTGAAGGATGAATTTATGAAGGGAATTTTTTTGTGTGATCAAGTTGGCTACAATTAGAAGGGAATTATTTATAAGTATTTCTAAAGATTGATCTTTTTTCCATATCTGTATTTCCAAATGCCTGGTGGACAACTCCACTTGAATGACTACCAGGTATCTCAAACATTTGAACACTCTCATCCACCTTGATCTAATTGACATCCATAGACCACTATATCCAATAACTACAGAATACACATTAAGGGATAATCTAATGTATAAAGAACTTCTACAAATCAGGGGAAAAAGACCAACAACCCAACAGTAAAATATCAAAGGAGATATTGTTTGTAGAAAAAAATAGAAGTTTACTATCACTCAAAAGAAATGTTAATTAAAATCACACCAATACACTACTTCTTACCTATCAGACTAGCAAAAATTCAAAATTGGGTAAAACATTCTCTTGGCAAGGCTGTAGGGAGACAGACAAAATTGCTGGTAGTGGAATAGAATGATAAAAGCTCTGTAGAGGGGAATCTGGCTATGTCTACCAAAATTGCAAATGCTCTAATCCCACCATTATCACCCTTAGAACCAGGCAAGTGAAGCCCCTGCCCTAGGCTCTCTGCCGCATGATTTGTAGCACTGGGCCAACCACTGGGCCAAATCCAGTTTGCTGCTTTATTAAATTTATAAATAAAGTTTTATTAGAATGTATCCATTTACATATGATCTATGACAACTTTTCCTCTACACAGAATTGAGTAGCTTCAAAAAAAAAGACCATAGAGTTTGCAAAGCCTAAAATATTTACTATCTGGTCTTTTAAACACACACAAAAATTCACTCACCCCCTCTTTAGAGTGAATTCCTTGAATTTTATTTCTAAGTCTGCCCCGGTACCCAGACTAGCTAGGGTCAGCAGTGCCATCTGGGCAGGTGCCTCAACCTGAAACTGGTCCTTCACAGTCCCCGATTGCCAGAAGCACTTATTAATACCTCGCAGTTTTGTAAGTCGCCATCCAAAGCCCGGGACTGTCCAGGGCTGGCAGTGGGTGCCAGTTCCTACTTCTTCAGGGACCTTAACCCTTTACCATCTTGCATGGGGTGAACCAGATGCAAAAGACTCATGGCTAGGGGGGATAGTTCCAGGATTCCTCAGCCAGCCCCAGTTCCAGGAAGGCAATTTGGTGAACTGATTACTCCTACTGGCCAGAACGGTGCTGACATGTTGATTTGGGATGACTCTCATGTCAGACCCAGGATCAGTGCAGAGCTCTGAGCCGATAACATTCCATAGCTAACCCCTGGACTTGAGCCTCAGCTCTCTTTTGTCAGCATTCTGACGGTGGCATTGACTCTGGTCTAGAGCATCTGAGGGGGCAGGGTGGTGGCAGGCACACTTTACCCTGTGCATCCCCTGCCACTTGCACTCAGGAAGCTCTCCCCACCCCCTCGGCAGGCTCTATGTCACATGTCAGGTAGTCCTCTGGGGTGGCCGTCCCTTTCTCTGCCAAAGGCATTCAAGACCACTGCTCCACAATTGGCCCTTCCCATTGGTGTCCTTCTTGCCTCCAGTTGATGTGGTGATGTTGAGCTTTCTCAGGTCAGTCTTAAGTGGTGCTGGACAGGGAACAGACATTCACTGGGTGGATGGGACAATTTTCACCCTCCTCCCGGGCCTCTTGCCTACCCACCCCACTAGTGACAGTATGTAGAAGGCAGGGAGGCAGTCACCATTGAAAGAGATCACAAGTTAGGAATGCAGTAATCACAGCCCAAAAGTTCAAGAGAAGACATGGTTGGAAGATTTGTTGTTCTACATTTACACTATAAAATCCCAAATGGAAAATTTAATATGACTGAAAAACAAATTATAATTTATATTTTCCTGCATACACCATGTAAGACTAGCCTTTACAAAGCACAGTTAACAATATTTTAGAGACTCATTGGAAGCCAGTATTTACTGGGGCAAGATGAATGATGTAGCAACATGAGTAATGATGTAAACAGCATTAAATAAATGGTATTAGGGAACTGCAGAGGCAAGAAAATCTGTACTGGTTCAATACAAATAGGCCCTGAAGAGCCACGGCATTGCAAGTAATAACAGTGCTGGTATCTTTTTCTTGCAGTGGGAGATATAATATTAGCCAGGAATAACATATTTGACAATAAAGAAAAAACACAAAAAGATGGTGCATGGACACTATGAAGAATCTTCATTCATACTTATTAGACTATAATCAAATGTGTAAGTACCTCTTTTCTACCGGTTACACTAGATCTTCATGGATAAATTGCTATGCTTCAAATGAGTTCAAGAATTTTCCAAAACAATTTAAAGTCAATTTGCATATGAGTACAGGAGCCCTCCAAAGAATATTTGCCTAAAGCTCTATACGTCGGAGGGGCCACCCTGCATCCAACTTTTTGGTATCTATTCTACAGCTATTCCCAAACATATAGGTAATGGCATAATTCAAAGTTATTTATAATAGCAAAAGATAAGAAAACAACTCAGGAGTCCTAGTGGAATGAAATGTGGTACATCCATACAATGGAACATTATGCAACTGGGAGACAAAAGGAGTAAGAAATAAGAAATGTCTTTACAAACAGATATGGTGAGAGCTCCAGGATATATAGTTAGGGGGAAAAAGCAAGACATGGAACAGTATATAAAATATTCTCCCTTTTAAAAATATTTCTCTCATTGGGAAATAAACGTTTAAGAAACACTGGAAGAAAAAAGGAAACTAAGAAAAATGGTCACTTATAGGGGACAAGGAGCAATAGGTACATGGGGACAGGGATGGGGACAAGACTTGTCAGTGAATGCTTTACAGATCATTTTGATTTTTTGAACCATGTACATGTATGATTAATACTTACTCAAAAAATAATTTAGCACTTTTATTTTTAAAGAAAATATATTCTTTGACCTGTTGATCCCACTTACAGAACTCCATCCTAAGGTAGTAATCAGAATATACATGGCAGCAATTTTCAGCTTGAAATTTTTTATTTGAAAACAGACTTAAAGTTCAAAAAAATTGGAATATATAATATTATATAGTCAGCAAATTTATATTTTAAAGATCCCTTGATGAGTTAGAAAAATAGTCATAACATAATGTGTGAAAAGCACTGAATACAAAACTATATATGCAATGATACCAATTTTTTAAAACACCAAAATATCTTAGATGTTTTTCTCTGGATGATGTGATTATGGATATTTTTTCTTTTTAAAACACTTTTGTGTTGTCCAAATTTTCAACCATGAATGCATTACTTTTAATTTATTTTGTTGAATTGCTTAATAATTACTACTTTTGCAGATAATAGATTAAATTAGTAGTTAATCATTGTTTTGGCTCCTTAAAATAAAGAGATTGATTCTGTTCTGTTTAGTAATGAGCACTTATGTTTAAAAAAAAAGGTGAGGGCAGATATTTTGTGGAAATGGAACATTTTAGTACTTAATGACTCTGGGGTATTAGTAAGAAGAAATAGTGGATAAATGTGGGCCTAGAAGAAGAACATTTTTCTCCCTATCATCTGCTCTTTAGGCATAGGCTTCTAACTTTGGGTAATTCCCACAACCTTTTCTGATCTTTCTCCCAGATCACACCAGATTCCTGGGGTTTGGCAGAAAACCCTTTGTTCCTGGCTTATTACAAATCCATACTGTCTAGCTCCACAAACTTGCCCAGAGGGCAGTTTCAGACCTCTTTTCCCACCCTTCTTTCCCACCCCGTCCACAGCAGGTGGTCCTGACTCTCCAGGGAGAAGGGTGAGGCCGCTGGCACAGCTTTCCCAGTAATTCCTTGTCCCTCCCTTGACATCTCTGTCTTGTTTCAAGCTCACCTTCATCCCTTTCTACCGCATTCCCCATACTTCCTCCCTTCAGCACCAAGGGGCTGTTCTCCGCTCCATAACACGCATAAGCCTCCCCTGGAGGGAACAGCCTCCATCTAACTCTGCCAGCACCATTCTACTCTTCTCTGTAATCACAAGCTCTCCTACTGCAGGACACTCCTGCCTTCTCTTCCTGCCCTTTCCCTCTCTGCTTAGCACCTGACAGCCCGAGGCCTGATATAACTGCAAGGGGAGCCAGGAAACGGGGTCCTCGTGTGTGCCCAGGAAGAGGAGAAGGAATTTGGTTGAACCCATAGCATTTGCCTCCACCACAAGACTTGAGACATTTTATTTGGATATTCAAGGAAGACACGATGCAGAAGGCTGAAGGGCTTGAGGCTATTTGGGGAACACAAGAAAGAGAAACCCACAGAGCTAACAGACTCAGCCCCTGAGTCACCAGTTCCAACTGCTCACTGCAGAAAGTCTAATTGACTCATGTTGCCTCTGGCTTCTGACCAGCTGTGCCAAGTTACGGGGCAGGGATCACATGGTAATTGCATTGCCTGTTCCAGTGCTGTAAGTGCTCTCAGAGAGGAGCCCGCAGAGGAGGAAGGATTAGCATCTCTGGTGCACGCACCAAGCGAAATGGCAGCCCACAGGAAAGGTTATTTTATGAACTGCTCAGAATAGACCAGAAACAACTTTGCCTTACACTCTACACATTACTGTATCTAGGTGCTTTCAGGAAAGTAAAAGTTGTGAAGTTAAGTAATATAACATAGAGATAATAAACACCTAAAGGTAGCCTACAAACACACACATATACACACAAAGAGGAGGCGGGTGCAGAGAGAGAGAGAATAGAAAATATGTGGAAAGCGTTTCCTCAAACAATGAATGATTTTTTTTGAGACAGAGTCTCACTCTGTTGCCCAGGCTAGAGTGCCGTGGCATCAGCCTAGCTCACAGCAACCTCAAACTCCTGGGCTCAAGCAATCCTACTGCCTCAGCCTCCCAAGTAGCTGGGACTGCAGGCATGTGCCACCATGCCCAGCTAATTTTTTTATATATATATTTTTAGTTGTCCAGCTAATTTCTTTCTATTTTTAGTAGAGACGGGGTCTCGTCTTGCTCAGGCTGGTCTCGAACTCCTGATCTCAAATAATCCGCCTGCCTCGGCCTCCCAGAGTGCTAGGATTACAGGCGTGAGCCACTGCGCCCGGCCAACAATGAATGATTTTTAAGATGATAAATCTCTTCTAGATTGTTTAGGAAACAGGACACTCTTTGAGTGAATCCCTTCTGCCCCTTGGATCAAAATGACAATGTCTATGGGCCAAAACCAGAGACTGGACCCAGCTCCACACTTTTGTGGGAATGAAAAGGAAAGGAAAGGATCTGATTCTTGGTGTAGTTACCCTGTATTCCACAGGCCACTCTGGACCCGGGATTGGGCAGATAGTGAAGTCCCACTGAGGTTCAGCCTGCTTCATGGCCATGGCAAAACTCAAGTCTAAAAGCTGATTTCTGGCCGGGTGAGGTGGCTCACGCCTGTAATCCTAGCACTCTGGAGGCCAAGGCGGGAGGATCGTTTGAGCTCAGGAGTTCGAGACCAACCTGAGCAAGAGTGAGACCCCATCTCTACTAAAAATAGAAAGAAATGAGCTGAACAACTAAAAAAGATATATAGAAAAAATTAGCCGGGCATGGTGGCACATGCCTGTAATCCCAGCTACTCGGGAGGCTAAGGCAGTAGGATTGCTTGAGCCCAGGAGTTTGAGGTTGCTGTGAGCTAGGCTGATGCCATGGCACTCTAGCCTGGGCAACAGAGTGAGATTCTGTCTCAAAAAAATAAAATAAAATAAAATAAAAAATAAAAGCTGATTTCCAGAAGATTTTTCTTTTGCCCAAAGGCAGCAGTCAGGTAGTTTGGGGATGTAGGTGCCCCATCTTGGCATTTTATTTCTCGTAGTGAATCAACAATTGATGCTTACGCCAGTCAGTGGAACATGAGTGTCATACATGTAATTGTGTGTGTGTGTGATCAAATCTGCACTTGACGTAATGACTTGCACACAATGGTGTACATCATATAAAGCACCAGGTGGGTAGCTTAAACCAAATACTGCCTTGGTTTTGTTACCTAGTTCTTCTTGAAAAGACATCCTCTGAATATGAAACTCTGTTGCTGTAGCTATAAATAAATATGTGTGATACATTCATTGCAAAGTGTTTTTAAGAAATTATTACTTGCATTTTGATTCTCTGGTACCTTAATGTTCCCTGCTAATAGCATTTCAGAAGTTGAATATAACGAAACGTGAAATGCCTGTGTATGGAGTGAATAGCTCATGATAGATGCTAATTGGATTTGGCATACTCTTGTGATTTCATATGGCTTAATATTAAAGAGACAGGTTTTAGAAGGCCCCAATGCAAGCTGATCTAGACCATGAGTGACGTTAACGGGTTTTAATTAAGTGCCATATGTGAAACCATTCCTATTCTTAATGCTGAAAGGAGTTCAAAAGGATAAAATA
>CM052440.1:13499092-13539501 GCA_028533085.1 Varecia variegata | reverse complement strand
AAAAAAAAAAAAAAAAAAATTGGTTATACATTTTTTTTGCAAGCTGCATGGTAACCTCAAATTAAAAAACCTACAATAGATACAAAAAAATTAAAAGCAAGAAATTAAAATACACCACCAGAGAAAATCACTTTTAACTAAGTACAACAGGAAGGAAGAAAGAAAGAGAAGACCACAAAACAACCAGAAATCAAATAACAACATGCTAGTAGTCGGTCCTTACCTATCAATAATAACATTGAACGTGAATGGACTAAAATCTCCAATCCAAAGACATAGAGTGGCTGAATGGTTAAAAAAAACAAGAGCCAACTATATGCTGTCTGTAAGAAACCCACTTCACCTATAAAGACACACATAGACTGAAAATAAAGGGATGGAAAAAGATATTCCATGCAAATGGAAGCCAAAAAGGAGCAGAAGTAGCTATACTTCTATCAGATAAAATAGATTTCAAGATAAAAACTCTAAAAAGAGACAAATAAGGTCTATATAATGATAAAGGGGTAAATTCAGCAAGAGGATATAACAGTTCTAAATATATATGCATCCAGGCTAAGTGTGGTGGCACACACCTGTAATACTAGCATTTTGGGAGGCTGAGGCAGGAGGATCACTTGAGGCCAGGAGTTCCAGACCACCCTGAGCAAGAGTGAGACCCCATCTCTACACAAAATAGAAAAATTAGTCAATCCTGCTGTTGAGAGACTCTGATGCATTTCTCAGTTTGTCAATTGAATTCTTAGGCTCTAGAATTTCTGCTTGATTTTTTTTTTATTATTTCAATCTCTTTGATAAATTTCTCTGATAAGCTTCTGAATTCCTTCTCTGTGTTGTCTTGAAGTTCATTGAGCTTCTTCAGGACAGTTATTTTGAATTCCTTGTCTGAGAGATTGTGTATCTGCATTACTCTGGGATTGGTCACTGGTACCTTGTTGAGTTTGTTTGGTGAGGTCGTGTTTTCCTGGGTGTTCTTGATGCTTGTGGATGTTCATCAATGTCTGGGCATTGAAGAGTTAGGTGTTTATTTTATCTTCACCGTTTTGGCTTGTTTGAACCTCTCCTTCGTGAGAAGGCTTTCCAGATATTCAAAGGGAATTGAGTGTTGTGATCGAAGTCTCTGGCCACTGCAGCTGTATCAGCAGTGGGGGTGCCCCAAGCCTAGTAATGCGGGGACTCTTGCAGACTCCTGGCAGTACTGCCTTGGTGAGCTTGGGTAAGATATGGGAGAATTCTCTGGCTCACCAGGAAAAGTCTCTCACTCTCTGTGCTGGGCTGCTGGAGTTGGGAAAGGAGTGACGTGGCTCTCCCTCATAGCCACCAGCCCAGTCTCACCCAAAGCCAGAGGTGCCTGGCTACCTCTGATGTTCATTCAAAGCCCAAGGGCTCTTTAGTCAGCAGGTGGTGAATCCTGCCAGGACTAGATCCTTCCCTGCAGGGCAGCACGTTTCCTTCTGGCTCAGGGTGGGTCCAGAAATGCCACCCAGGAACTAAGGTCTGGACTCAGGGCCTTCAGGAGTCTGCTTGGTACTTTATTTTACTCCTGCTGAGCTGGTACCCAAGTTGCAAAACAAAACCCTCTGAACTTTTCCCTTTCCTTTCCCCAAGTGGAAGAAGACTCTCTGAGCCACGCTGCCTATAGTTGGGGGAGGTGTGACACAGGCACTAACTTGGCTTCCATCACTGGTATCTCACTGGGTCACGTGTATCAAATTCCACTGGCTCTGAGACAGCACAGCTGCAGGAATTGCCCAAGGACTGCAGCCTTTGGGGCCCAACTGCCTTATGAATTTAGTCCAGGGCCCAGGCCACTTTTTATCAGCTGGTGATGGGGCGAGCTGGAACTCGGGTTTTGGGGGAGAGGATTTCCCTCTAGCCAGGCTGGTCCAAATGCTCCCTCCATGGGCAATGGCAGAATTCTGCCCTGTGCTGTGTTCCCCTGTGCCAGGGAGGCCCTGAGTATCAATGCTAAGTCCCACAATCACTTCACGCTCCCTCCCTGGGCACGTGGATTCTCTCTCCACTTGGCATGCTGGTGTGGCACTGCCAGGGGGTGGGGGTAGGGGGATGGTGTAGGCAATGCAAGATTGTCTTTTCTGCCTTCTTCAGTGCCTCTTTCCTTTATATGATATTAAAACCAGGTGGTATGATAGCTCACCTGAGTTTTGGTTCTTCTGCCGGTGCTTGCTTGTGTGGATAGTTGTTGAATTTGGTGTTCATGCAGAGGGACTGGAGGTTTCTATTTGGCCATCTTGCTCTGCCTCCCTAAATACAACTTTAATTGCAATGTTATGTTACTATTGATCAGATTGTTGGAGTATATTATCCTCTGGACCCAAACAAATCAACTACATCCATTAAAATGCACTATCAGAAGTAAGATAGTACCCTCAAGAATATTAATGATAGGTGCCCACAAAAGTAAAGGACTAAGTATAGGGGGATTTTGAGCCCCGTTAACCTGGTAGATGGGGCTAACTTGATCAGCTGGGGAAGACCTTGGCTCTTGGCACTACTAACTCCAATAATAAATGTCCTTCTTCAAGGGGCTCTGAAGGATGGAAGCCTATTCACTTTTCTTTAGTATATCTTTCAGTCAACTTTCTGATGGGTGTAGTAAATGCATATAATTTTATTTTGCCTTGGTAACCATTTTAAGTATAAGTTGGACTCCCCCATACTGAGTTCCTCAGTATGGTCCATCCAGACATCTGCCTTATATAACGGTGCCCTGGTGACCACTTCCCCATGGGACAACTAGATGCAGCCTGCCCAGCTGGCCCTCACACCCCACATGGACAGTGCAGGTAAGCCACAGTGACCACCTCTCAATCACTGTGACCTCCTGGAACTTGTGCCTGCTTGCTTTGAACCCACCAATTAAAACCCCCGTGGGAAGCTTGTTTGGATAACGCCCTGGACCCAATAAAGGCATTGAACCCATCGGTCCCTTTTCTTCTCTCCCTGCTGGTGCTCCCTCACCTGCCTGTGTGTGGCCTCCCACGTGCCGTGTACCCCCCAGGACCTGTAAGTAATCTTTATTTCCATCTTGTGTTTCTTCTAATCATCTAAGGGGTGCTCTGGGTCTTAAAGATCCTAAATTAAAACAATGGGGCAACACCAATAGGGTTGATTTCGAGTTTGAATTAAAAGATGTTATGAAGTATTTCACATGAGAAAGAATTCGAGACTTCTTGGTCGTTTTTCCAGAGGCTAAATTCAGATTAAGAAGCTTTATTAAGCCCCAACTATGAATGCGGGCAAAGGAAAATGTGGTTAGTGGCCTCAGAGGAATCGGCACATTAACCATCCTGCAGGAACTTAAAACAATTCTGTGTGGGTTAATGGGTACAATTAACACCAAAATTAGACACCATATGTAAGTAATTGAGGCTGTTTAACACAGTTATTGACTGTACAAATTTCTGGACTGTGGATTAGGCAGTCTCACAATTCATTAGAGAACGTAATTAGCAAGACTTTATTGGACTTCATTATTGGCTCTAGAGCAGATTTGTATGGGAAACACCTTGGTGGGCAGTTTTCTGAGAAGAATGCCTAAGTGACCATCATTTCAATGCCTGGTTTTAAGTGGGCAATTATGTATTTTCGGATACAAATTCAGTTTACCAAATTAAACTCAACTTCCACAATATCCTTTCTCCCCACTTCTTTCCAATCTTCAGTGGCCCTCCTCTCCCCCCGCCACATTAAATGGACTCTTCTGCCCAACCAACAGTAATCTCCCTACCACTCGTTTCACTTTGATGCGTGCTTTGGCTGGTGTCAGGGCTGGCTGCCTCATTATCCATTGTATGGACTGAGCTCATTGCCTCCTTATCTCCAAACTTTTTCCATGGTTGACACCTTTCAATCACTGGAAAAAGGTGCATTTATTAAGAAAAAGGGAGCTAGAGATAGGCAAGTGTTTGGTAGAGAGAAGGAGAAGGGAAAATATTTGAATATGTAAGGAGGGCTGCTATGGTTTGAATGTGTCCCCCAAAGTTCATATGTTGAAAACTTAATGCCCGGTGCAATGGTGTTGGGAGCTGGGGCCTAATAAGAAGAGATTAGGTCACGAGAACCCTGCCCTTTAAATGGATTAATGCAGCTATTGCGGGAACGGGCTAGTTATCTCAAGTGGCTTGTTACAAAAGCAAGTTTGGCTTCCTCTGCTTGTCTTGCTCTTGCCCACTTTTGCCCCTGCACCTTGGCGATGGGATGATGCAGCAGGAAGGCCCCTGCCAGGTGTAGTGCCATGCTCTTGGACTTCTGAGCTTCCAGAATCACAAGCCCTGCAAATTCCTATTTATTGTAAATTACCTATTCTGTGGGTTCTGTTATGACAACATAAAACAGACTAAGACAAGGGCAGTCATGGTAAAAGCTTTCCTGAAATGTAATCAGACTGACCCTCTGAGCAATGGTTTTCAGCCCTAGCTGACCATTAGAATCACCTGGGAAGATGTTAACAATACTGCCACCTGGTTCCATACCCAGAGATTCTGATTTAATTGCCTTGAGGTAGGACCTGGGCATTTATATGTTTTGAGGTCTCCAGGTGATTCTAAAGTATGGCCAGGTTAACAACCACTCTTCAAGAGCAGTGCTTCTCACATTTTGATGTGTGTATAAATCACTGGCAGATTTTGTTACAGTGAAGATTCTGGTTCTGTAGGACTGGGGTGAGGCTTCAGATGCTGCCTTTCTAAGAAGTTCTTGGGCGATGCGATGCTGCTGGTCTGTAGACCACACAACGAAGAGCAAGGCTGCATTGGTGAAGCTGGGATAGGGCACGTAGACTGAAATCGTTTTGGATCCAAAAAGAGGTTCAGATAAGTCGTAACTGCTGTTGTGCTGAGTTTGTACAGAACAGGATAATGATGATGGTAATGATAATTCTATAGCTGCATAAATATAACTCAAGTTTCTCCAGACCGCCCCAATCTCTGAGTACAAATAGTCTCATGTTTACAGTGTGTTTACAGCAATTACTCGAATTTCTCCTGCTCATTACTCTGTTTGCATATCACAGAAACACTAGCTCCCTCTCTTGAAGCCTCACTCAGTGATTTCTAGGCATCCCTGCGGGTCTCTCACTTCACTTTGACAAGAGCCTGCTCAGGGTCTTCAGCTCAGGATCCCCTTTGTTCACGCTCAAAGCTCAAGACACCACTGGGAAGGGGTGTTACTGCCATTGGTGCCATACCTGCCTTGATAGCCCTGGGGTCCACTCCAAGGCACCATCTCCCAGTGTCCCTTGAGAGGCCAGAGCAGGGCTCCTTTCCTGAGCTGAAGCCATGGCACGTCCCACACAGCAGAGGGAGATCTCAGCAGCCCTCTGTGCTGCAGCAGCCCTGCCTGCTCCCCTGCAAACCCCCCACCCCTGGTGTCTGCCTGAGTCTCTTGGGAAATGGTATCAGATTCTACCTGCAGCCCATCTCCAGGCCTGATCTATGGGCTGGCAGAGAAACGGACATCATATCTGTCTTGGTGCAAGAGGAAGAATACAGATTGGCACCAAACTGAAAAATCTGTCTCCTGGAATTGAGTTTCTTACCCAAAGAAGTATAGAAACAGGGGCAAGAGAGCCAGTGCTTATAAACGCTGTAGGGCAGTGGTTCCAAATTTTCCCAGTTTTTTGAGTGGGAGGATCATCCTTTTTTGATTATTTCAAGATACATCTGGAAATTAAAATTCAAACAGTATGGAGATAAAGTCTTGCCCCCCATTCCTAGCCCAACTGCTCAGAGTTTTGGTCAATAACCCCTTTTGGCTATTTCTGTCTCTAAGTCCTTGCATGGCCACCTATCTAGCTCTAAATTCTATGCTTACGCCTCTGCTTCACGATTTCTTGGTTTTAAGCTATATCTACTGATAATTATCATGAAGAATGAGAAATTTCATTCACTTGCACTACCTCATTTTCCAACCCCTCCTCCTGATTTAGTTCCTTATATTTCTTTAACGATTGCTTCTTATTTGGGCTGCCTTTATAACTTTAAATAATATGCTTAAGCTTCTGTTTCTTGATCCATAATCTTTAGATATTGTTTCTTTATGTATCAACATGTCAGATAAGGAAAGTTGCACCCTGAAATATTCCTCTGCTTATCCTCCCTCTCTTCTTCCCAGGTCCTGTTAGCTGTGTTGTTATTTTGTCAAAGTTTATCTAAATGAAAAACAGAGTTTAGAAAGTTATATTTAAGCATTGTTGTATAAAGAACCAAGATGGGTTGACTGGATGCACAGGAGATCTAAACTTACAGAACTGCCAAATTCATACACTTACATGGGATATTCCAAGAGTCAAAGTCAAATCAATTTCTTTTAAACTCTGTCAAATACTTTGAATTGCACTATGTTTAATTTGCTTTGTTTTTGGAATCTCCTATACAGTTCCCCCCCTACCCTCGATGTTTTAGAGTTATCTTCTTTCTTATTAACAGGAAAAAAACTACCCTATCACTAGTATCTTCCCGCTGTTTAATACATTTTGAGCACACAAATATAGACTGACTTCTTTCTAACCCATTTGCAAAGAATTTATCCTGGGATTATTTTTTGTTTACTGAGTCCACTCTTCTTTTTTTTTTTTTATTATTTTTCTTTATTTTTGAGACAGAGTCTCACTCTGTTGCCCAGGCTAGAGTGGCGTGGCGTCAGCCTAGCTCACAGCAACCTCAAACTCCTGGGCTCAAGTGATCCTTCTGCCTCAGCCCCCAAGTAGCTGGGACTACAGGCATGCGCCACCATGCCCGGCTAATTTTTCTATATATATTTTAGCTGTCCATATAATTTTTTTCTATTTTTAGTAGAGATGGGGTCTCGCTCTTACTCAGGCTGGTCTCGAACTCCTGAGCTCAAACAATCCGCCTGCCTCGGCCTCCCAGAGTGCTAGGATTACAGGCGTGAGCCACCTCGCCCAGCCGAGTCCACTCTTCTTGGAGGTCATGTCATGTGTTTCTTCAATTTGTTTTTTACTTTTGCTGCTATAAATCTGTATTACTTTTTCAGAAAAAGTACTTCTATAGGTTTTTATATGACCAAAAAGAGGTTTTTGTGTATCTGAGTTTTTGCATGTGTGAGAATATATTATACTATCTCCTAATACTCGGTTAATATTTTGAGTAGTTCTACATTCAAAATAATTTTCCTTCAAAACTTTGAAGGCATTTCTTTACTGCTTTCTTGAATTCAGTGTCCAGAAGAGGCAGTAGTAGTTAAGAGCACTATGCCAGACTTCTGGGGTTGACTCCCACTTCTGCCACTCACTGGCTGTGTGTCTACGGGTAATAATAATGGTAATAATGGTAATAATAAATGGTAATAATAAAAACAGTAGCTAACTCATAGGACTATTGTGAGGTTTAAATTAACTAGTATGTGTTGAGTGCTTAAAACAACTGTTCACACATAGTGAGCCCTAAAAAAGTGTTAGCCATTTTTTTTATCAATTTCACTATCATCGTTATATTTATCCTCAGTGTTCTGAAATTTCATGATACTATAGTCATTTTGCACTCATCAAACTTGGAACTTAGGAAACCTTTTCAAGTATCTTCCTTTAGTGCTTGGAATTTTTTTTAATTAAAAAAAAAAGATTCCATGCCTTCCATTTTCTCTCTTATCCTTTCTAGGATGTCTTAATTAAATTTGGGCCCTCTTGGGTTGATCTTATGTGTTTCTTATCTTTCTTTCCTCAGATTTCCCATTTCTTTGTCTTTTTGTCTTATATTCAGAGAGATTTTTCTCATCTATTTCTTCCACCCAATTTATTACATTCTTAATTTCTGCATTTATGTCTTTAATTTTCACAACCTACTCCTTGTTCTTTGCTTCTTTTTGTTAGCCCTTTGAAGTTTTAAATGGATATGATATCTATCCGTATTTCTTTGTGGCTCTTAATTTGATTTATTTTATGATCTCTGATTTCTACTAAGTTATCTCAGTTCCTTCCAGAATCAGAGTGATTTATAGAGGCCTCAAATCTTTTGAACACTCTCTCTATATTTTGATACTTCACGATATCCATTCTATCTTCCTATAATAGACATTTTACAAAATGACATTTTCCAGCTCCCTGTAACTATTAATAGGACATAAACTTTGTTTCTGCCAATCAGCATTGGTTCCTTTGAGAACTTTGATCCTAAGTTAGCTACCAGAGGAATTGCTAGGACACCTGGCACCTTATTTGCTGGCACTGGGGGAAGACAGAGGCCCAGCATCTCTGGGGCAGTAGCAGAGGGGCCACAGTAGATCTCTTACCAGACCAGCTCTGCACTGTGGTTCCGGGAGGTGTCCCTGGAGAGGCAGCCTGGAGTTGATGACTTTCCAGCCTGGACTTATCCCTCAAATTCCAGATTTTTCCTACTGCCCATCTGACCTTGCCACATGGACATGCAGTGAATCCCACCACCTGGTATTTGTGCTTGTGGTTAACCCTGGGCATACTGACTGACTTCTAATTAATACACTGTGGTAGGTGTGATGGATGTCACTTCTGAGATTAGGTAATAGAAAGCTGTGCCTTCCATCTTAGGCACTCACTCTCTGGGTCTCTCTTGGACTCACCGTGAGGAAAGCCAGCCCCCATGTCATCAGGCAGCCCTGCAGGGAAGCCTGTGTGGCAAGGGATCACGGCCTGCCAAAAACCAGGTGAGTGAGATGGGAAGCAGATTGCTTTGCTCTCAGCCGAACTTTCAAATGAGACCCCAGCCCACGCCCCAGCGACGTCATGAGAGACTTTGAGCCAGAGGTCCTCAACTAAACTGCACCTGATTTTGGACTCACAGAAACTGTGAGATAAGAAATGTTTGTTTCTCAGCCACTAAGTTTTGTTACGCAGCAATAGGTGACACATACAGGTATCGTAAATTCGACTTGTCTAGAACCACACTTCTGATCTTCAACTCTGTCCTCAGTGTGCTCCTCTCATAGTCTGCCCTGTCCCAATAAATAACTACTCTGTCCTTCCAGCTGGAGCCATCCTTGACTTTCCTTCCCTTCTCATAACTGAGAGCCAAACCATCAGCAGATCCTGTCGACTACATCTTCAAAATATTTCTAAAATCTGACCTTTTTTCATCACCTCCACTACTACCACCCTAGACCCAATCCCTGCCTTCTCTGATAGGGATTATTGCAATGGGCTCCACACTGGTCTCCCGTCTCCTGTTTTTACCCTCTAGAGTCTTTTCCACACAGAGCCAAAGTGATCTGTTTAGAGTCCAATCATTTTACTCCTTTGCTCAAAGCTCTCCAGTGGCTCTCTGTCTCCCTCATTGTACAGACGGTCTGCATAATGACTGGAAAGGCCCTGTGTGGTCCCACCTCACCTCCTACCACTCCTCCCTCTGCTCTCTTCCCAAGCTATCTTGCTGTTCCTCGGACACACGAAGCCTGCCCCATCTCAGGGCCTTTGCACTTGCTGTTCTTCAGCCAGGAAGCCTGAACACACGTGACTATAAGGAAGGGGCTGTGTGTATTTTAATCATTGCTGTACCCCCAACACCTGGACTAGTACCTGGCTCATAGTAAGTCTTTAAATATTAATTGAATGAATGTATAAATTCAGGTAGAGTGGCTACTGTGTTCTGCAGGTAATGCTGTGCACAGGATTCATTGTTTTCTCTGTTCCCCTAGGTTTTTCTCTTTTGTGCAGTAGCTTTTCCTTGACTGTCTTATGGTCTTTGGTTGTCCATTTATATTTAATAGTGAAATACTGGGCTCTTTCATTTAGGGAGTTGGCATGATTTTCTCTGTCTTTACTGGCCTTTCTTCTGAATGAGAGGGCTGACTAAATCGTGTGTGTATATCTGTGCATGTGTGTGCACGTGTGCACGTGGAGGCGTGCTGGGCATACCCAATGGCAGGTGTCACTGAAAGATTTCAGTAAAATATGTGCAGGTTAGGAACAGGCAGATATACTGAGTTTCTCTCCCAGATGGCCAAATGGGAATGGTTTTCTCTACTTGAAGGACTCAACCACCACTAGGGGATCTCTAAATCCTAGTTCAATTTTTTAGAGGATATTTGTCAGGTTCCAGCCTGGGGGCAAATGCCACAATCACTGGTAGGGGTGAGGGAAGCTGATACTTGATGTTTTTCTACGATTTCCATCAACATCTGCTCTTTGTCCCACACTTATCCTTTGGCCCTGCTAACTCTGGAGGCATCTGGAGGAAAGACTTCTCTACTGTGTGTCTTGGGTGGGCCCTTCCCTGCTCTTTTGTGTTACCCCACTTACTTCCATCTGCCTGGTATTCACAAACTAAGGATGCAGATGCCCACTCCCTTTTCTGTTCTCAGCAATTTTGTGACTTTATTCTCTTTAATTCCCCTTTGTTGTCATTTTGATGGGTTTCCAGGAATAAAAGGCGGTAAACTCAATTGCTCAGGATGTCATCTTCAACCAGAAGATACCTCATTATATTGAAATTTTTATTACTTGCCTTCCTCATTTATATGGTAGTTTTATTTATCTACTTGTCTTTATTTTCTTTTGCCAGAAGCATTTTGTTCCTTGTATTATGAAATTTTATAGTGATAAGCCTCCTGGTGTGGGTGTTTTTTATTCATTGTGCTGAGTACACAGAGTCCCTCCTTTACTTCTGGGAAGTATTTTTTGATAATTTCCTACTCACTGTTTTATCTTCCTGAAATCCCTATTAGTTAGAAATTGTACCTCCTGGGTAGATTTTAATCACCTCACTCCTTTCTCTTGTTTTCTATCTTTGTACATTTTTTATCTTCTTTCTGCTGCGAGGTTTCTTCAACTTTATCTCCCTATCTTTCAATTACATTTATTTGGCCTATGCTATTTTTAATTGCCAAGAGCTCCGTCCAATGGATGGAAAAGTCAAGCCTGGTGAGGATTTACAGTCCACCCTCCATATTCTCGGGTTCAACATCCGTGGTTTCAACCAACCACGGATCAAAAATATTTAGAAAACAAACAAAGAAACAAAAAAATAACCCAATACAACAATAAAAACAATACAAATAAAAAATACACTGTAATAACTCTTGTTATAGGGATGCAGAATAGCCAGTGGCTTCTCTGTGATCCCAGCTGGGTACGCACAAAGCTTCTACATGACCCTCAGATAGAGAAGTAAAATTTAAAATTAGTAAAATTACCTTGAGCTTTGCTTTTATCACGTCTAATTCAGATTCGTAAACTAACAAATGGAAATCCCAAGTGACAGGCAGGTGTGAAAAAGAACTCAAAGAAACAGCTGCTTTAAGGAATAATATTGAAAATATATAAAAGCTGTTAATAAATAAAAAGAAGCCCATATGTGTATTTTAGAAATTCAAAACACTTTTTTCCTGGCTTCTTCACAATCTCTAAGTGTAAATAGATTTTTTAAAAAATTAACCAGATCTGCCTAGATGTCTGCAGACCCTTAAGGAAGCATAAAGAATAAGATGTGGGTTAATGTAAAAGATTCAGTAAGAAATGATGGTGTTAAAAAGGAAAGTGGAACAAGCATGAAAGACAGAGCTGAGGCTCAGGAATGTGGCAAGGGAGTAAAACGGAGGTGAGGAAACAGATCTGATGCAAGAGCAGCTTGAGCAAAACTACTTGGCAGGGCCTTCAGGGGATGGGGGATGGAGAGGTCGGGAGGCTCCAGACCTCCTTAATCCCCACCCACCACCACTAAAGACCAAGGCAGCTCTGGGCGTGTCTCTGTTCCAGGCTGGAGTTCTGCATCGGGTTTCATTTGAATCAAGTGCTTGGCAAAGTTTACATGAAGGCTCTTGCATCTGCACAAAGAGCCACTCAATAAGGTGGAAGGCGCACCTGTGCAGCCACCTGAATCAAGACGCCATCACAAAAGGAGGCCCTGTGATGCAGGAGAAATGGACAGACCCTGGGAGTCCTGACAGGACCTGGATAAACTGAGTAGAACAAGCAGATCCCAGTGGTGGTTAGGGCTTCAGGGAAAAGTCCGGGGCCAACAAAATCATTAAAGGTCAATATTCTAACCTGAATGGCAATCTCAATTCAGTCCCTGGGAGAGAATGACAGAAATTCATACAGGAGCCACATTCAAAGAAAGTTTCCGGTCGATGTTTGAGACATTAGAATTAAAGACAGGCTCTTTCAAGGATTTAAGAAGAAAGGAAACACTGAGAGATGTGAGAACAAAACAAATTTGGAGTTTACCTCTTAAACTATTGAGAATAAAAAAGGAAAGCTTTGGGGAATACTTATACAAAGCTAAGAGAAATGGGGTTGTCAGTATTCGTGCAGGGCTGGTCAGGTTGACCTTTCACTTGACCTTTCACCTAGCCCAGACTGACCTTTCTTTTATAAACCAAAACGGGGTTTGTTAGAGGTACTGAAACAATTTGTCAGCTCCAAACCCCACAGCGGCAAGAACTTCCATGAGGGGCGATGCAGATTTGAATTGGATGAAGGCCCTTCTGAAAGAGAAATTATCTCGTACATCCGCAGAGGGCATGACTAACAAAGGAATATTAATGTCTATAAATGAGACCATAAAATATGAGAGGCACAAGATACAAACATGACTCTTGAAAAGAGTTCAGATGACTGGGTTAATCCACACACTTGGTCTCCATAGCATTCATAGCAGGATCTCAATAATCATTTTTTAAATGAATAAATCAATGTGCCAAGCATTCTGCTAGATGCTGGAAATACAGCAGTAACAACAGACATGGTTTGTGGAACTGCAAGTCCAGTAGATGGAAAGTACAGAATAAAGGGAAATCAAAATGCTAAACTTTACTACAGCAGCTATGGGAATAAAAAGAAAAAAACAAGCCATAGTAGCAATTTAAAATGTATTTAGGAGGTGGTGACAAATACAAATGTATCAATTTATATTGAAGTCAAAAACATAAAATCCTCTGGATAAAGAAGACCCACTGTCAGAATTAAGAAAAATATCTAACAATCTGTTGCTTAAAGAGACACACTTAAAAATGATAGTCATATGTAAATGAGGAGAGAGGATTAAGCTATGTGAAAACCACAACAAAAGGTAATGAGGTCTACAATATAAATACATCATTCCACTTGATACATCTTCATGATTGATGAACAGATAGTTTATACAAAAGAAAATTCAGACATTTAATTATCTGATGGGGAAATGCACAATTTTCCTTCCAATATAAGAAAAAATAATAAATCAAACCATCTTCTAGGCACCATTACTCACAGTTTCAACTAACAAAAATAAATTAAAGTGATAAAGCTCAATGCTAGCAATCAGGAGAAATATGTATTCCTACTCCTAGAGGCACTGCAAATGGGTTTTATCTTTCTGGAGACAATAGGAAATATTGCAATGAGAACTATAAAATTGTTCTTATCCTTTGTTCTGGGAACTCTAAATCTTAAGGAAACATCCTCTAAAGAATAAAAACCCATTTATAGTAATAATGTTCATATTAGCACTATATAAAATTTATTTTAAATTAGAGAAATAATTAGAAAAAGTATTATTAAAAATAATTTTTTTAAATTAGAGAAATAAGACTAAATCATTGGTGTTCAGGGATTAATTAAATAAGCCATAAGATGTTGGTTTAATTATGGCTATTAAAACAGGTAGATCTCTGCATCTGACCATGAGGGTGTGTAAGACAGTTCAGAATTAACTTCCCACAGTGAAAAACTAGAAAAATGGACAAAATATAGGGAACAACTATTTGCAGACATTGGGCAGCAGGCAGAAATGAACTCTGACCCCTGCGAAAAGGGAACAAAGGAGATGAGGTCTACGTTGCCAAGACTTTCTGTCTGGGGTAATCCCCAGGAGTTTAAGACCAGCCTGAGCAACATAGCAAGACCTCATCTCTACAAAAAAATAGAAAAATTAGCTGGGCATGGTGGTGCACACCTGTAGTCTCAGCTACTTGGGAGGCTAAGGTAGGAGGATAGCTTGAGCCCAGGGTTTGAGATTATAGTGAGCTATGATGATGTCACCGTACTCTAGTGCAAGCAATAGAGTGAGACCCTGTCTCAAAAAAAAAAAAAAAAAAAAGTGCACAGGGAATATACACCAAAATAGAGCCTATTCTGGGTCTTAAAACAAGCCCCTAAAAAGTTAAAAGGACTGAACTCATACAAAGAATATCCTCTGAACACAACGGAATTAAACTAGAAATAAAAGAAAGATATCTGGAAAATTCCCAGCACACTTCTAAATAATGTACATATAAGTAATCACAAGGAAAACTAGAAAATACTTTAAACTGAATAAAAATGAAAACACAACTTACCAAAATTTATGGAATGCAGCTAATGTAATAGTTAGAAGAAATATTATAGCTTTAAGTGCTTATGTAAAGAAGGACTCAAATTAATAATCTAAGTTTCTGGCATAAGCTATAAAAAGAAGAACAAATTCAGTTCATCACAAGGCAGACAGGAGGAAGTAAATGATAAAAATGAGAGCACAAATCAATGAAACTGAAAACAGAAAAACAACAGAGAATATCAATGAAACCAAAAAATTGTTCTTAGAAAGAATCAATAAAACTGATAAATTTCCAAGTAAACAACTGAGGAAAAGAGAGAAGACACCCACTAGAAATATCAGAAATGAAAAAAAGAATGTAATTACCTATTTATATAACAGGACTTAAAATGATAATAACAGAAAATCATAAACAACTTTGTGTCAGTAAATTCAGCAACTTAGATGAAATGGACACATTCCTTAAAAGATATGTTACCAAAGCTCACTCAAGAAAAACTAGATTACTTAAGTAGCCACATATCTATTGAATAAAATTAATTTGTAATTAAAAACCTTCCCACAGTGAAAATTCCAAGCTCAGACAGCTTCCCAAGTGAATTCTACCAAATATTTGAGGGAGAAATAATACAATTTCTACAAAAATTCTTCCAGAAAATAGTTGAGGAAGGAACACGTCCCAAATCATGTTATGAGGCCAGCGTTACCATACACCAAAACCAGACAAAGCCATTACAAGAAAGGAAAACCATAGGGTGATAATTTCCCATGAACATAGGTGCAAAAATTTTAAATAAAATATTAGCAAATTGATCACCTCAAACTGGTAAAGGGCATCTACAAAAACCTACATCCAGAATTACACTTTATAGTGAAAAACTGAATGCTTTTCCTCCTAACCACTTTTAATAAACCTGGTATAGCCATTGGTTTAGCAATAAAGAAAAAAATAAAAGCATACTTGGGGAATTACGGTACCTGACTTCCAGGCTTCCTGTAAAGTTATAGTAATTAAGACAGTGTGATATTGGCGTAAGGACAGAAATATGGATCAACAGAACAACAACAGAGACAGTCCAGGAAGAAGCTCACTTGAAAAATCACTTGATTTTTAACAAAGGCACCAATGTGAAAAAAGTACAGCTCTTTCAACAAATGGTGATGGAATGACTGTATATTTACATGGTCTGAACTATGACCCTTACTTCATACCATATACAAAACTAACCCAATTGACATAGGCTTAAATGCAAAAGCTAAAAGTATAACACTTCTATACGAAAACATTAGAGAAAATCTTGGAGACTTAGGTTGGGCAAAGATTTCTTACATAGAACAGAAAAAAATAACCAATCATAAAATAAAAACTAATTTTGACTTCATCAAATTAAGAACACTTGCTCTTTGAAAGACTTAGTTAAGGCCGGGTGCGGTGCCGCTCACGCCTGTAATCCTAGCACTCTGGGAGGCCGAGGTGGGAGGATCGCTCGAGGTCAGGAGTTCAAGACCAGCCTGAGCAAGAGCAAGACCCCGTCTCTACTAAAAAAATAGAAAGAAATTATCTGGACAACTAAAAATATATAGAAAAAATTAGCTGGGCATGGTGGCACATGCCTGTAGTCCCAGCTACTCGGGAGGCTGAGGTCGGAGGATTGCTTAAGCCCAGGAGTTTGAGGTTGCTGTGAGCTAGGCTGATGCCACGGCACTCTAGCCAGGGCAAAAAGAGCGAGACTCTGTCGCCAAAAAAAAAAAAAAAAAAAAGGAAAGACTTAGTTAAGAAAACAAAAAGGCAAGCCACAGACTGGCAGCAAATATTTGCAAAATACATTTCTGATAAAGGACTTTAAAATTTGTAAAGAATACTTACAACTCAGTAATAAGACAAACCAATTTTTTAAATGGGCAAAGGATCTGAATGCACATTTTTCCAAAGAGGACACGGGAATGTGTATATAAAATAATCTACAGTGATAAATACACCTAAATGTGTAATTCATATATATATAGTGGAAAGAATCAGAAATGATCCCAAAATGATTTTGACTTCAATATTCACTGGAATATTTTTAAGTAAAGGGGTTTTGTTACATAAATATTTTAAGGAAAGCTTAAATTCATTTAAATGAATAATGGATGATCATTGATTTTGGTGACAAGATACCAAATCTCCAACATTCACCTCGTGGCAACACCCCAACGTGTAAGCACAGAAGGGAAGAACACAGACGTGGGTATATCTCATGAATATAATTTTAGAGTTTGCAACATTTCAAAGAGGAAGGTACGTTGACTCTTATCTGGCTGATAATTTATAGCTCCAAGTTTATTTCTGTAAGGAGAATAAAGCTTGTTCTTTCCTGCTAGAGCATCTCTTGGTTTTGAAGAGATGACAGGCATTGTTCTCGAAAGCACGCAAATGTCTTTTAGAAAAGCAATTTGGCATTTGGATCCCGCTGCTGCTGATGGAGACTTCTGTCTCTGGTGAGTAAGAATAGTACAACAGAAGATCATCCTGCTGTTTTGCTGTAGTTCGCTTCATCTCAATCACAGATCCAACGAGCATTCGCTTGCTTTCATTCTTCTGCAATATTGCTGGCATTCTCTGTGTCTGCCCATGAGGCCGAAGTTGACCGATACTTCCAGCACAGGGGTTCCTAGCTTTGGGCTAAACGCTGTCAGAACATGCAGAGCCTTGCTTGGAAAAATGCGGCTCAGGCGTAGGGATTGGCATTCTGTTATGGGAGACCCACACAAAAGGCAGATTACTTTATTCTATGCTCCTGTGTTCCTTAACTGTGTTTCTGTCTGAAAATATACAAAGCTTGTGAAGGAGGGCCTGGACTGTTTGCTGATCTGTCTTAATAAGCCTCTTGGAACTAGTGTCGTGCCAAGAAAGCACCGTGGCTCCCTCGTGGACTAGCTTTGCAGTGACTTAACCTCTCTGAGCCTCAGTTTCCCCATCTGTAAAATTGGGGTAGTACAAGTTCACAATTCTTATCTGAAACCCTTGGATCACATGTTTGAGAATTTTTCAAATTAAAAAAAAATACGGTATAAATATGATGTATTACCTAATATCCTAGTAGAGTATGGGGCTGAACTCTCATAATAAAACACATGAATATTTCTGCAGGAAAATGCATGAATATTCACAGCAAGTAGGATAAATAAAGACTATAATTAGTCTCATGTTAGCTAAGGTCAGGTTTTGCTACCAAGTGAGCTTTCTGCGAATCTATGAAAAAACTTGTTTTTCAGGGTTTTTTTTTTTTTGGATTTCAGAACTGCAGATGAGGGGGATGTGAAACCATTATATCCAGGGCCAGTGCTAAGCCATACAGCTTTTGTGCAAATTAGAACAATGCACTTTCTGGGTGGTCATAGCCCCTGGGCCCATAACTTGGCAAGCATGGTAAGAAGAAGGCACCCCTTCCTTTAGGGTAAATGTCAAATGTCAGCCCCATTCTTGACCTACTTTTGTGCAATGCACAACCTGTACAACCAGACACTGTGGCCTTGATCATATACATCTCAGGGTTGCTGGAAGAATAAGCAGTAATGAAAGATGACCCCATCCCCCAAAGCCACAGCTGTACCTCAGATGTCTCTTGTGCTCTAGCACTTCTCAAACGTGAATGTGCATGTGAAGCACCTGGGAAGCTTCTTAAAATGCAGGGGGGGCTGGTATGGGGCCCGACGTACACTGGGTTTCTAGCAAGCTCCCAGGTAATATCCATGTTGCAGATCCATGGGCCACATTTTGAATAGTGAGGTTCTAGAACCACTTGTGGATGTTCCACCTGAACCTTAATTTGGCTTGTCCCACACTCAAGTGACAGTCTTCCCAGAATGCTGTTTCTGCTCCTAATTACGTGGCCTTCATTAACAGCTCCAGTGTCCAGCTGCTGTTTTCCAAGGTGAGAACACCTCCTTATTTTCCTAGACTGTCCCTTGTTTGTACTAGACCACAGATATCCGTCACCCCAGACCCAAGATGTCTGATGAACTCTCTACGGCGAATGTAGAACAGTGTTCAACTTCTTCTAAAGTCATCCCAGAACCCAGGGGCCACGGCCACTGGCCACCACGTGGGTTCCAGCTGTGCAAAGCTCAGACTCCGGGATTCCCCAGAGTTCTGTTCTCCACCAGGCCCCGAGGTTTCTCTCCCTCACCTCATGCTTCAAGTGTGTCCTTGGCTAGTGGTTTCTGGTTTTTTGGATATTGTGACTCTTTCAGAAAATATTTAAAATGACATTGAGGGCTGACCTGAAGTTGCCAACAGTTGACTTATTTCCTAGTATCAATTAACATCTATTATCACGACAGAAAAATTATTCTCATACCAAAAATGTAGGAAAGACGTAACTTGAGAAAAGAGGGCTCTTCCCAAGAAAGGACACGTTGACACCTTACACTTAATGCCTCTGCCTCATCCCATTTTTGTTCACTGGATGGTGGGTCAGTAATAACCTCACCCTGACCCGGCCTGGACAGTGTCCTGGGCCACAGGCTCCTTGGGTCCTGTATCTTCTGCAGCGTCAGAGCACCTGTGGCATGGTCTGAAATGCCTCCTGATGAGCTGGCCACTGACAAGAGGGCATTTCAGTCTCACTCCGAGGGGTGCAAACCAAGGATACAGATGACCTCATCCAGCTTCGTTTCCCATGACATTTACAGTGTCCCAGGGAGGCAGGGGCGGGCCATACCAAAGTTACATCTATTCACGGATGGATTAATTTAAAATGACGAAGCTCTATGGTCTGGGCATTTCGCAACCAGATGGGACTATAGCAAGGACAGGGCTGATGCCAGGCAGGGGCAGGAGCCAGGCCACCGGTGGGGAAAGCCAGCTGGTGAATGGACAGATTAGAAACCATACCTGCATGGTTGAACACTTGGATATTTTCTCACTCAATATTCTTCTGTTAGAATTTTTAGATAATACCTTTAAAGAAATTAGAATACAATGAAATAGAGAAACAATGTTGGGTATGATTTCCCCTTTAGAAAAATATAAAGACATCATTTTTACCATTAAAGCTAAGAGATGCCCATGCACGGAGCTGAAAGCAGCTCTGTGGGGCGTCGGAGAAGGAATGGATTTGGAATTGGAAGATTGAGGCTTGAGCGCAGACCTGCAACTTGCTGGCAGTAGGACAACAGGCAGTCAGTTGGAGAGGTGTCGTTAGTGCCAAAAGCATGGGGCTCTGAAGGCACATCAACCTGGCCGCTAGAGCCATTTGACCTCTGGGAGTCTCCATTACCTTATTTTTCACATTAGTGGTGGCGCTGTCTGATCACAGTGGGCCTTCTGATGCATTACTCCACAGAGTTTATAGAAAAACATGGAATGAAGAAAAGCTTCCATGCACTCAATAAACAGAGTTTGGATCTACGATGGCCTTTACCAGGGCTGAGTCCACCAACCGCGTCTGCATCTCCATCCTTTGACACACATGAGCAGGGCCCCCCACACGCCGGGGGAACACAGCCCACCCCACCCCTACAGTCTTTTGTTAATGAGCCATGAACAAACCATACACAGAAAGAAGCTTCTTTTTTTCTTCAATTTAATTGAAGTTACTTAGAAAAATAATCAGGCTTGAATGGCTTTTCCTGGAGGAAGGTTCATGAACATTTCACGCTTTTGTTGGCAATGTGGAATTCAGCTTTCTTTAACAGTACAGCAAGATACAGGGAGAGTTTTCTACAACAGACCCTCTACTGCATACAAATATGTAAAAAAAAAAAAAAATCACACTCCACAGAGATGTTAAATTATATGCCCATATGCCATACCGAGCATGCTTATAAGAAAATAGTACGGGCAGCTCCTTCTGTACCTAACAAAGAACAGAAGACTGAAATTTGCCTGTGAACAGACAAGGGTCAAGCTGGTTCTGGAAGGTCCTGTGGCCTGTTCCTGGGGTCCCATTGACTGTGACGGGAAAAGGCTGGAGGAAATGCTGGTGGTAGGAACGTGGGGATGTGATGTGGTCAGTCCTGCTGACAGAGAGAGGGGCCAGGCAGGGGTTTGGTCACCAGGCTTGCACACAGTGGGGCAGCTTGCGTTATGCATGTGCACGTGCGTGTGTATGCGTGCAGGGGAGGACTGGGCTGAGGCAGCAGCACGCCTCTGCTGCTTGCCAGGTTAGAACGGGGACTTCTGCAATTACTATCTCAGCACTAGTCCAAGACCCCACCAGCTAAGCGTGCTAGGGACTCGCACACTTTGTTCTGGAGCTTTCTACTAGCATGGATTAGACCCTTGTGCTGCCACACCTTTGCCACCAGGAGAACCGGTCTGACTGAAGCGTCCACCGCCCACTGCTCTCCTGTGGCACCTATATCCCAAACGGGCAGGACGGGGAAGCTCACCCGGTGGGTGGGGAGGAGGAAAGTCCCCTCTGAGGCCCCACAGGTCAGCAGGCTGCCCTTCTTCCCAGACCAGCTGGGGAGGGCGGCGAGGGGGGGTCTGGAGAAACTACAGGAATAATCGAGAGTTTTCCAACAAAAGGGACAGGGTAGGCAGGAATGTCCTTGTAAATACGACCCTGACTATACCTGGTCTTGAAAACACAGCATCACCTTTGAAAAGCGGCGTGGAGATGGGACATCTGCCTGTACTTTTCTCCAGCTAAGCATGCATAGAAAGCGGTTTCAAACATTTGTCTTAAAAAAAACACTACCTTTCATTTCCCAGGCACACTTCACCAACGGATTTCTTTAACCAAGGACACAGAATACTTTTCTACATTCTGCAAAACAGTTGAATCAATTTTTTTAAAAAAAGTTTTTATGCCATTAGAAAATAAAATGTGGACACGAAACAAAACACGAGGAGAAAGCGTCCCTCATTTCAGAAACCTATTGATGTGTTGTCCCCTGAAGGACAATCTCTCACCTAAGAGAGAGTAGCTGGATGAAAGAAGGCTGTCTGCGCGCAACACTGAGCAAGCTTGCACAACTGATCAAAAGCAGGCACGGAAACGTAAAACGATCTGAATTTCCATTTAAAAACCAAAAAAGCACACAGTGAACAACTCCAAGCTGTGGAACTGAAGAAGCACTCTTCAAAAGATCACCACTCCCATTAAGCATCTTTAAGGCTTGAGGAGCAGGGAGCCACTCTGGGTCATATACGCCCCTCCTCTCCCCTCCCTTCCTGCCGTCCACACCACCCAAGACTTCCCTCCACGCCCGTGGGGAGGGATGCGATCGTTGTCTGTGGCAGTATCCAGGATTAGAACCATTGCACTTTAGTAAAAGTTTAATTCATTTGCTGTAAACCAGATGGAGACTGTGGCGCTGTTTGGTTTATTTTGGTTTTCTTATTTTGGAGGGGTGTTGGGGTGGCAGTTTTTATCCTTGAAGACCTCGGATGTGCTAAATCAACCTAACCAAAGTATATTCTGCAGAACACTCTCTCTGTGAGATGATCTGCAGAAGAGAGTACTCTGGTCTCGTAAGTTCAGGAAATGCTACTGACTCAATGATGCCCTGGGGGATTCACAATGCACAGCACATATTCAAGGCTCTGAAAAGTCCTGCAGAAAAGGAAACTGACTTGACTTAACCTGTGTTCTGTAGAGCACATATTAGAAAATGTTGGACAATCTGTTTCATTAGCATGAGCCCTTCTGAGGACAGTGTCCCCACCTGGAAATAAGGTCCAGACTCTCAGTTCCAGGGACAGCCAAGGTCTGTCACTCTACTTGGTAAAACACATTGCATAAATCTCTATCCATCAAGGGCATCGTTGCTGTGCCCTTCACAAAGGGGAGAGAGCTTGGAAGAAGGTACACAACGTTTTATAAATAGCTTCAGCGACCTTCTCCGGTGCACATCTCACTCACATTAAATAAAATAATTTCCTCAGTGAGATGTTGCAGCTGCTGCTCACTGAGCTTGCTGTGAGCTTTACAATACAACTTTAATAGTTTCTGTGAATAAATTATTCATTTTTTGTTTGTTTAGAATATTCTCACCCCTTCACTATATACTGCATCAAAAACAAAACAAAAAGCAAAACCCCATCCCACCCTCCCCTATTATTAGAACTATTATTATTATTATTATATACAGTATCTGCTACCGACTCATTCACTAGCTGTAAGAGGGATGTGGCTCAAACTTCAACCGAGAAGCATCGGAAATGGCTGGAAATGAGAAGCGTGTGTGGATGTTAATTAGCAAGGAACAGGAAATGAAAAGTTCCCAGCCTTCCAGAGGCAAGGGCGCATGGATTAAGAGCACGGAAGGCTGTCCTTGCTGCTCATGCATGGCAGTCACGAAGGTGCCAATGGTCTCTCAGCCTCTGGAGGATGCAGGAGGGCGTGCATGTGCGTTTGTGTACAAATAGCCCACCTCTAACCTTCACCCTTGCAAACCCCTGAATGCATGGGTCTCACTCTTGTATGTGGCAAGTGGTAGAAGACAACACTTCTACATGGGGACGTGGGTGTTGGCTGGAGAAGGCAGTAGGAGGCACTTGAGGAGCATTCCCTGCCCTCACTCAAGGCAGACATTGCTAATCAATCACAGCACTCTCCCACACTGTGCCTGGAGAATCCGTTCTAGGGCTTAAAGGCAGACACTACCAATAAATTGGAAGGGGTGCATGATAGGAAACATTTTTCCCATCTCATGTGTTGGGCAATGAGTTTGAGATCACTCACCAACTTAAGTGGCCTGCTCCAAGCATGTGGTTTCCAAATTTGGGCCATAGAAAAATGCAAATTTGTAGGGGTCATGAACCTTCTGAGGTTGCTCACAACTAGTCCAAACCCCATGTAAAGTCCACAAATATCAGGGGTTTGCTAATTGTTGAGCTGGAAGCTCTGTGTCCATGTAAAGCTTCTTGAGGGCCAAGACTATTGGGTTTGTTCAATGATCTATCTGCATGGCCTAGAATATAGTAGGTGCTCAATAAATACTTGTTGAAAATAAAGCAACAGCCACTTCACCTTCACCACAACTGGCACTGCCAGTTCAAAATTTCTGTAAAAAAGTCTATTCTATCAGACTACTAATTCTGGTGAAAAATTTGCTACCATCAGCTCTCTCCTTGGGTTAAAAAAAAAAAAATCACATTTCTTTAGTGCAAGGGACTTTCAGGTTTGGAATTGGTAGGGAATGAGTCCCTTGCAAAGATGCCTCTAAGTGCAATAGCAACCTATTTATTTCTAGCAGAAATTCAAGAATGGTGGCATTCATACACACGACACTGGTTGTTATCACATGGCTATGACTCCATAAAAGGTTAGGAAGGAGAACATTCATGCCCCCAAGTGAGCTGTAGCAAGCAAAGCACAAAACATAGATTTCTTCTGGAAAGACATTAGAATTTTGCTGCCACAAAAAGAAATCTATAGAGACCATGTTTAAATAACTATAAATAATATTAATTAGAATTTATGGAACGCACAATTCATGGAATTCACCAGAACACAAGGAAACCTTTGAGACAGTGTTGCAGTATTCACTTCTAAAAAACAAGGACAACCCATCCTATTCCCCTGCAAAGACAGCTGTCCTTCCCTACGAAGGATCTTAAATAATTCTCACTATGCTGCTCGCAGCATCACCCCCAAAGAAATATTAATTTACAAAATAACCCAATATCCATATAATTCTTTTGACAAATAAAAATCTTAAATTAAAAAGCATGATTCTCTCCCCCTCCCCAACCCCCTTTATTCCAATTTCAGGTAGCTTGGCACTGAGTAATTGAACATTAAAAAATCGAGTTTGTAGACTTCGTACAGCTGCGTTTGGTGCTCTGAGCTGATGTTCTGGAAGAATTCTGTGGTCATTTCATCAGTAGTTCTCGTAGACTTTGCATAGGTGGGGAACTTCAGGTAGCTGCCCACTCCTGCCAGCTGCAGGACGTAATTAGAATCCTCTTCCAGTGTCTCGTACTTGCCCACGAGGTCGTAGTGGATGTGGCAGGGGTGGCAGAGGGAGTAGACGGTTTGCCAGTGTTCGTTGAAGGGCTCCTCCCGCTGGGTGTGGGGGTCGATGAGATAGGCCACGAATTCCTCGAACTTGACGTCGTCCCCTTTGCGCAGGGCCTCCTGGGTGGCGTTCTTCCGCTGGCGTTTGATGATCTTGGTGCCGTACCGCTTGTGGAAGGACGTGTTGTACTTCTGCGTGAACTTGTTGCGGTAGGCCGACACCAGCCTCTCGAAGGGCTCCCGCACGAACAGGAATTTCATGTAGCTTTTCAAGCGGTGGTTGATTTCCGGGATGCTGTACTGGTTCAGGGTCTTCAGGTTGGCAGAGACGTGGGCCTCGTTGGCCGGGATCTCCATGGGGTCGCTGTACTTGCCCCGCCCGGTCAGGACCATCATGAGCCGCTTCCAGTTGGTGCACGCCACCTTGGGGACGTAGCAGTAGATGAGCTCGTGATCCTCGTCCACCACTAAGTGCTTCAGGTCGCTGGGCGTCAGCACCCGCCGCTTGCGGCTCGTGGCACTGTTGGCGCGGCACGTGTCTGTCACCTGGTCCCGCCGCATCTGGTGGAGGACGGCGGTGTTTGAGAGCTCCAGCTGCAGAGGGGACACAAGAGGAATAAGGACTCAGTACTCGCCTGGAACATTTCCATCGGCTGCAAGGGGATCCTCCAGCCCCGTGTTGGAACATGTATTGAGGGCTCAGGATGGAAAAGCCACTCTGCTCAGTGCCCTGGGAGACGGGACCCAGATCCCTCAGGGTCTGGGAGGCACCAGGGCAGAGAGCTGGCAGCCTCCATGGAGGCCTAAGGGAAATGTGTGGGAAGATGTGTGTGTTCCTCTAAATTCTAAGAGCAAAGGTGTCTTCGCAGAGGCCACTCACTCCCAGTCTGAACCAGTCCTCCCAGGCCATCTGGAATAGGAAACCTGAGACCACTCTGCCCTGCTCGCCCAGCACCCTGGTTTCCAGCACCCAGACACTCAGAGACCTTTCTGGAGTGGAGGCTGCATGCCACACCTCCACCTACTCCTCATGAAGCTGCAGTGTGGCCCTTCTTCTCAATATAAAGAGGACTAATATTAATTGTGGTTAAAGTTATGGAGAAGTAGGGCCACCACGGCTATGGAATGGTTGGTTCCTCTGGGGCTGCAGACGACACGGTGTCCTGGTCGCCTCCTTGCCCCAAGAGCCCCCGTGCATGCGCTGGTCATGTGAGGTTCTCAACAGCCCAGCGTCATGAGCACCTTCCCAGCCTCATTCCTACTCCTCACCCCTTCATCACCGAAGGGGGCTCCCGAGAAACCAGTGATTCACTCTTTCCCTTTTGCCACCAGCATTCCTTGGGCTGGGCCCATCTGGGGCTCTCCCGTTCCCCTCTGCGGGTACACATTCGGCAATTGCCATGCGATCCCCTGCCACCGAGGTGGAAGAATCATTCCTCCCCCAAGCACCCGCAGCACCGAGCGTCTGCACAGCACAGCTCCCCAGTCTGCTCGTGCTGGGTTTCCTCGAGTCCTGCGGCCACGTGCTTCACAGGGACTCAGAGCCCCAGAGCAACTGCCTCCTCCAGTCCAGACTGTGGGTGGCCTCGAGTCCTGAGAATGCAGAGCTATCAGTGAAATTCCCCCCAACCACCTGGACAGCCAAGTCAGTAGAGTCCAGGGTCTGGCTGTCACTCAATAATCTGGCCCTGCACTTCCAACTCTGAACCACAATGTGCAAAATGCATCCTGAAATGTGCACGGGGCAAAAATCAGAAATTCCAATCAGTTTACTGGGACCTTAGGGACATCCCGGTAGCAACTGGGAAGAAGCCCTTGCACCCTGCATTAGGGTGTGCCCAGGATGACAGGATGGTGATGATGGTGATGGTGACAATAGCAGATATTGTGACCAAGGAGCTCTGTATGGGGCACCTTCACAGGTGATTTAAATACATTATGTCCAATCTTCCCAGCAACACTCTGACCTAGATGCTATCACCACTAAAAATTTTCATATTCAAGGGAGGAAGCAAAGCAAGACAGGTGCTCATGCTTTGCCAAGTCTGTGTGGGAATGGTACGGTGATTCCCTCGTTGCTTCACCCTCACAAATAACTGGTGGAAATCTGGAAGGAGATGTCAGTACCCTCCTGATGTGCCTGACGTTGACACTCCTCCCATCAAGAAGTGCAGGCTATTTCTCATGCAATCTGACGTTGACACTCCTCCCATCAAGAAGTGCAGTCTATTTCTCCAGCCCCTGGAGTGTGGCTGGCCATCACTTGCTCTGATGAGTAGAATGTGGTGGAAGCTATGGTGATCAGTTCTGGGCCTATTACGAAGCCCTGCAGTTCCTACCCTTCACTCTCTTGCAATGCTGGCCCGAGACAGTCGCGCTACGGAAAGCCCTGTCCAGCCGCCTGGAGGATGAGGGGGTCTGCGGCACCCCAGCTGACACTGACTGCCGGACATCCAGTGACCACAGCTGTGTGGATGATCCTGGGTGAGACCAGCAGACTTGCCCAATTGCCTACCCACAGAATGATGGCAAGTGACACATCAGTGCTGTTTTAAGCAGTTAGGTTTTGGGGTGGTTTGTTACCCAGCAGTAAATAACTGAAACAGGAGAGCTGGAAAGGGTCGCTGGGACAGGATGCTGAGACTGTCGGCCAGAGTCCAGAGAAGCAAGGGCCCCATAGAGATTTTAAGTTTCTACTTGGTAAAACAGGGTTGGCCTGCAGGAGTTTACTGAATTGGGAATAATTCGCAATTATTGGCCCCATTATTCACGGGCCAAATGCCACCATCAACAAGCTTTTCTCCACTACAAAGGGCAGAGCAATAATCTGGTACGTGCAGAGAGGCCTGGGCCACTGAGTCAAGGGTCCAGTTTCTGAATCACTGTGGTCCCAGTGTGGGGCCTGGGTCTCCCTTAGCCGTGTTTTCCCTGCCTGTGCAATGGAGAGCAACACGCCTGTGCCTGCTGGGCTGGTGTGAGGGTTACCGGGAACGGACTGCGTGGAAAGGCCTGAACACAGCAGACAGATAATCAATATCATTCCTCCTCTCTTCCCTCTCTGGGCCACACCCGCCCTGTCTGTGGAAAGAGGCAGCCGGTAGGTTAGCTGATTGTTAGGGTCTTGGCCGCCGTTATTCTTGGGTAGAGCCTAATTCCTTCCAGGGTGGCCAATTGGTGGCCAGGTACTCTGTTCTGAGTCCCACAGAGAATCTTCCAGAATGTTCTTCCTCACTGCCTAGGCTCTGGCGTTACTTTGTCTTGCTGAGATTTTGCCACAAAGTCTCAGTGCCCAGTAGCCGTGGGCACTCCATCAATCCAAATATGTAGTGATGTTATTTTTCAATTCTCCAAGTGTAAGTGACGGCATGAATATGCCAAGAAATGTAGAAAACAAGCTGAAGAATTTCCTTATTTTCCCTCATGCACAATACATATCAGGACAATATCTAGCATGTAATATCTATCTGAGTGAGTGAGTGCTCATTGTGTACCAGGTACTGTTCTAAATGCTTTACACGGCTTAACTCCTTTAATGCAATCAGTAACCCAAGGGGTCGGTTTTATTATAATCCCCATTTTATGGCTAGGGGTCTGCCAGATGCAGCACCACAGGTGTAATATTGAGAATGTCCTTGCTCGATATCGCGGGGAAGTCCTCCCACATCCCTCAAGCTATGCTGGCCTCAGCATTTCCATTCTGTCGGTGAGGAGACAGGCTGGGACAGGCTGGATGACTGCCCCAAGGTAAGCCCTTCTGTGAGAAGCAGAACCGCGACTCACACCAGATCTTGTGACTCCAGATCTATTCCTTGCACACCATTCTGGCCTAAAGTGTTCCCCCAGTTGAACACAAGTACCACAAATTGGGGACTTTGCCTTTCCGTGGCTGTATCTGCAGTGCTTGCAAAAGTGCCTGCCACATAGAAGATGCTCAGTAAGTATTTGCTGAATGAATGAATGAATGACTTAATAATCTCTTTAGGGAAACTTGATATGCAAGTAGGAAGGCCCCTCTGTGGCTAAAGAAATTTCCCAGTTGTTCACAGATACCAGACAGTTCTTTACTGCAGGGTGACCTTGTACGGAAATAGGGTTTTTGCAGATGCAATTAGTTAACATGAGTTATGCTGGATTAGGGTGGGCCCCAATCCAATGATGGTGTCCTCATAAAGAAGAGAAAGCAGAGACTTAGAGATGTACAGGGTGAAGCCACGTGAGGACAGAGTCGCTATTAAAACAATGTCTACAAGCCAAAGAATGCCAAGAATTGCCAGGCACCACCGGAAGCTAGGAAGAGGCCAGGAAGGATCAATGCCTAGAGCTTTCAGGGAGAATACGGCTCTCCCAACACCTTGATTTCAGACTTCCAGCTTCTAGAACTGTGAGAGAATAAATTTCTGTTGTTTTAAGCCACCCAGTTTATGGTGATTTATCACAGCAGTCTTAGGAAGCTAATACAGGAGTCAGGCATTCAATCAATAACTTTGAGCAAGCTGATACTAAAGCATAAATGTGCAAGAGAAGATAACATTATTTAAAAGAATATTCTTGGCCGGGCGCGGTGGCTCACTCCTGTAATCCTAGCACTCTGGGAGGCCAAGGCGGGCGGATTGTTTGAGCTCAGGAGTTTGAGACCAGCCTGAGCAAGAGCGAGACCCCATCTCTACTAAAAATAGAAAGAAATTATATGGACAGCTAAAAATATATATATAGAAAAATTAGCTGGGCATGGTGGCGCATGCCTGTAGTCCCAGCTACTCGGGAGGCTGAGGCAGTAGGATCGCTTGAGCCCAGGAGTGTGAGGTTGCTGTGAGCTAGGCTGACGCCACGGCACTCACTGTAGCCCGGGCAACAGAGTGAGGCTCTGTCTCAAAAAAAAAAAAAAAAAAAGAATATTCTTACCCAAAGGAATAAAGAAAGCATATCAGGGCACTAGGAAGCAGGACGAGGATGAGATCTGAAATCAGAAGATTCAAAGCCCAGGGCTTGATCTTGGGCAACAGCCTCAACCTTCTGACTCTCAGTTCCCTCATCTGCAAAATGGGATAGTCCGACCTACCCTGCAGGGGTGGTGATTGAGTCAAAAAAGGCACAGTTCAGCATTTAGTAAATAAGATCAAGTTTAGTACAGGACTTGGACAAGGTATGGCACAAAGCAGGTGGCTAATATGTAAATGTTCTTTTATGAAAGAAGAAGGAAAAAAATGCCTGGAATCGCAAAGATTACTTTCATCAGCTCTATAATTTTGCTGCAGGTCAGTCCTAGGCCACTGAATTCAATTCATATTTATTTTGAATAGAAAAACTCTGACCTTTGCTATTCATGACTTCTTAGCAGATGTATTCATCACCTTAAGAGGAGCATTCATGGACCTCTTGGGCTATTAAGTAATGCCATTAAAAAAAGAAAAAAGGTGTCCTAAAGGAAATGGAGGAACTTAGAAGGAAACAGTGCCTGCCAATTTTGTCATCTGAATTGCTAAGGACAATTTAAGGCAATAAGTTACTAAGATGAGCACAGGAACAGCGCCTCCCCCCGCCCCGCCCCATCTTTTCACTTGGAGATAATTTCCTGGGCATCTGAATGAATGCTCAGGGAGGTAGCATGCCAGTTAATATTGCATTCAGGACCACAAAGGCAGGAAAAATGGAAATGATACCATGGTGTCATTTTACGTCCAATTGCAGGGGCAGAAAATAACTCAGTGGCGCTTTAAAATGTGGTATCTGAGGTTTCTTACTCTTCCTTTTCTTCTCCACAGCAGTTTAGGATCCAAATGGTGCACCTGCCGTAACAAGGCGCACGCAGCTTCCCTCGGGAAGACTCTGGAGCATGGGTTGAGAGAACGCTTCTCAAATCTGAGACATGTCCATGCCGCTAGTAAATTTACCTGGGCCTCTAGCATTCAATTTGTAAGAAATATATTTTAATTTGTTTTCATAAATTTTTATTTTGAAATAATTTCAGACTAGTGTTGATTTAAATTATTTAAATAAAATGTTACTAAAATGTGCAAAAATATAGTAAAACTAGGTATACGACTACTGAGACCAAAACAAATGCAAATATTCAAATGAACAGTGTTAACATAATGGATGATGTTTTACAGGAACTAAAGCCCTGCCTGAAACGTGAGATGCTCACTGACTGCGTGGGGCAGGCCCTTTGGAGGATGGCATTGCTCCTCTGCTAGGCCGTGTGAGGACTCGGTTTCCCCACCACTGCCTCTTTCCTAGTTACCGTGAAACCCAGCACCCTGTGACCTCATTTGACCTTTAATCAAAAAAAGCACATCATTTATATACAGTCTTTCTCTGCCCATTTCTAATTAGCCCAAGCCAATGAAAATGGAGCTACCTGGTGCCACCAAGACCATCAAAGAACACATGCACCATGATTTCACTTGGCGGGACTAGGTTTTCCGGGGCAGGCCTCATAATCCAGAGAGGCCTTGATTAGTTTTTCAAAATTATCACCAAGATAAAAACACAAAATTCATAAAATTCTTACACAGAACTCCAGACCCCTCAGGATTCTATCTCTGGACTCCTTGAACCTTGGTTCACGAAACCTGGATTAAGGGCAGCCCTGGACAGGTCAGAGGAAAGAGGGGAATTCTTTCCCCTAATGTCAGGATGGGGCAGGACAGATTTCTGATGGCAGTCTGGAGTGTTCTAGAAATCTCCATGTTTGTTCATAGGATCGACAGCTTGTTAGAAATTGTGATCAAGAAAATAGTGATTTTCAACTTAAAAAATGCAAAATGGTCACATCACTTCCATGCTCCCCTGGTCTACAGGGTGACATTTTTGTCCCCACCGAGGCTCAGAGGAACTTTTGTAACTATCGTAACTCTTCAGCACTAACATGTCCCCTTGGGTAGTTCCTGAACAGATTTGGAACAGCAGGAAGATAAGGGAGTGAAGAAGACTCATTAATGAGGACAAAATCTGTCCCCTTGTCACTGAAAGAGAATGCTGGTCTTTTCCAACCAAGTTTTACCAATTTTATTAATACAAAGCAGGGATTTGTTGATCTGACAATTATAGTATCTGAGCTGTGAGATCAATCTCTTTCTTCTTACCATCCCTTTCTCTCCCCTCTTCTTCTTTCTCAAAAGGGTTTGAAGAGATCATAACAAAGGACATACGTGCAACACAAAACTGAAATTGGAAAAAGTGAATATACTACGAGGGCTGGGATTGAGACTCTCATTTGGTTGTGGGCTTCCTAGCAGCAAGGACAAAAGGGGAAATGCGATTAAATTTCCTTGCTCTATCAGAAAAGAGAACATTCCAATTGTTTGGGGTGGAAAATGTACAAGATTTTAAAGGAGTCAGAAAATTCAGTCCGCTGATGCTGGCATATTTGGAGGGCTGCATTCTTTGGCTGACTGAATGCTAATGTTACAATTCACTTCCATCTAATGACTACAGAATGCTTCAGCAGGTACAGAAAGAACACTTTAACATACACTTTCTCATTTAAGAAACCCTTTGGGACTTTTCCAGAGACTTCCAGAACCTACTACAAGAAAGTTTACATCTTTTTTTTTTTTTGAGACAGAGTCTCGCTTTTGTTGCCCGGGCTAGAGTGAGTGCCGTGGCGTCAGCCTAGCTCACAGCAACCTCAAACTCCTGGGCTTAAGCAATCCTTCTGCCTCAGCCTCCCGAGTAGCTGGGACTAAAGGCATGCACCACCATGCCCAGCTAATTTTTCTATACATATTTTTTAGCTGTCCATATAATTTCTTTCTATTTTTAGTAGAGACGGGGGTCTCACTCTTGCTCAGGCTGGTCTCGAACTCCTGACCTCAAGCGATCCGCCCGCCTCGGCCTCCCAAGTGCTAGGATTACAGGCGTGAGCCACCATGCCCGGCCTACAAGAAAGTTTATATTCATCAGACCAGTCCCTACTTCCAATCATGTGTCATTCTCTCCTGGGCTGGCTGCCCCCAAGTATTAATAAGACTTTACGCCAGTGGTTCTCAAATTTTAGCAGACATGCAAATCACCTGGAGGGCTTGTTAAGACAGTTTGCTGGGTTCCAGCCCCAGAGTTTTCCATTCAGTAGGTCAGGTATAGGGCCTGAGAATTTGCATGTCTAGCCAAGCTCCCAAGTGTGTTAGTTTGCTAGGGCTGCCATAGTGAAATGCCACAGAGTGGGTGGCTTAAAAAGCTGAAGTTATTTTCTCCCAGTTCTGGAAGCTGGAAGTTCAAGACCAAGGTGCTGGCAGGGGTGGTGTCCTCCAGGTGTCTCTGCTTGGCCTGCAGATGCTGGCTGTCCTGCTGCCTCTCCATGAGGTCATTCCTCCGTGCACACACCCCTGGTGTCTCTTCTTATAAGGACTCCTGTCAGGTAGCATTCGGGCCCCACCCAAACCTCCCCATTTTTACGTAATCGCCTCTTTAAAGGCCCTATCTCCAAATAGAGTCATATTCTGAGGTGCTGGGGGTACCTCAGCACTCAGCATATGAATTTGGGGGGGACACAGTTCAACCCATCCCACCAGGTGATGCTGAGAACCGCAGCTTCAGACTATGTGGAAATGACTGTAATCTAACATCTTTCACCCATTCGCAGATCTTCTTAATTACAGAACATAGAACCCAGGTTCACCATCTGCTGCCGAGCGACTCCTAGATCCGCCCCCAGCCCCAGCCTCCAACTCCCTTCATCTCCCTTTGATCTCCCAAAAGTATAAATTAGGTCAGAGGAGGGCTGATTCTAGGAAACCGTGAACATGGCTCCAGGCTCTGGGCTGTGTCCTGCATTCTCGTTTAGATGTCTATTTTTAATTTGGACATTTTTAAAAAGGCAACCATAATTAGTTTAAGTACCAAATTTAGGGACCATTTGAAAAAGTCTTTAAAATTTTACTACGTTTCATCTTAAAAGGAAGAAGAGCTGGTTTCCCTTAAATTAAAACATCTCCTGTGGTGTCTGCAACCTCCCTCAGACACAAGGACAGCCGTCCCACCCGACCGCTCCAGGTGGGGGAGACGCAGGGAGATGGACCCAGAGAACAAGGTCAGTTTGGATGCACCAAGAGACCGGGCGTTGTCCAAATCTGCCCTTAACAGTTGTCAGCTTGGGCCCAGCCTCAGTTTCTCTGCTTGAAAATCTGAACACAAACCCCTTCCAGCATCCCAGCTGCAATGCCCTCATCTGCCTATTTTAGAAGTGGCGGAGGGGCTCTGATTCTATTATGTCTCCTTAGAGGACAGGAATTCCTAAACTCTCACAAAAAGGGCTAGTCATGAGGAATCACTGAGGACACCACTTCCACAGCAAAAATAGAGGCACACATGTATACAAGCTACCGTTTATTGAGCACTTACTGCGCACCAGCCACTGTTAATCCTCACACGCTATGAGGTAAGTATCATTGTATTCCCAATTTATGGATGAGGAAACTGAGGCACAGGGAGAATAATTAACTTGCTCAAGGTCAGGGAGCTAGGAAGCGGGTCTGGGGTTTGAATCAGGCAGACTGTGCCCCAGGCCCTGCGCTGTTCTGCCTCCTGGGGTGTGAACACCCACCTGGCAGTTACTATCTGCTGGGCACCCAACCCTGGCAGCTCACTGGGATCCCAGGGGAGCTTTAAACATCATGGAGGCCTGGGTCCCACGGTGTCAGTTCTGGGTGTGGCCAGCTCTCCAGGGGTTCTAAGGTCACCGGGGTGTGGGAACCACTGCTTCAGGGGCTCCAAGGCCAGCAGCTATAAACTAAAGCAGAGACTTGGCCTTGTGTGTGACCTTCAGCAAATTTCACTTTCCTGGTCCCGGTCCTGGTGGTTTAAGACAAGGGGCTTTTCATGCGGTAGGGCCAGGGGTGAAAGGTCTAGAAGGCCACAGTTCTTAGACATCTTTGGGTGCATCCGTAGGGAACCACTATGACTTACATAATGCTTAAAAACTCTCATGCTTAGAAAAGAAAGAAGAAAGATATTGGACCTTTAAAGAAACAATCTGGTCTGAACCTGTTGCAAAATGTAAAGGGTTTAGGAAAGCAGTGATTTCGTGTTAACTGACATTAACATTGTCAGGGAAAGTGGTTTCTCAGGATTTTAACTTGTCACTAGGGAAACACCTGTCTGACTGCAAGTAGCAAGGACTGAATCTCTGCAAGAGCTTTTCCTACCTTTCCAAAGCAAAAAGAAGAAGGAAAATCACCATGAGTGGGAAGCATTTTGAGCCCTGAGATGAGGCAGGAGGCGCTGGGTGCCTGAGGGCCCCCCTGGCCCCTGGGTGCAGCCCCAGCCAGGCTCAGCCGACACTGGCCGTGAGTGAGCAAAGCCTCCGAGCTCCACCTTAACCTTGGAAGCTCTGTGGGCAGAAACACAGGAGCAGAAAGGAAAGCCCAGACCTTGCTGAGCAACAAGGCAGGCTTGTTTCAGGCCAGTGGTTAAAGTACTTCTTTTGTAGGCAGAGTTTAAATTTGGTGACCTGGGTTAGGGTCACAAACTCAGATTTCCTCTGGAGCCATCGGGGAATGGGAATAAATGATGTAGGGCCCTTGCACGGGATTGAACCTAACCAGAGTCCCTGGGCCACTGAAAGTGGGAGATGCCACGCAAATATCATTGATATTGTCCTGAGGGAATGAGGTCCTGGTCTTTCAAGGTGTTTCAATTTCTTGAGAGAAGCCAGAATGCTAGATTTTATGTGAAATCTCCATATTCTTAAACCTTAGCTGCAATTCAAAACAATGTCTTCACTGCTGTGGGTTGAACCATCTCTGTCTGGGCCGGGGTTGCCTGCGGGCGCCAGCTGGCGCCTCCTTAGGTGTTTGAGGGTGGGAATAAGGTGCCCCCTTGCCGGCTGCTCTGAGCCCTGGCTCAGTAATGGGGGAAACTGCAAAAGAAAAACTGGATGGAGCCAGCCAGATGGTGCGAGTCCCCGAGGACAGTCAGGAACACCCCGATCAGTGGTGGTTATTAAGAGAAACCACTGGAAGCTCAGTTCTCCCCACCCTCTTCCCTGCTTCGCTCTTCTTTGCAGTACTCATCTCTTCTAACGTGCCTATCACAATTTACTTATTTTGCTTGTTTCTCCCTTCTAGAATGTTAACTTTGAGTATTTTTCAATTTTTTGTTCACTTTTGTATCCTCAGTGCCTGGTACATAGTAGACGCTTAAAGCGTTGTTGAATGAATCAATGAGTGAATGAATGAATGACTCAAGACAGTAGGAGTCATGAAGGTCACAAGATGGCGGATGAGCCTGTGTGGGCTTCCTGGTGCCCAGCCCTGCAGTGCTGCCCCATCTTCCCACGGTGGGCCTCAGGCTCGGAGCCCACAGCTGCCGCACCAGAGCTCAGTGTTGGCCCAGAGGGTGGAGGCCCAGGGACAGAAGCAGGGACAACAGCGTTTGCTGAGGGAGGACACTGGCACTCTCCACCCGTCTGGTGAGGCCAGGAAACAGAGGAGGAGAATCAAATCACGCTCCAGAGGGCGGGCGCCAAGGGCTGCCCGGGGAGGGCTTGGCCCAAGGCTGCGTGCCGCGGGGCTCCCTTTCAGCCCTGCCAGGTGCAGCTGGAAGGGCCTTATTTACATCTCAGATCAGCTGGTTGGGCTTCCGGAGGCCTGGGAAGGGTGCCGGAGGGGTGCAGGAATAGGAGTGGGGCTGCTGCCAAGCTGGACCGGCTTCCGATGAATGGTGGCCCGGAACAAGGACAATGGTGAGGAAGGGACGTGGCTCCCACGCTGTTTGGGAGGCTGGATTCCCTGGGAAATCACAAGTCAGAGGGGCAGGCGGACTGTGCACCTGCTGGCTGATGCTTTGGGGCCCACGGAAGTCACTGCTGGCAGGAGGGAGGGGGAGGAGGGGGCTCCACGGGGCAGCCTTGGATGGCTCACCCCTCTCCCAGCCAAGGAGCCTGGCAGCCTCCACCCACCGAGATGGGGCTCCCAGCGGGTGATGCTCTGGGAGGCGGGGGTTATGACCCTCAAGGCTCTCCCGGCCCCTCCCTCCTTGAACCAGTGACTTCATTGCTTCTCTTCCTGATTCTCTTCCCAGACTCACCAGAATATTCTACTTATATTTTGCCCCCAGTCACTTGACTCTTTCAGGCCTTAGTTTCCCCATCTGTAAAATGGGGACACTAATAGTGTCTACTTCTCAGGGTTGTTGGGAGGATTAAATGAGAGCCCGCAAGGAAAGCACTCCGCACGCTTCCTGGCACACAGTGCTTGGGAAGGAGTCACTATGACCCTGACACGGGGTCGTTTCCTAAGTGCCTGGTACAGCAAGCACGTTGCTCCGCTTTCTGCCAAACCGCATTCCTCAATCTTCAGTGTATGTGAGAATCACAGCGGGTGTTTGATGAAATGGGGGTTCCCAGACACCACTCTGGGAAATTCTGACTCAGAGGGTCTGGTCGGCCTGGGAACCTGCTCCTAGCGCTGCCCCTGGTGGTTCTACTGGGCCAATCCTAACGCTGGTGGTCTCTGTTTCATTTGTGAACTGCTGATTTAGTATCGCTTTTACGTGAGTAGGTTGTGCAGTTAACTGCAAACACATTTGTCATTTGCACGCGATGCCTGGCTCGTGGTGATTCAACACCTCGCTGACATGGCAGGAGAGCGACAGGAGCAATCGGCGGCGACTTGGATTGGCAGCTGTTAAGCAAATTGGAGGTCTAAAGAGCAATTTTCTAGCTATAGAAAGATTAGCTATTAATATGTATTAAGAGACTATAAAGTATGCATGGAATTTCAGAATCACTGAACTATGGATTGAAGACACACAGAAAGGCTGATTTACTTCTAATCAAGTAGCCTGTTTCAACAATAGCCCATTTCCCCATTGTTCCAAATGTACTCATGAGCCATTCCCTCATTTCTGCACATTGTGTGTTCCGTTCCCCAGTGAGGATAAGGCTGGTCTTTCACCAAGAGGAGAGGCAAAACCAGCTTTGCAGAGGGGGCCCCAAAGCCCTTGTCCCAGCCCTACCCAAGAGACACCCCCTCCGCTCCCCTACAACAATCGCCAACAAGCCTGGGGCCCCATGGGAGCGATTTCTACCACGTTCACCGGGCCCCTTTGTCTCAACTGCTCCATCCTGATCACAGTTACATCATCATGAAGGACGCCCTCAGCTCATGTCCCTCCTTCAGGGCTGCTGGGACGGGTCCTAGGCACTTTGCATCCCAGACACTCGGTGCCTGATACTTGCACGATTCAGAAAAGGGTGATTAGCTTTGTGGCAACACATCAATGTCCTTGCACTACTAAGATCTTTTTGTTTGTCTCCTGTCATTTCCCTGCCTTTTTCCTTTCTCAAGAAGGGTGGCCCATCTGCAATCGTAATCAAAGTGGAACAGGAAGTCCACTCTCCAGCTGCAGGGCCAAGCACATCTAAATTCATCAGCTATTTACTGAGAAATGTAAGCACCTGGGCTGCTGCTTAGGCCACACCTGAGGACATACAGATACACAGAGCAGAGTCCACACGAAGCCACGGAGGTCAACCTGGGGCCCAGGGATGAATGGACACCCTCAAGTTCATGGCATCGGAGGTATAAACACTCTTCTGTTTGTAGAGCTCTCGACTTTTTTCACACCCCAAAGTCCTTGGAACACAGAGCTTCAAAGTTAGAAAATGCCTTTGTGACCATCTGACACCACACTCTGATTTCTGATGGCAAAACTGAGGCCCAGGGGTGGAAGCTCACCCCCCCACAGCCCCCAGGGGATGGCCGCGTGAGGACTGGAACCCGAGTCTTCCGCCTTTTTGTCGCGCTGCTGCCCGGTACAGCAAAGAGGATTTTCTCCTTCCACCCACCCAGCAGCCCTTGTCGGGGTGCAGGGACAGATCCTGGGATGGAGTGGGGCACAGGCCAGCCAGTGGGGGCCGAGGTGCCATCTACGTGGTGCTGAAATGTCTCTACGAGGGGAACAAAACGTCCTTCCTTCCTTCCTTCCGCCACCCTCAGGGGTGTATTTTTGCAACACATGTGGAGTCAGGATCAGTGGAAATTCTGAAACCAAACAGGCGCAGGTGACCTATTTTATCATCCGGAATAAGGAACATGGGACAGGTCCCCGGGTTGGCCTGATTTGGGAACTCATTAAAGAAAAGTGGAGCAAGACATGGGGAAAGTCTTCGTAAAAAAAATTTTTTTTAAACAACGGTGACCCTGCTGAAACTAGGTGGAAGACACTTAATGAATTGATTTCAGGATACAATTTTTATAGGAAATCAGTGTCTCCTTGATCATGTTAACTAAATATCGGACAAAACTTGAGAGTATTTGCTTTGAGGGAAGAAAGGCTCACCCTGCCTGGGATGTCTGGGATTCTGCGGAGTCTACCGGACACAGGCTGGAGGTCAGACCACGGAGTCAGGCAGACCCATCTGCATGTGCATCCCGGGAACACCCCTGCCTGGCCACATGACCTAGAGTGGATCATTTCCACCCTCCTAGCCTCAGTTTCCTTGTCTGTACAGCGAGAGTTGACAACAGCGCATACCTCACAAGCTGCCATGAGGTTTAAAGGGATAAAGCCTGCAAAGAAGCTCACCTATCGCCTGGCCCACAACCATTCTTAACAGACATGCAAGTAATTTTCACAGTTAAAAGTTCTTTCTCATGAAAAAAATATGGATCTTTACTATGTGGCTGTTTCCATCAAGAGGCAGCAGAGCAGAGTGGTTCAGAATACAGACTCTGCAGCCAGACAGCCTGTGCTTAAAATCTGGCTCTGCCACTTACTGGCTGTGGACCTTGGACAAGTACATAACAATCTGGGCCTCAGTATTCTCATCTGTAAAATGGGGATTATAACAGTACTGACCTCCTACGGTTCTATGTGAGGGTGAGAATAGCTGACTGTGTGCCCAGTGCACTGGGGGTGCACAGATGGCTATCCCTGGCCCAGAAAGGTCACTCTGTCTTCTAGAAATGTAGGCCAATGTGGTAATGCAAAAATGAGGGAATTCCCCACATTCACCTTCTCCAACCAGAACTTTGCTCTAAGGTGCCAACAAGGAGGGAGAGTGGCTGATGGCACTTTTCCTTTCACTTCCCCTGCCTCCTTCAGTTGGAGGCCAAAAAGGGATGAGTTCAGGGACTTTGGGACCGAGGGAGAGAGACGGCTCTGGCCTACACACCCCCACACCACTGGTCCAGGCCCCTCTGGCACACGCTGGTTCCAGCCTCCTGCTCAAGGTGCCTGCCACCTGCAGCTGCCGCTTTGCCCTCAAGGGGCTTTGGGTCGGTCAGCTTGTCCCTCGCCCCCGCCCCTTCCCATTCCCAGGAGGGACACTGCAACCTGGCAGCTGCTCTGTACTTGGCCTGCATCTGCCAGTTTGCTTCCAGTTATGCAACCAGGCCCGTGTTGGAACAGGGCAGGATTTCAGGGAGGGAGCTCACATCTACCAGGGATGCAGATGAGAAAAGGAAAAGATTACAACGCAGCGTGGCAGCAAAACAAGCACCGACCCCAGGATGAGGAGTGTAGGGAGAGCCGGACTCCCAGATCTAGCGCCTACCAGCTGTGAGGCCTGGGGCTTTTCCCCAAGCCTCTATTTCCTCATCTGTGAAATGGGCCAAACAATACGGCCTGCCTCAAAGGTGGCTGCAAAGATCAGATGAGAGGAGGGAGCTGCACATGCCGTAAGTCAGACGGGCCAGGCCACGCCCTTTCCTTGGTGTTCAGGTACTGCTGGCTGCTGTCATGACGCCCAGGCACTGCAGATGCAGGGAGCAGGAGCGGTGGTCAGGCTTGGGACAGCAGGGAATGACTGTCCCAAGAAAGGAGCGTTCATGCAAAGCAGGAGAGGTCAGAAGGAGGGAGCTGGGCAAAAAGGAGAAGGCCATCCTAGCCGGTGACAGGGCAGGGGAGCAGACCCAGGCCGGAGAGCGCAGGCGCTTCTGCCAACTTGGACACCAGCTGGGAAGGGCTCCGTGGCTGTCCCTGCACACACAGGCTGTGTGCCCAAAGCCACAGGGCAGGCCGGTCCGCCGAAGCTGGACGTGCCCGCGGGGGCCGGGAGGCTGCAGCACGCCCCCACCCTGGCCTTCCAGAAAGGAAGCTCCGCAGACATAATTACACTGGTCGGAAGGGCGCTGGGAATCTTTTTTTACACACTAAGTGGCATTCTCTGAGCCAAGGCAAAGAACAGAGGGGTTCAGAAAAGCAAGTGGGATCAGGGCCTGGGGGCAGGTTTTCATGAATGAATCTACTTTCTGTGGTCACC
>CM052440.1:13471234-13498592 GCA_028533085.1 Varecia variegata | reverse complement strand
CCTGGCCTCCACCTTTCTCTGGGCTTGGCATAAACCTCAGGCCCGAGCTGGAGCTGAGCAGGCCACACCTGCTGACGGCCAACACCTGCACGGACTGCTCTTTCTCAGTGGGCACGAGGCTGTCCAGTGAAACGCTGCCCGATATTGCCGTACATCGGGTAAGCGCATCAGTAATTCACAGGGCGAAGTCCGTTTGAGGAGGGACAGGCACGACACACAGGAGCTCGTTACTCCCGCCGCAGCCTGCAATCCCAGAGCCCATTCACCCCGAGCATTGCTCCCCAGGGACAGGGGCAGCAGGACGGCAAGGCTTCCTGTTAGGGGGACGGGAGGTGACTCACGGGAGCCTATGCAGGGAGGGGCTAGCACGTGTGCAGGTATCACACGGGACACGGCGCAGGCCTGGATTGATTCCCTCCCTCTGCAGCTCTCTAGCTGGGCCACCTTCAGCTCCTTCACTTCCTGGTGCCCGAGTGTCCACAGCTATAGAGTAGGGAACGATAATAGTACCTGCCCGACGGGGTCGTTGGGAGGATTAAGTGAGGCAATATAAAGTGTTTCACTCGGCGGCTGATACTACTAACCACACGATTATGTCATGTAGAGTCTTATTTAATCCCTAGCGACGGCTCTGAGAGAAGTGACTGTGACTGTCTCCATTTTACAGATGGGGAATCTATGGCTCCCAGAGGGGCCAGAAATGGTGCAGGGACTCCTGGCAAGACAAGGGTTTGCACCCAGGTCAAGAGTGGGCTCTCCCCACAGCTCTGCCTTGAGGTCAGATCCCCTGAGCTTGCTCCAGGTCTGGATTTGAACACCAGGTCTTGAGTTCCAGCCCATGGTCTTTGAAACTGAGCTCTCTATGAGAGAGGTAGGGTTATCATCCCATTTTACAGATAAGGAAACCGAGGCACAAAGCATTTAAGTGACCTGCCCAAAGTCACAGAGTTAGCCAGGTAGTCTTGGAATCCAGGTTGTCTTTTAATCTTTACACTGTGCTGCATCTAATACAGATTCTGTGCTACGCTCTGCTACCTACTGTATACTGTGAAGCCTCCTCACCACCGCAGAGCTCACTTTGAAGAGGAGCCTCGCGTGCTGTGCAGGGTCAACGTCAAGCAGCAGCTGTGTCTGGCTGAGCTCATTGTTGTCACTGCCATCATCATCATCACCACCAAAGAAATCCCTGATCCCTCACATTTATCAGGCACTTTTTGTATTTCAAAGCTGTTTCCCATCCATCAAGCCTCTGACCTTCACCCCAGCCCCGACAGACAGCCACCACGGCAGGGAAAACAAGCCCAGTCTGCAAACAGTGAAGCTGCCCAGGGCCCTGCGGTTCTCCAGCAGCAGGTGAGGCTTCGCGCTCAGCCTCGCAGCCTCCAGGCTGGGAACTTTCTCCCCAGTGCCTCGATCTGTGTATCCTTTGGCATCTGTGGGAGAGGAAGCAGGAACCCCCTATCCCTCCCGACGAAAAAGGAAGCAGGTACCTCAGTGATGGGACCTGGATGACTTTGTTTGCAGGGATGGGGTCCCCTTAGTGGGTCTCTCCCCATGCGTCTTCTCTGTGCACTTTGTGTATTTTGCATACTTTGACCTTTGAAGTATATATAAATATTCATGTTGCACGAGCAACCCACAATATTGGACATGACATGATCACACCGCAATGCTCCAAGTTATGCTTGGGTGGGAGGCAGGGGGTGACTGTGCTGCCCAGGAAGCGTCTTTACAGCACAGGACAGGTGGAGGGAGTCTACACAAGCTGTTCCAAGTTGGAAGCAGCCCCTTCTGCCCACTTCCCAGAGAGCACGGTGTCCTGACCCTAGAGAGAACCCCCTGCCAGAAAGAACACAAAGGCCTGCTATAGGTGGGTTGGCAAAAATGCAACCCACATGTCTCCACTCCAGCTGGGTTCTTTGGGCAGCCTCTGCCCATCCACAGGCGCTGGTGTGGAAGGGGACACCTGCTAGCAAGCCCTGCAATGGGACAGCCCGAACTGCAGCATCACGGGGCAATTAGGATGAACGGCCTCGAGTCAGGAAACAAACGGCCTGGTGCGGACCAGACGTCAGGAATCAGTCACGTGCAACACACAGAAAAGCGGCCCAGGATGGTGTCCTTCACCTGCAGGGCTCCTTAGGGCGGAGGTCCAGAGCCGGGTATCAGCACTTGTCACCTACCCGTCACCTGCCATTGGAGACCCACGTAGAGCAGGCTGTACGGAGCGTGGGTTGGGATCTCTTACCTTCGTACAAAGCTGAGTTTAAAAGTTCCTTTACATTTGGCCACATGCATCTGAAACAGGTGGTTCCTCCCTGGGTTTCGTAGGAATGCCCGTAATTCTCAGAGTGGGCAAAGCCAGGTAAATCGCCCCATTCCCAGGGTACTGCCTTAATGTGGCTGATTTCCACCGCGAGGGCTCCATCTCACAAACATGCATACACCCAATGTCTCATCTTGGCTAAAGAGCGTGAGGAAGTCCCGCCATGGCAAGCATCCCAAGCAGAAGAAATGCAGTTCTGCCACATCCTCTAATGCCTGCGGGAGCTCTGGGGAGGGCTGGGGCGGGAACAGCCACAGCCCACCCCGTGTCTGACGAGGCTCAGCTCCCAGAACAGCGCGGCCAGGCTGGTCACAAGGCGTTCATTATTTGTCCCCTGCAGCTACCGGCAGGTAGGTCCTCAAGAACGTCTACTGTGTGCTACCCACTCTCCCCGCGTCCTCACAGAGAGCCACACGAGTTAGGGGCTGGAGTTGCTTAATGAGTGCATTTTCTCATTTATCTCGGGGTCCTGGAGGGGACAGTGGGGAGCGGGTGAGGTTTGCTTGCACAGAACAATGGAAGATTGTCCCCTAAAATAACAGTCCCCCTGCCCCCAGCCAAATAAGGGAAGACTTTAAGTTGCCAGGGTCAGGGCTGATGAGAACCACCCAGCCAAATTGGCATCACCCCATAAATTGGGAGAAATAGCTTCCATTCATTCAGTCCAGAAGAAAAGGGCATTTATGCTGGTGAGGAGGGAGGGGAGGCTTCAAGGACGATGACGTCCGCTTTAAGAATTTACACGCCACGTCATGGTGACTGTGTGGGGAGTGGGGCTCTGTCTGACCAGGACTCCTTTTGACCGGCAGTTCTGAGGGTTATCAGGTGATCAGTGTAGACGGGGCAGCCTCTCCAAGGCAAGCACTTTCCCCCGAGTCCAGTGGCCCGGAGAAGGCGGCTGCCTGGGCTTTGGAACCAGACAGACTTGGATTTTGACTGTGGCTCCACACCTTCTAGTTGTGGACCTTGGACATGTTCCTTAACCTCTCGGGGTCCTAATTTCCTCATCTGTAAAGAGGGAGTCATGCCAAGGGGTGGAGCTGCTGCGCGGAGCTCTCTATCAGGCACACAGGAAATGCACAATCCCAGTTAACCATCTGCTCTTTTTGCCTATTCCCTCACTGCAGAAGACGAGGAGTAAAGGTGGTGGGTCTCTGAGAGCAGATTCCAAAGTCTAGTTCCATCTCTCAGCTGGCTGTGCATCCTGGGGAAGATGCTGCACTTCTCTGTGCCTTGGTTTCCCAGGTGTCAAGTGAGAATTAGAGTACCCACCTCTTAGAAACCAAATGACATAGTTTGTATAAAGTGCTCACTCCAGGCCCTACACATAGTGGACGCTTGATAAATGTGAGCTTCCAGAGTGGCTTTTCCATCCTAACAACTCATTCCTGATCCCGCCCAAGCCCAACCTTTAATTGCTCTCCCCCAATCAACACATTCCAGGGAGACTCAGTTTTCCCTGAGAACATTCCTTTCCTACCTACGTCTGGTGTGTCCAGAAAGCTTTTTCTGTCTTGGTGGACTCTCATTTTTCCTTGTTGGAAGGAGACAGTGCAAGCCTGTGAAACAAGGAGCCCAGGGTGGACCTAAAGCCACATGCTGCAAGGCTCCTCTGGGTCCTGTGTGTTGGTTATTTTCTTTCAAAGTTTTTGTTTTTTTTGGAGACAAGGTCTCGCTCTTTTGCCCAGGCTGGAGTGCAGTGGCATCATCATAGTTCATTGCAGCCTCCAACTCCTGGCCTCAAGCAATCCTCCCACCTTGGCCTCCCAGAGTGCTGGGATTACAGGCATGAGCTACTGTGCCCGGCCTTCAAAAAAAAATTTTTTTTTTAAGTTTCCAAAATATCACTCATCTTCAAAGAGTCTCACTGTCATCTCTGCTTTACCCTCTCAGGTCCTTTTTAATTCACCCTTGTAAGCTTAAAAAATGTCATTGCACGTGGCTGAGAAAAGAACAAACCCTCACTTCCCACTCCTGCCACCCCCCCAATTTGGAGTCAATTATAAACTGGCTGACATTGTCCTTGGGTCCTTCCCAAGATTAACTGGGAAATCAACATTAAGGACTTTTTTTTTTAAAAAATGAGCCTGGCTGTTTATTCACAGTGGAAGGAAAGGAGGGTGATTTCTAACGCTCTTTCCTCCCATCTCCATGTGACACCCTCAGCAGAGGTTTCAGAGAACAGATCAAAACCCCAGTGAAACTCTACAGTGTCAACTTTCTTTTCTTTTCTTTCTTTTTAAGCATTTGTTATTTGTTTAGATATATAACCTATTCAAAAGGTGTCTTGGTGGCGCAAGAAAGTGCTTGGCCCTCCTAGGAAGGGAAGCCCATCTGTAAACTAGCAGGAAAATCAAACCCATCTGGGAACTTCAGGCACTGTTTTGAAAGGGACATTTTAAAGAAGCATTCATGGGGCATCTCAGGAAATGTGTTCTGTGGACAAGCCCATCTTGGCATAAATACGGTTTTACTGAACGTGACACCACACGGTTGCTCCAGCGAAAAAGAAAGAATATGCGCCCCGGCTTAAATATTGGATAACTGCAACAGGATGTTACCATGGAAGTTTCTGCTGAGGCCACAAACTACATGAGATGGCGCAGTCTACAGGAGGCGGTACTGGACCCTATGTAGACTTTACAAAAGAGGTGCCAACAGCTAACAGCCAACTCTTAACCCAGACCCACAGTCCCACTCGACTGTGCCCACATCAAGCACCAAATGGTTGGGTTGTAGGAGATGGGGAATGAGATTTTAGAGAAGTTCACTGGAGAGAGCTGTTGAAGACCTGGAAGTCCCACCTGCCCATACACCCAAGGGAGAAGGCTGGGAGGTTCCTTCAGGGCAGAGAGGGAGTTTAAAATCACTGAAGAATTTAATACATGTGTCCCTACAATTTGAGGGGCCACATATACCCATTGTCAAAGGGGTCAACTCTGTGCCTTACTAGCAACTCTGACAACAAAGCAAAGGGTGCCGCTGAGCCAGAAGAGGACGTGGCTTCCCGTGGACCAGAGAGGGTCTTGCTCAAGGCCAGGCCAGCAGGGGTTCCTTGTTAAGGAAACTGATGGGGAGCTCTCCCCGGGGACCGAGGAGTCTCCAGAGAGCCACGAGAGTGCCACCAAAGAAAGAGCCCACTGGGAACATCAGCCCGGTCTGGAGAGGCCAGTGCCAACTCAAGACAGCGTCAGGGGTGCAAGAATTTTCTTACATCGTTTCCTCCCCCCCTCCCCTCCTCGCTCTGCAGTCCAGAGGAGCCGGAAGCCCACTGGTGGGAGGAGAGGTGGGAACCTGAGGCAGGGAAGGAGAGAAGAAAGAGACCCGGAAAAGAGCTCGACTTCACATGACATTTTTTAGCGACAGCTTTACTGATGGGGTTTACACACCATGCCCTTGACCCATGTAAAGTGCACTGTTCAATGCTTTTCAGTTTTTGTTACTTTGAGGAGAAACCCCGTACCCATCATGCCCCTAAGCTGTCACCCTCTGTCCCCGTGCCCCTCGCCCTAAGCCATCACTCTCCTGTCTCTGTTTCTATGGCGGTGCCTACTCTGGACACTTCACAGAAACTGCGCCGCATGATGCGTGGTGCTCTGTGACCACTTTCCCAGTGCAAGCACCGTTACGGGTTGGCTGGACCCTGCAACTTCCAAGTCCTGGGTTCTTCAGCGGGTCACAGAAGTTCCTTCCTCCAAGGGAAGTGGTGACGATTAAACGAGATGTCCCTGGTCAACTGCTTCATTGGGACAAGTCCCTGGAGCTCCCTGGCCACAGTGGGCGTCACTCTTCGCGTAAGGTCTGTCCCTCCACCAGACGAGAGCCCCCGTGAGGGCCGCGTCTGCCTCCTACCAAGCCTCGATTAATGTTTACTTGCTGGCCGAGGACGGGAGGAAGCAGGGGCGAAAGAGAAGGCCCCGGAGCCAACCCCGGGTGCGGGGCGAGTCTGCGGCGCAGTGGGCTCCCGGTGTCCCGCAGGGGGGCAGCCGGCAGCGCCAGATGGCAGGGAAACTCTGTTGCTCTCTGGTTAAGTTTTATGCCTTTCTTTGTTGTGCGGGTTCTTTGTCGCTGACATCTGCTGCTGTGTATTGTTCTGGAGGCAAATGTAAAGCAGAGAACGTGTCTTGGGTGCTTTGTTCCTCCCCAGCCTGGGTGCCCTGTCCTTGGACCCAGGACCTCTGACCCCCACTCCCTGCCCTGTGACCTTTCACTTTCCTGCCCTTAAGGCCAGACAGCAGGAAACTACCAAGGTGAAAATGAAAAATCTTTCAACTGATGCTCACTAGGGTACCCCAGCGATGCCCCAAAGGGCCTCTGCCCCAACGCAGGTGACACAGGTAATCCAGGGTTATCGTACCAGAGCCCACTGGAGATGGGGGAGCAGGAGTAGACCCCGCTGAGAAATCACACACAGATGGCATCTCAAGGGGACATCTCTAAATGGCCCAGACAGCGGTGTTCTAGGGAGAGTCTCCTATGGAGGAGACCCCAGCCTGGCTTCCAGGTGACCTCAGGGACGGTGAGGACAGCATGGGGTGGAGTGGGCTAGGGGTGGGCACGTGAGGGGAGACATGGCCTTGGGGAATGGAGCAGTGACCCTCCGAGCCCCTTCCAGCCCCACCAGTCTCACTCTGTGCCTGCACTCTTCACACGGAGCCTGGCTTCCTCCTCACCAGGGCCTGCCAGGGACAGGAGATTCTCATTTTATAGAGGAGGAATCTGGGGCTGGGGGCCGGTACGACGCCACACAGCTAGGGAGGGGCAGGTGGGTCCCGACACGCCTGTGGGGGCAGCTGGTGCCTTCAACAGCCATGCTGTCAGCTTGACCCCACCACCTCCCAGCATGACTGTCGTCAGCTCCACTTCTCAGGCGAGGAATCAGGCTCCGTGAAGTGAAGTGACCAAGGTCACTCAGTCAGTCAGTGGAAATTCGAACCCAAGTCAGCTGCCTGCAAGGCCTGTGGACACGTCCACCCCTGGCCCCAGGTGACTCTGATTAGTAGAGAGGCTGTGTCCCCCGGACAGTTCGCAGAGCTGAACATGGCCTGGGAGTCTCCCAGGGGAGGGGAGGTGACAGTGCGTGAAATGGAATGAGGATGTCCTTGTGACGTGTGTGTGTGTGTGCACCCATGTGTGTCTGTAACTGTGTGTCTATGTGTACATGTGTACGTTTGTGAGCATGCATCTATATGTATCCATGTGCACGTGTGTCTATGTGTACATGTGTGTTTGTATGTATAGGTACATATTTGTGAGTGTATTACTATGTGTTTGTGTCTGTGTGTATAAGTGTGGGTGTATCTGCCTGCATGTGTGTGTCTACGTGTGCTTGTGTCAGCGGGTGTGCGAGTATATACGCGTGTATCTGTGTGTGTTTGTGTGTATTTGTGAGCGTGTAAATAATCCCATGCCTGTCAGTGGAGACTTACGAGATCGGGTCCCCTCTACACTGGAAAGTTATTCATTTTTTTCAGTTAATAGAAAACAAAGGAATCTTTTCTTAAAGTTCTGCTTTGAGGCCCCAGAATGTAAACTTTATGAGACTGGGTTTATAGTCTCCAAGGGAAGAATGGTCCTTTTGAAGATCTAGACTGAGAAAACTTAGAATTCATTGCTGAGTCTCAAATATTTTTTACTCCACAGCAGGAAATAAAATATATTATTTCATATATATATTTCTCAAAACAATACCCTTACCATGTGTAATGTGCTCTGATTTTTTTAATTCTTTCCTATTTCATTTTTTAAAATGCTAGCTATGAGCCACTACACTGATGTCATGGCCCACTTGAGGGAGGTGACCTGTACTTTGACAAACACTGGCTGGGCTGACCCTGCCCCACCTCTCCAGGAGGGGATTTCGGCCATCCAGCCAGCAAATGAACACCAAGCAGTCACTCTGTGCCAACTACTTTTCTAGGTTCTTGGGAAACAAGTCTTCTGCCTTCTTGGCACTTAGATTCTAGAGGAGAAAATGAAACACAAATGCAGAAACAAATAATTTCAGGTCTAGGAAGGTAATGTGGGGGGCTGGACAGGGAGGACTTCTCTGAGGAGGTGGCATTGGCACCGAGGCCTGAGTGACGAGCTGGCCTGGGCAAGTATCTGGGAGGAGGACCATCCTGTATTTTGTCTCCAGTCTCTGCTGCCAAAGAGTAGAAAGGGACCTTGATCCAGAGCCTCCGTGACCCCGCTCTCCTCCCGGCCATCCTGTCCTCTCCCCTTTCAGCTACATTTTGCCCCAAGTCCTCCCCATTACAACGTGGCAGCCCTACACGGGCACTTACTCATTTTTTTCCCCCAGGACATTTAAAAATAACGTTTGGTTGGTCTGATTGATTTTGGTACTAAGACACGGCTGATTTTATGGAGGGTGATTCGGTTAATCAATGAGGCTCAGAAAGAAGGGAGAAGCCGGAGGATGGGGTGAGCGCCGGGCATTGGGAAGCCTGCGCCAAGAGGGGCAAAGGCAGCGAAACTCGGCCCTCAGAGTGGGCGCTGCTTCTCCTGTAAAATGCATGCTCCCCCGTGTCGGTGTGGCGGTCCCCTCAGCGCCCACCGTGGGGTCCTTGCTCAAATGCCATCTACCCTGCCAGCTCCCGACCTCACTACTTCAACTGCAGCCCTCCGCTCCTGGCTCGCTACCTATTTCACTGGCTTCTCTGTTTACTGTCTGGCTCCACATCCAGAGCGTTAACTCCACAAGGGCAGGGATCTTTGTTTTATTCCTAACACACGGCTGCTGTTAATAAATAGCTGCTGTACAGGTCAGTGAACAGCAGCTCCCGTCTACGGAGCACCTGGTGAGCGCTGAGCCCTGTGCACACATCTCCCCTCGTCTTCGCACAAACCCAGCAAGGTGGTTATTATCGGTCCCACCCTAGAGACGATACAACAGAGGCTCGGAGAGGGAAGTCAACACAGTGAGCCAGGGGTGGATTTGGAGCTGCAGCCTGCCTGGGTCTCCCGGACTCCAAACCGGCCAGGTCACGATGCTGCCACTCAGAAAATAGCAACGCCGTGCAAACAGGTGACCCGAACCGAGACCCTCCCCGAAGCCAGCTCCGCCAGGCACAGAGCACTTCTCTTTGCTTTGCCTACAGAAGGGCAAAGGGGATGCTGTTACTCAGCAGAGATGCTTCTCTGCCAGACAGCTGGCTCGTCCTCTCTGAGGGGAAGGATTGTTTCATGTCGTAGTATTATTCATAAGGAGCTTCCATGCTTTTTGTTTTTCAACACACAGAGGCACACTGAATGTAAACACGCAGAAATTTATGCCACTAAATACCCTTTGTCGAGCCCCCTGAGGTTGAAGCTGGGTGCACACACCTCCTAAGTGCCACAGGAGGGGGACTGGGGGCCCAGGTGGCCCACTGATACGGAGCAGGACAAGCTTCCACTCCCCTTGGGGCCGAATGGCCAGGGCGAATTAACCAGGCATCGGAGACTTCTGAAGGCCGGGTTCTGGGACACCAACAGTGACTGTGCTTAGGGACAGCAGCTGCTTCAAATTTTGAACTACTCTAAACAGCAGATTAACAAGGTTTTTCTGCTCTGGGAAGAGACCAAGAGACTTAGGCCACAGCCTTCATCCTCAGACTCTTCTCGATTAAAGCCTCCAGCCGTGAGGCAGAGAAAGAAAGGCCATGAGCAGCAACGGCTGAGTCCCAGCCCCTTCCCTGACCAGCAGCAGCTCCCAGCTGCCTGGGCAGACGCCGAGCACCAAATGGGAAGGTGGGAAAGCCCAACACAACGGTGTCACCTCTGCAGGGGATGCTGTCCCCATCCTACAGCACTCCCTTGCCCCGCCCCCCCAGCCACCCCACAGCCTGGCCTGGAGCTCAACCCCTTCAGGAGACCACAGCCCTGGCCCTCCCGGAGCCCCCCGGGCACGGACCCAGGAAGCAAGGGTGAGGGTCCAGAGAGGTGACACTGGCAGGGCTGGGAAGCTGGGGGCGGAAGGAATTTGCTCCCAGCGTGAGGAGAAGTGGGCTGTCATCTTTTTCTCCAACTGTAAGTTTCCCGTGGCCTGTACTAAGCAGGCTGTCCACAGCCTCACAGGGCCACCTCTCCATCTTCAGCGTGACAAACATCTGAGTTCCCACTTGGTGCCAGGCATCGGGCCAGGCCCTGGCTCTGTATCCCATTCAACCACTGAGGATCTGCTATGAATTAGGCCCTGAGGGTCCATTGTAAGAATATGGCAATAACTAACAGCTATCGAGTTAGGCACCGTGCTAAACGCTTTCCACGTGGGAACGCATCCATCCTCAGAACCAGGCCTTGCTGATAAGGGCAGTGAGTTTTCAGCAGAGGCCTGAAGGAAGTGAGGGAACTAACCTGGGGAGAGGCAGAGGGGACAGCAAGGGGAAGGCATGTACCCGGCATGTGCCTGGTGTGTGCCACAGCAAGCCTGGAATTGCAGGGGGGTGGGGAGGGGGAGCAGCGCCAGGCCTCACAGGCCACGGGGAGGCCCTGGGTCTTCACCCTGAGCTGGGAGCCCTGGGAGACCTGAGCGCAGGAGGGGCATGGTCCGACTTATGCTCTGGAACAGCTCTGGCTGCCCCGGTAGAATGTTCCCTGGTGGGAGGGGGTGGAGGCAGGGCTTATCCAGGTGAGTCTGCAGGAGCAAGGCGGCAGCGGGGGTGCAGGGAAGTGGCTGAATTCTGGATCTGTTGTGAAGGTAGAGCCGAGAGGACTTGCGTAGGGCCAAGCACGTGGCAAGGCAAAGGAGGGTGCTGGAGAGGCCTGTGAGCAGCTGGAAGCACTGGGTTGCATTTGCTGGGGTGGGAGACATGAGCCGTTTCAAACATGGCAAATTTGCAACGCCAGGAGGCAGCTGGGGAGACAAGTCTGGCGTCCGGGAGGCTGAGGCGTTAGCTCGTAACACTGTGAACAGGCAGTGTGGACGCGTGCATTCAGCACATACTCTGTTGTGTGCCAGGCACCGTTCCAGGTGCAGAGGATAGAGCAGGGAACAAAGACACAAAGTCCTGACTCTGGTGAGTTCTTGTGAGCCAGTAGGCATGGGGCGGGCATGATGACAGGGGACTTCGCTGGGAGGAACTGGAAAGCCGGCATCGCTCTGGTTAGTCCCAGGGGGCATCGGTGTGGGGCTGAGGGGCCAGGAGGCCAGCGGTGACCACCCGCCTGCTGTCCCCTCCAGACTGTGGATATGCGAGGAGGACTTGGACTCCTGAGTCTGCGGAGGGCGCCAGGCTTGCGTTAGATCTGAACGGCATCCAATCTGCTGGAATTCATTATCGACTTTGCTGACCGGCCGTCTGCCCTTGGAGAAACGTCAAACCTGCACTGTCGGAGCCAGCGGAGCCAACGTCGGCCAAGATGAATAGCAGGGGACAAGTTAATGTTTCCAACGTGCTTTAAGCCACTGCTAGGGGCAGGGTGGGATCTGGGAGGGAGCCCACGGAGCATGGGGAGGGACAGGGGATCTGTCCCAGTGTGAGGGGAGTCGTCAGCCAATGGGACAAGGGGCCGTCTGTTCCCTTCCTGCAGCTTCCTAAGGGACCCCGAGGAATCACCTGGGCACAGTCCTCCGCTGTCCCACGGGTCTGCATCAGAGCATGTGCTCAGGCCTCCTGGGATCCCAGCCTCGCTAGCTGTGGACCTTGAGCAAACGACTTGACCTCCCCGTGCCTCAGTTTCCACATGTACATCTCTCAGAATTGAGAGGACTGAATGAAATAGCACCGAGCATGACATCGAACAGCGTCTGGCATAGAAGAGTACTCGCCAATTTTTCGCTATTATTATTTATTGAGCATCCAGAACGTGTCGGCATTAGGGATTTCTTTGAAATGGCAGTGAATAGGTGGTAAGACAGCAGGGTGAATGAGACACCATGACTTGCCAAGGCAGAGATGGTCTCTCTGAAGGTCTTTGAAAATGAAATAGAGTTTCTTGGCCCACTTGTTGAATGAATAAAAGATGGGCTTCTGGAACCTGCAGTGATCTTGGCAGGCAGCTTCCTGTCTACTTCCTGGCTGACTCCATGCCTACCTCCCACATCCTGAAGTCTCACCTGGAGGGCCCTGCTGCTCTGCCCAATGCCGAACAGTCCTGAACACCGAGGTTTTGGCCTCTGCTTGACTCCTGAGGTGACAGGGAGCTCTGCACCCCCAGGAAAGCCTCCCCCGTCCCAGCTTTAATCAGCTCTGCACCTCCAGGCAGCCCACCCCACACAGTGTGCCTGATGGGTGGGCTTTGTGCTCAGACCTACAGTCTGGGCTCACAGAAAGCAGGCACCTTCTGATTGTAAACTCAATGATTTTTTTTTTTTTTTTGCCTGGTCTCCAATAATGTTGGAGATGAAAGATGTCTTATCACAGGAACAGATTTTCAGATATATCAAAAGGATTGAGTCCATCACTTTCATGGAGAGAACCATGAGTCAGTAGAAAGACCTGGGTTTGGATTCAGCTCAGCCACTGAGCAGCAGGTTAACCTTGGACCAGTTACTCCACCTCTCTGTGTCAAATGGAGTGTTGTAAGAAGGAAACGAGACCATGTGTGTAACGTGTCATGGGACTGCACTATAGGCATTTAGTGTTATTATTGTTACTGTTGTTATTTTTGCCCGTCCTGCTCCTGCAACTTTTCCTTCTTGAATTTTCTGACTGCTTATGTCTTAATCCCTTCACTGTGACATTTTCCCTAAACGCTGCTGTAAGAGGGAGGAAAAGCTGCCTTTCTCTGGGATATTGGGTGATATCCCAAAAACACCTGGCATACAGTGGGTGTGGAATAAAAGTTTTTGAAATGTCAACCAGTAACATAATAGTAACTCTGACGTAGTAGCAGGTGCCAGCCACTGTGCTCATTGCTTTCCATACGTTATTCTCATGTAACCCTCCCGTCTTACAGGTGAGTTAATTCTATTATCATCCCATTTTACAGACAAGGAAACTGAGGTACCGAGTTAATTTGCTCAGCCACATAACTAGTAAGATGTAGGGATGGGATTTGAGCCCAGCTGATTGGACTTTGGAAATTTCCCTTTTGTCCACCATATTGCCTCGTGAATATGTAATTTTCAGAGCAATTTAAGCAAATAGCCTATGATGCTTCCTGTGAAATATTGAAGGAGGGAGGCATTTCTGTATTCCAGGACTTCATGGCATTTCTGAATGGGTTCATATAACTTCCTTTTTTTATTTTTGGTAGTTTTTATCTATTCAATCAGTATTTTTAACAAATGTTTATTGCTGCGTTTTTTTTGTATCATTATTTTACTGCCCTTGCAGTATTGAAATTTAGTTGGAAGAATAAAACATTTACTTCTAAGCAGCTTTTCTTTTTTAACAGATGAGTAGTATTCAAATAAAGCCAGGATTTTAAATGTACAAAAAACCAATGTTGCATCTGGAATTTCTAGAGTTGAGTCATAAATTACAGGCAATGGGATAACAGTGAGTAATTACAGTAGTTCTGTCAGGACAGCTGTAAGAAAGACGGGCACCACTGCCTGCAACAGTGGGCAGGACTATTCCTAGTTCCAAGTGAAACCAAGAGATCGTAGGGAAGGATTGCAAAAGAAAATGCAATTATAGAGGATTCCCAGGAGGCTTTAGCCTCATTGCTCCTAAGCAGGAGACAGCATCATTTCCTGCCCCTGCTGCGTGATGCTTTGCAGTCACTACAAGTAGAGGCCTAAGATCCTTTCCCTGAACCAATGAGATCCAACTGGAAGAGAATCAAAGGCCTCCAGTTACTCTGCTTATGTTACAGTGAGAAACTGAGGCCCAGGGAAGTGCAGCAGCTTGTCTAAGTCCCACAGTGGGTAAGTGGAAGCCATGTGTTACTAATCAACCTTTTTGTTCATTCATTTGTTCAACAGACACTTAACACTGACTGTCTGAAATTCACCAGAAGAGAAGCACCATCTTCTCAGTGACCCAACAATTGAGACCAGCACTGTCCCATAGGGAGAGACACAATGCAAGTCACACTTATATTCTAAAATGCTCTAGCAGCTACATTCAAAAGTAAAAAGAAGCAGGTGGAATGAATTCTAATCATTTAACTTAATATGTCCAAAATATTATGGTTTTAACATGTAATCAATATTTAATAAATATCAAAAAATGAGACATTTGACCTTTTTTTGGTACTAAGTCTTTGAAGTCTGGTGTGTATTCTGTATTAAGTCTTTGACATTTGGTGTGTAATTATACTTATGGCACGTCTCGATTCAGACTGCCTACATTTCAAGAGCTCAATAACCTATGCGACTTGGTGGCTACCATGCTGGAAAGCACAGATCTGGATGTATAGTTCCCAATGTCACTATGGGGAACTTCTTCAAAATAGAGCTTTCCAGCCTCCACCCTAAGAATCGATTCATTAGATGTAGGATGCAGTGTGGGAATCTGTATTTTAATCAGTATTTCAGGGCTTTCTGATGCAGCTAGTCATTTTGGAAGCAGTGAGCTGAAAAAATGCAGCCCTGTCATTTATTGTGCTTACTAGAGACTGGCCAGATAGCTAGTGAGGACTCTTCCTTAATTCATATCGATTAGGAAAAGCTTGATTTTAACTAGCAAAGTCTGAATTTTTTTTTTTTTTTTTTTTTTTTTGAGACAGAGTCTCACTTTGTTGCCTGGGCTAGTGGCATCAGTGCTGTGGCATCAGCCTAGCTCACAGCAACCTCAAACTCCTGGGCTTAAGCGATCCTCCTGCCTCAGCCTCCCGAGGGGCTGGGACTACAGGCATGCACCACCATGCCCGGCTAATTTTTTCTATATATATTTTTAGTTGGCCAGATAATTTCTTTCTATTTTTAGTAGAGATGGGGGTCTCGCTCTTGCTCAGGCTGGTCTTGAACTCCTGACCTCGAGCAATCCACCCGCCTCAGCCTCCCAGAGTGCTAGGATTACAGGCGTGAGCCACCGCGCCTGGCCCAAAGTCTGAATTAAAGACAACATTCAATCACATTCAGCTGAATTACTTTTAAGTAGAAAGAGTAAACTCAAAAGCACTTCCAAGTAAACAGTGATTGATTTAGTAAGCAGATAAGACTTCCTGGTTAATACTAAAGAACATTCATTTGCACACACTCTTGAAACACCAGTTTATTTTCTTAAGATTAAACAAACCTTCAATCGTCTCTCCAGTACTAATTTGCTCAAGAGAAAAACTTTCCAGCAGATAATGGACAGTTGGGTGGAAGCACTGCCTGTGCTGAGCTGGTTAAGTGCAGCAGTGGAATCAGTAGACATTCACCAACATGCTTTAATTAAACACCTTCTGTCTGCCAGACACAGCCCTCAGTCCCAAGACTACAGAGATGGGTGAGAGCTCTGGAAGGGTTTGCACCGTAGCCGGAGAAATAGGTAATGACAGGCGAAGCTCTAAGGAAGCACAGAAGGGAACAGACAGTCCTGTCCTGGAGTTGGGCTGAGGTTGTGGGGGGAAGCTCCTCAGATAAGAACTGAGCCGAGCCTCAAGTGACAAGAAAATGTTTCACACATAGAGACAGGGAACATTGGCAGAGGGAGCAAGAACATTGTCACTGAATGCTTGGGGAGCTGTGGGCGAGGAGACTGGGTGCCTGAGCTGATGCTGGAGAAACGGGCTGTTGGGAAGGTGAAATGAAGTCCAGGCTAAGGGATGTGGAGCGGGTCCTGCAGGTAATGAGGGGCTGTAACTGCAGCTACAGAGATAAACAGAGCAGGGCTCAGTCAATGATGGATGAGGAAGTGGCTTGATCAGCAAATGCATGAAATAATAGATGCGTTAAACCGAGGGTATTGCAGCCAGGAGACCAGTGAGGATACACAGCACCTGCCCAGGTGAGAGGTGGGGAATGAGACCTGGACCAGGTGCTGACAGCAGATGGAGGATGAGGCACAGATGTTCTCAAATGACCCAGAGTGCGGAAGTCAGGACTTGGTAAAATTGCCATAGGGAGTCACCCCTCACTTGGCTACGGCTGAAATGCGATGCTGCTGTGAGAAGCTGAGAGGTCCCAGGAAAGCAAGAGAAGAAGCTCACGAGGCCAGGACCGCCCAGAGCCCTGGGGAAGGGGGATGTTGAGCCCTGGGATCTACAAAGCGTTCCTCTTCCTGGGCAGGCTATGACACTGCTGAGCAAGCTCCTCATTTTCCATTTTTTATTATTTTTATTTTTTCAGGGGAGAGGCCACTCAATTCAGAAGAAATGCAAGACATCTGCGTATTAGTCAGAGTTCTCCAGAGACACAGAACCAATAGGATATATATAGACACATATACAGATAAAACAAGAGATTTATTATGGGAACTGGCTCCTGCGATTATGGAAGCTGAGCAGCCCCATGAAGTGCTGGAGGACCAGGAAAGCTGGGGAAAGTTCAGTCTATATCTGAGGGGCCTGAGAACCAGGAGCTCCGATGTCTGAGAGCAGGAGAAGATGAATGTCCCCAATCAAGAAAAGAAAGAATTCACCCTTCTTCTACCTTTTTGTTCTATTCAGGTGTTCACCAGATTGGATGATGCCCACCTATACGGGGAAGGGTGCATCTTCTTTACTCAGTCTGCTGATCCAAATGCTAATTTCTTCTGGAAACAACCTCACAGACATACCCAGAAATAATGTTTTACCAACCATCCGGGCATCCCTTAGCCCAGTTAAGTTGTCACACAAAATTAACCATCACAATATGTCACTATGAAGTGGCTGGGAAGAAAGAGGGAAACTCTCACCCACTGCCAGTGGGTGTCCTGGGATACACATTGTAGGGAAACTTACACCTGTGCATCTGGAGGTAGACGTGCACCAGAATGTTCTGATCAATGTTATTTGTAATGACAAAAAAATTGGAAGCAACTTATGTGTCTATCTGTAGAGAGATGGATAAATAACATGTGGTATAGTCATATGATAGAATATGATACTGTAATTAAAACGAACTGAGGAATTCACAGGGCTGGATCTCAAAACACATGGTTCAGGGCAACAGGCAAATCGAAGAATAATATGTTCAGTATGATATGAATTATGTGAATTATGAAAACACAAACCTGTGTTGTATATTGTATATAGGTACAGATACAGGAAGTAACAGTATAAAAACAAAGACTAGAGTTTTTATAGTAAATTTACAATGTGAGTTTGAGAGGAGGGAGGAGAAGGGGAGATTCAAAAGAAATTTCTACCTTGGCGATGGTTTATTTCTAACATATATGCAGACCTATAAAAGATCTGAAGCAAACATGCCAAAATGTTACCTTTGTTTATTCAGGATAGTGAGTCAAAAGTGTTTATTATATCATTCGCTGCATTTCCCTTTATCTTCAAAAATTTCCCAAATAGAAAAAAGATAAAAAGAAAAAAGGTAGGGTGAGTGGGAGCCCAACAGAAGGCTTGGAAACCGTTTACCAACCAGCTTCTTTGCGTAGCAAAAGGAGCGTGCAGATGGCTATTTAACATACCTAGGAGGCTCCCCCTGGGATCCGCCGTTGCATTGTGTACGCTCAGAGCCACTGCTCAGGCAGAGGCAAAATAAACACATTTCCTGTGCTTCCCTTTCTCAGCCCTGCAGCCCTGCCAAGGTGGGGGTGGGGGTCACATCACGTATTTACACAAGGTCCTCTTTATATGTGCGCCTCCAATAACGTTATTCATCTGGTCGGCTCCTCCAGGGCCGCCCCGCGGTTCCCTGCAGACCCGGGGCGCGACTTCACTGCCAAGTGCCACATCCAAGCTGCCTCTGGATGTGGCAACGCCAGCTACGCACAAGAAAGGAGGCCTGTGCCCGGGGACCGGGGCCGCTTCTGGGTAGTGGATTTCCTCCCCCAGTTCTGGCCAAGAGCTCTGAGGTCACAGAATAAGAAACCTATCTCATTGTAAGCTAAAGCACAGGACGGGTGGCATTGAGAGCGAGGAAACCTATTCTTATCACCAGCTCTGAAGACAGAAATGTCTGTCTGGAAGCTCCCTCCTGCAGCCAGGAACTGTGCCTTAGTCATCTTACTGTCTCTGCGGCTTTGCCTGAAGTAGGTGCTCAAGAAATGCTCATTCAATTTGCAAACCACGAGGTCTCTCTCACACATTGTTAAGAACGATGATTTTTTGAGTCCTGTTTCTCTCAAGAGGCAGTGTCGCCTAATGGTTAAGGATATTGATTCCGGACCCAAACTGCCTCATTCTTGGAACAGATGCAAAACCTCTCTTTGCCTCGGTGTCTTCACCATACAGGATCTTGAAGTGGGTGAAGATGAGGCCCTCAGCACCATGGCTGGCCCATAAGAAGCACTTGCTACATGTTGGCAATTTTCACAAAATTGCCAGCTGGGCAGGCAATACCATGTCCATTTTACTGATGGGACAGTGGAGGCTCAAACAAGTCCTGTTACTTGTTCAAGGCCACAGATGTTACTGGCAAATGACAATGCCCAGATTTGAAGGCGGTGCATCGAGCTTCACAGAACTCCCCAGTGACCCTTGTGGCTGCCATTTCTCAATAGCTGACTCAAGGACCAACTTCCAGATTCTTCTCTGGCTGCTTTGTTTCCCACCCAGCAAAGGATCTGGTGGGAACCCCCTTCACCAAATGGAAGCTACCGACTTGTCCTGCGGTACCGGGGCCTGGAACGTGACTCAGGCCCAGGGAACTCTAATTCCCACATCAAAACGGAAGACTCAGAGTTGCTCTGGCTAAGCTCGCAGAGAAGGCAGAAAGTTCCGATGCCAAAAGAAGACAGTGGAAACTCCGACGGGCTTTAATCACTCACCCATCGGGAACAGCTCCAGTGACAGCTTGGCCTTTTTATCCCAGAAGTTCAAAGAACTTCAATTGTACATTCTCACAAAAGCTGACACCCTTCTGCCTCGTTCATGCTTCACTTTATTGATGTAACCCCGACCCCAGATAGAAGCCTGGCAGGTGGCCCAGGTGAAGGCACCTGTTCATCAAACTCCCTCCCACCACCAATGCAGCGTCGGACCAGGGGGCTGTGCTCCTGACCACGGGCCCAGCGTTTTCAAGGAAAGGACCACAACAAAACACATTCAAAAAATGCCTATGAATGACATCCTGGCTACCTGTGAACTCCAGCACCGGGTGCAGAATAACTAACTGTTTGATGAACGCTGAATAAGAGGAAGGGAAGGTAGCCATCGAATGAATTCCCACTTGGTCTTCATGGCGGCCCTGAGAAGTAGGTATTGTCCACATTCCACAGGGTGAGGACACTGAGACTCAGCTCCCCACGGCTGCTGAGTAGCTGGGGGAGGTTTGAATACAGGTTTTTGTTGGGCGTTTGACTTTGACCTTGGTATGTCCACGATACTGAGCTGCCTCCGCATGTCTGTATATACCTGGCAAGGCTTTCTGATGACTAGGTATGCCAATTAGAGCTGGGCAAGACGGTAACCTTTGATATTAATACAAACCCACAGGCCAAATCCAATTAGCTGCCTGTTTTTTATGGTCCTGGAGCTAAGAATGATTTTCATATTTTTTAATGGTTACTTTTTAAATGGTTATATAAGTTCTGTATAATATCCTTGATTTTGCCCACAAACCCTAAAATATCTACCATCTGGCCCATTAAGAAATGTCTGCAGACCCTTGATAAGAACTATACCACATTTTATTTAGGAGGCCCCAGAGAGTAGGGGAGCACCCGAGGCCAGAAGCTTCCTCGCTGGACTCAGGCCTCGGTATCCCTTCAACCACTGCCTAAGCCACTTTGGCTAACTCCTATTCATCCATCAATCTCAGTTGTCACTTCCTCCAGGAAGCCCCCCTGAACCCCAGAGACCAAATCGAGGGCCCTTCTCTGTGCTCCCATCTTTTCATAATCCCCTGAAACCCACACGCCCTGGCACTTGGCACGTGGCACTAGCATTGCCACTTTCCTGTCTCCCACCCAGTGGACTGTGGACTCCACGAGGGCAGGGCCATTCTGCCAGAGTCGAGAAGCCGTATAATTTAGGTGGCCACACACCCTCGTTTGCCCGAGACGGCCCCATCTCATGGCTGTTGACCCAGCATAAATATTAACAACGTCCTCTTCCCTCTCAAAATGTCGCCGTTTAAAGAATAAATTACACAGTATTGTCATCCTATGTATTGAATAGTAGCTTGAGAATGTGGGCTCTGGGTTCAATGTCAGTTCCTTCATTTTCTAGTGGTGTCACACTGGGTGAGTGGGATGGGCTGGCTTGAGTCCCCCCAGATTCCTATGTTGAAGTCCTAACCCCCAGCACCTCAGAACGTGACTGTATTTGGAGATAAGGTCTGGAAAGAGGTAATTAAGTTACAGCAAGGTCTCTAGGGTGGGCCCTCATCCAAGCTGACTGGTGTTCTCAAGAGAAGAGGAAATGGAGACCAGACATGTGTGCACAGAGGGGTGGCCGTGTGAGGACATGGGGACAAGGCAGCCATCTGCAATCCAAGGACAGAGGCCTGAGAAGAAATCAGACCTGCCACCACGTTGATCCTACACTTCCAGCCTCCAGAACTGAGAGGCAATGCATTTCTGCTGTAAAGTACCTCGGTCTGCAGTGCTTGTTATGGCAGCCCGAGCAGACTGATACTGTAAGTTACTTAATCTCTCTGTGCCTCAGTTCTTGCCTCTGTAATATGGTAATAGTGTTCAGCTCATAGGTTTGTCGTGAGGATTTGGTGAGTTAATATATGTGCAGTGCTTAAAACAGCACTTGGCAAACAGCAAGTGCTATGAAAGGTTAGCTAGTGTTGACAGTCACACTGACTCGTCTTGTGTGACAGACAGTCACACACTCTGCCTGGACAGACCACACCTGACTGCAGAGGCAGGACAAGCTAGGCCTCCAGGCCCGCCAGCTGGGCTGCTCCAAAAGCACTCACGGGAACAACTGCGCTCGTGGGCTTCCCACTCTGAGGCCCTGAGGACCAGGGCTCACTCCACGGGGGTAACTGCAGAGACTGAGCCAGAGCCACCTGTGGGGACATCACTGCATATCCAGAACCAGGTGTTCCACTCAGAAAGCAATGAAATCCTTGAGCAAGTTCATCACCTTGCTCTCAATATTCAAAAATCTATGTATTTAAAAGTGATGATAAAGTCAAGACAGGAGTGAGGCCTGTGGCAGGGCGCTGCTCGGCGGAGAATGTGCAGCGAAGAGGAGGGAATGGGCTTGCCTGAGGCAGGGACACCCCAACTGTGGCAGTCACTCACCACGTTGTCACACTTTCGTCCACATCTGTGTATCAACCCCCACGCCTGGCATTCATCCAGTCTGCACAAGGCTGGTTGCCACAGCCTGGTGTCCCTTGTCCTGCCCTTAGGTGACTACACCTGCAAAAGTGTAACTCTACTGTGCCTGTTTTTTCCTTAATATTCTTTAAAATAGACGTATCACGATTAAGATAAAAACTGTTGGTTCCAGGACCACACTTTGGGGAACGCTAGCGTGTGCTCATCCAGGAGCTATGGCTGAGCTGAAACTCCAATTCTCCTTCTATAACCCCCTGGGGTCTCGCTAGGACCCCTCCCTGGAGAAAGATGACAGCACCCAGACCACTGCACGCTCACGGCACAGCCAGAGCTGAACGAAGCTCAGAATAAGCGGGGCCAACCCGTCACGAGCCTCGCTGGGCACTGGCACGTTTTCCTAGTTGGGAACCCGAGACCCTGGAGACCTGTCTAAGGCCACCTGTTCCTCAGGGCAGAACTGGGGCTGGAATCCACATCTTCTGACTCCAGACCTGGTGAGAGTTGCGAGGAAAGAAGACAGTAGCCGTCTCGGTACACATTACCTAATTTTTTCAACATAGCCAAGAAAGGATTCTTTCAGACAAGAAAAGACCGCTCTTTGATGTTGGCTAAGAAGATTCTAGCACGCAGTAATCATAGTGAGATAAACCGCTCTTGTAAAAATCCTGTTTTGGTCTTAACATTGTCTAATCAGTCTGCTTTTATTCTCTTGCTCACATCTCTTGTCAAGAGGCCTGTCGTTGCTTTCTCTGTGACTGGGCAGAAGGCGGCCTGGCGTGTTGGGCCTGGCGCATCCATTTTTCGTGTGAGCTGGGGTGACAAGTCAACTTTTATCCCTCCCCATCACGAAATGACAAATGAAGTCAGCTTTAAGAAAAAGAATGATTTGAGCAAATTGAAAAGAGAAACACAAATGAAGCCATTCAACCTTCAGAACGCAGAGCGACGGGGACAGCAAGGGGATGTCTAATCCTCGAGGACTCCCCGTGCAGTTGTCCCTGTCAACTCCCCGTCATAGAGAGCTATTAGCCAGTCCCTCACCTTATTGATAGGAACCGTGTCATTGTGCTGAGAACTAAATCTCACTGGCTCTTCTCAATCCTTTCTCTGGCCCATTGATTTCCTGTGGCTAGACGGGAATAATTTATTTTTAAATCCTCACCTCCGTCACGACAGTCTGAGCCCACCTGAATGGGGACACAATTACTATTAGACAAATTGAAAACTCTCTTGAGAATGTCATGCCACCTCCTCGAGCTCTCCATGTTGAATCGACCCAGTTTTGACGGAAATTACGATTTCTGCACAGTGGTTTTAAATTAAAAAAATATATACTGGCATTTTGTGAAAGAGGGGTGTGTGACAGAGACAGGAGAGGAAGGAAAGGGGAGAGGCCACAGGAGAGGGTGATAGGGACAGGTATGTGGGAGCAGAGCTGGGGACTGGGCTGTGGGAGAGGGAACCGGGGTTTTCTCCCGAGTTAAGCAGATGGTAGCTGCGATGGGCTCTGTTTCCCCATGATGGTCTTCATGGCGTTTTGTCTCTCCCAGGGCAGCCCTAACCTCTCCTCTGTGTTCAAGGCCAGGTATCTCCCCTATGCAGTCTCTAACTTTGTGCAGGTGTGCTGCTGTCTGTCTTGGGCACTGTTATAAGGCAGCACTTAACACAGTGTCTGGCATAGAAAAGCATCAAATAAATGTAGTTAGTCATTAATTATAATTATAGTATGTGCTCATTAAAAGGTTGTTGAATGAATGCACAAAAGAGAGCCTCAAAGGACTATGCTTACCTCCCCTCAGCTTCGTAGATGCTGGGAGGTAAGTCATGCCCCACTCTTAACCAGAGCACAACAAACACGCGAGGGTCTCATGTGTCAGCTTGCTATGGGACAGCACAGTCACTGGGTTCCACCCTTGGCAATAGAAAAAGCCTCCATTGTGGCTTTATCAGAAGGAAGCATGTTCACTCCAGGAGGCGGCAGGCGATTTATGGCCCTGAGGTTTCAGGGTGGGTAGGAAGGGACTTTGGCTGAGGCCAAGGTTTGTTTTGATGTTAAAAAATTTCTTTTCCTAATCCTTGCTTATTTCAGAAAACTTGGGGGGGGGGGGAATGAGGAAAGTTACAAAAGGATGAAGCACAAATCGCAATAGACAGCCAAAGGAAATACTGTTAACATTTTGATGTATGTTCTTCTAGAAATGTTCTTCTAGGCACTTATGTGTATACCAAGAATTGTATCATATAACACCTACACTAAAAAGCCCACGATTTTTATTTAGCAATAGCTTGTTAGCATCTTCCTATATCTGTAAATTTTATTCTACAACATCTTCTTAAGGGCTAAGTTTTCCTTATATGGCTGTGAAAAAATACACTTAGCCAAGCCCCTATTTTTGGTTATCGTCTATTTGCAATTTCTTGTTATTTAAATAATACCTGATTGAACATCCGCAAGGATCCTCAATTTTTGCACGTATGTCTGAAGATGATCTTGAGAATATTTAAAAAGTTTTAAAATACATGTTTCAGGTTGAAGTTTTGACACTGATTTATGTTTCTAGCAAAACAAGTGAGAGGAAAAGCAAACAGAATTTATTCAGAAGGATTCCTAAGACGCTGTTGCTATTCCTATAGCATCGGGGTTCAGTACACAGGCTCGGGGGTTCTTGAGCCATGCTCCCTGGGGCCACGTCTCACTTTACTGCTTGCTGGCTCAGGGACTAGTGAGAAGTTACTTAACTTCTCCTTGCCTCAGTTTTCCCATCTTTAAAATGGACAGAATAGCACCCATTGAATAGGGTTATTGTGAGGCTTAAACTTGTCAGTGTACATGGAAAGCACTCATGATCAGGGAGGAGCTCCAGGAATTTGTCTGAACCCACTTTCCTGACAGCAAATGATTTATCCACAGTTAAAGCCCACAGCGATAGTCATTTGAATGCTTGCATCTCATTTAAAAATGGTAGAACGGGACGGGTGGGTATCTGTGGTTTCCCTCTGCTGTAACAGCCTGGGGTTCTGAAAGCATACATGGGGACCCCAACTCACAGCCACACAAATAACCACATCTTGGTGTTTTCTGAGAATTGTAAGGCCCATCTGACACCATGCAGGGAAGTGATGCACAGAAAATATGACCACACGCTTGCCAAATTCAAGTGTGAACACTCGCCCCTACACACACCCTCCGAGAGCAGGAAATACAGCATCACAACCCCCACCCCTCACCCTAAAACATGAAGCAGTAGGAAATGTGAGTGTGGTATGAAAACAGTGAGTGGCTCGTGCACCAGAAGACTGTACTGGGAGTATTTCTCCAGGAAATACTGTTGGTGTTACTAAAATCCAAAGTTGCAAAAGAAAACGTTTCTTTGGTGCTATTTGGAATATGATCATGGTGGGTAGAAAAGGCCGTTTCCTTAAAGGGAATCTTGAGCTAAATTGACCTTGACATCTATCTTCCCATCTCAACTCAGGGCACCTATTCACTTCCTGGATGTTTTCTAAAGATCACTCTGGGATCAAATCCTTGCCTCTTGCTTTCTAGCTAAGACTATGGGCAAGTTCTTAAGCTCTTTGACCTTGGTTTCTTCATCTGTAAAATGGGGGCTGTCCCAGCACCTCATTAATGAGATGGTTGGAGGGTGAAACGAGATAATTAGAGTGAAACACTTATCATGGTGTGTGGTGCATAGTAAGTGCTCAATAAATGTGAACCATCACCACTAACCATTACTACTGCTGTGCTGCCTAGGATTTAGACACATTTACTCAGTGCTTCTGATGTGCAAGATGCTTTTAAGAATTCAGTCCACAACCATTGGTTGAGCACCTGAATGAGAAGAAGGCAAGGTATAAAGCACTTGAATGCTTAAAAAAAAAAAAAATAGCCCCAGGAGTGCTGGTATCTGGCATGGGCCCCTGCCTGAGGGCATATATCTAGTAAGTATTTGCTGACTTCCCAACACAACTGCTGAATCCCACGCTCCATCACAACCACTCGTAGTACCTGGCAGTACCAGAAAGGTTGCTGCACTAAATGGAGGTTTGTGGCATCTATGCAGGAGAAGGACCATGTGCCTTGGAAGTTGGGACCTACAGTTGGGACCACAATTCTAAAACCAACACATTATATATATATATATATATATATATATATATATATATATATGTAGAGAGAGATGGAAACTGATTCAAAATACAAAACCTTAAAACAAAACAAAAGTAAACAGGAACAACAAAAACCCAAAAGGTCCTACTTTGCAGCCATTTTCTTTTGATACGGTAGCACCCACATTTGCAGGTCTTGTGCAGAAGTCCTAAAGTTTTAAATAAAGAGCCCACAGGAAGTGACACATAGTAACCGAATTTGTGTGCCGCTAGTACCAGAATCATCAACCTACTACCTCATCTTTAGCGTCTTCTGCATCTGAGTGAGCTGGGACATGCAGAGGACTGTCCCTTAGAGCACCACTGCCCCACAGTCGGGCACCTGGGAGAGAGTCAGCCAAACCCTGGGCCATGCCAGAGAGGGTGACAAAAAGTCAGGTCAACCTTATGAATCACTCTCTAGAATATTTTGAACGGATTTCAGAAACCATCAGAAAACACCAGAGTGTCTGCTTGAGCAGTCCCCGAATAGCACCACAGTTAATGGTGTGCCACAATCCACGTCTCAGCAAGTGTGGAGGCCGAGAACACACAGTCAGCACCCGCAGTGCCAGGAGCTGTTATTTTGATCTCACTTGCTCCAAATAAAAGTCCGGGCACCATCTCTCACACAAAATCCTTCATCAGCTCAACCATAACAACAATGCTACCTAACAACATTTATTAAGTGCTACTATATGCCAAGAACCCCCGATACATTATGGCATTTAGTCTTCACGGTATTCCTGCAAGCACACACTTAGGTGATGGAAATGTAGCTCGGCTGGGACAGAAGACTTGCCAGAGGTCACACATAGAATAAGTATTTGAATCCCTAGTCACCAACTCATACATTATGCCTTAATGATTAATACTTAGAAATGGAGAAAAGGTGTTCAAAATTTATCATTGGGTCATAAATCACAGTTTAATTTTTCTCAATAAAAAGCAACTAAGTAACTTGAGACAAGCATATGTACTAAAAGTCATAAAATAAGTTTGGGTTTCTTATACCAAACAACCCAATTTGCTTGTATATAAGTATCAAGGGATAGAAAAGCAGAATTTCAAGCCAAATTGAATAAAAGGCATGCAGTAACATCACACCTCGGCCCTCTCGGGAGGCTATATATTAAGATTTTTTTAGGCCTTACACCTAATGCTTCTGGAGCAGTAAGACAGATGAGGTTTTGCAGATTTATTTCAGCATAAATTAATGCTAACCATCTGGATGGATAAGATAACCAAATAGCCATAAAATCTTGGCAACCTCCAACAGAAGAAAAATTGCTTGGGAGCCAAGAGGAGGAAAAAATCCATGCAGAGTTTGTTGGAGGAAATCCAAAGTGATCACAGAGTTTACAAAGATTTTGACTTACTCTTGCACTTTAATCATAATATATTTGCAGCGTGGGGGATTAGAGGCAGTCTTCAGAGGGAAGAGGTTACATAGAAAATAATTCCTTATTGCTGCAGAGCACCTTGACTGAACAAAGGTGTTTGGCTTTTATTTTGAGCTTTCTGATGGCCCTTGGAGCTAGGGAGTGGCAGGGTTTATCGTTCCCTTTTTACAGATGACAGAGCTGGGTTCAGACAGGCTGAGTAGCTCTGCCATTCAAGATCAATGATCTTTTCACTACTCCATGTTGTGGCCCATTTATCCATCTACCTATCCATC